>CM054132.1:58860089-59460089 GCA_028751855.1 Ambrosia trifida | reverse complement strand
TCAATAGCAAGTATTTTATCTGAAAATGATTTTGTGTTTGCACATTAAGGCTCATATATATTGTTAGTAACTTCTAGCCCTAGCCATAGTTGCAACTTTCTTTAACATGTATCGTACTACCTAATTAGCAGCATATTCCAGATTATAGAAGCATCTCGTTACTTGTTTCAAGCCGCCTTAATTGTCACGCCAAGAATACATCATCATCATTGCCGGTTTACTAATCCGAACATATGATCTTTACAAAAAGATTACATCGTTCCATCAATCTTTGTTTTCATTTTCCAAAAAAATCAAACCCAAATTCCACTGTACACAAAAAAAAAAAAAAAAAAAAAAAAAAAAAAAAAAACAAACAAACAAACAAACAAAACTTTGGGTGCATTGATGTCTCGATAACAATCTCACATAATCATTCAATTTTGCTACTCTAATAGTACAAGTGCATCATGAATTGAGACTAATTGACGAAATTCATTGACATAAACTTAGAAAATCTATAACATCTGAAAATTTGACCATCTAAAACTTTCACTAATTACATGTGTTAGAAATAGGAAAAAATATATATAAAAGAGTATATAAGTTAAACAAAATTTGCAGCATTCTAATATCTCTTCAAGATTAAGGAGCAACTTTTTCACATAATACTTTTACATAATTAGAATGTGTCAAATGAGTTATAAATCTAAAGAAATTACAATGGCTTTCTAAAAGGAATGAACCCAATCAATCAAACAAAAAGTGTTTCAAGTCAACTCAATCCGACCAGTATCGTTTGTCACTACTGCGTTATTTGTTCATGTATGATCCATTGTCAAAAGATGTGGGCGTATATCATCTTTTCCACAACGTTATCATAACTCATAAGACACGGCTGCATTGTCTAAGAGAACTTAGTTCGTCTAGTTTTGACGGTTTTAGACTACACCGGACCAGAAAATGGAATTTCCCGTAGATCGGGCTGGTCTCATTTGGGCTGGGTTCGGATGGTTTGGACCAAATTTTGCACACCCATAACAAAGTTGCTGGCCTTTGACATAAGACTTTTCTCGGCCAAAGCCCAGATTCGGTATAGTTTGACCATATCATGAAGGTCAAACATATAATTTGACTTTGACCATGAAAAGTCAACTGTGCAGTCAAATTATATTTTTCAAAATGTACATAACTTTATGCTTAAAATTGGGGTATGTGGTGATCTTGCAAGTGGTAACTACTTTTTATCAAAATGATAAATTATTCATTATTTATTTAAATTCTCAATGAAACAACAAATACAGTAAACGTAAAGGTTTGACCAATGTATTGTGAATTATGAATACATGTATAACACGAGTCAAAGGTTGTTTGACTTCTTAAGGAATTCTTGTACCGTTTCATGAAGCCCGTCTTCGTGCCATGGTCTTGCACACGCGTCACACAGGGACCCGATAAGAGGGATCAATCATCCTTAAGATGAACAAGTTTCCCTTATCACCTCTTGAGACCCTGCAAATCATATTAAAAATGTCAATATTTTCATTTAGTGTTAATAATTTGTATTAATGTCAAATACTCGAATTTTCACCTCAGTTCTTCATCCAAGTAAGTTATTTCAAGCGAACCTCGAGCTCTATCTGGCGCTTTAACGGGTATCTTCATGACATGAACGAAAATTAGTCAAAACAAGTCAGAATGGTTAACGTTTTAGCGCATGAAAACAGGTCAGATTGCAGTAATATAGTTATATTTTTTAGTAAAGCTATTTACACAATTTTATGCAGATGATACATTTCGGCCCATATTATATGTGTTCAATCCATTTGACCCGTTTAAGATAGAATATTATCCAAATCAAACCATTTACATGTAAATGGGTCAAATTACCACCTCGTGTTTGTTGTTGACATCATTCAAGTTCGGATTGCAATAGAGAACTTATGCGTAATAACATAGAACGTAGTAATTGGATGAAGAGAAAGCTTACCAATCCTAAAATCTTGAAATAATCGAATTTGACCGCCACCTTTCTGGAGTTTACGGGCGTTAGATCCGCTGTTACCTAGAGATACATGACAATAACCAAGACTCGTTAATGAGATATAGAAATAAAGAACCGACACACCACCATACTCGATATGCAAGGGATCTCTAGTCTGTTTAAGACTAGCGAACCTAGGGGTGTTCATCGAATTGAATAACGAGTTTTCGAATTACTAGAATCGAATTTTTCGAATTCTTGATCATCAAATCGAATTCTTGATAATCGAATCGAATTAAGTCGAAGTTCAAATTTTTCGAATTCGAATCGAATTTTGAAAACCCCTAAGCGAACCTTAAAGCTTGCAGTTGTTGGGAACCATCACAACTACTAGTACATAACCCGTTTGTATGTTCATATTACGGGTGTGAATCATGTCGGGTTGTGGGGTGGTCAGGTTGAATCGTTAAACCTGAACACGGACACAACCCGTATACAGTGGCGAAGCTTGACCCGAAGGTTCGGGGGGTCGGAAGTCACTAGTTTCGGGGGGTCGAAAACCCGTTTCGGGGGGTCGAAACCCTATATTTTCAAAATTTTCTATACGAATACTATATAATCGGAACTTCTGCGCGAAAATCCGGGGGGGGTCGGCCACCCCTCCCCGCCCTTACTATGCTCCGCCAGTGCCCGTATAGTTATTCATGTTGAAGGTGTCCTAACCCGCCCGAACACAACCCTTTTAACCTAAGTAGCTAAAAGGGTCAAACAGGTTGACGGAAGGTTGTAAACGGGTCAATAAGTTGTAATCAAGTTGCAAACGAATTTAAATGAGTTAACCATTGTAAATGAGCCGGAGGTAATAGGATCTCCATTATTATCATCAATTTATCGTATTTGATATGCATAACATTCTCATTGATTGTCGCAATGAGAATATTATGCATATCAAATACAATAATTGGGAGATAATATTGAAGATCCTGTTAGGTGGGTTGACTTGTTTAATTAGAGGGTTAAACATGTCAACACGACTTGTTTATTAAATGGGTTAGATATGACAAACCAATACTCGAAACAAGATACCTGGTTAAAGGTGGGAAATGACTCCATATTCTGAGCTCTAAGCGTGTCTACATTAATCGCTTGATAGTTTACACGCGATCTAAGGAACTTTGGTCTCTGTAAAGAAAGAGACTATGTAAGTAAGCCAATGTGTTAAGTGGGACAAAAATTATGAACTACATAATGTATGTAACCTTTGTTTGTAGAATCGATTGCGAAGTGGTGTATATGAGTTCCCATTTCCCGTCTAGATAGGGAGACTTGAGCGGCTCCTTTGTCGGATTTGCTGCTTCTAGTTTTTGAACTATCTAAATCCAAGCTAGAAACACAAAATGTAATCATGAAACTTTTATGGTTTGTTTAATTAAATACCTTAAGTTTCAGTCCATAAAAGTGAAAATCACATTAAAATAGCAAAATAGCAGGCAGACAGGCAACCAGCTGAGCTGCCCACCTCTTAAATCACAAATGTTTCTTTGGCAACTAAAATATAAAAAATTAAAACTAGAAAACTAAATGATATATACTTTATTTCGCATACATAAAGCATTATAATCACAAACATAGATCAAATAATGATATACGTACAAAAATAAAATAAGTAAATATTTACTAGTCCCCTTTTTTATTTATTTTTATTTTTTATAAGCTTAATTTGTTGGTCCTTTGTTATTTTGGAGCGGGGTCTCTATGAAAGCAGACTCTATATTATTGTAAGGTTTACCTACATCACACCCTCGACAAACCCTACTTGTAGCTTGCTATTTGTGGGATTTACTGAGTATTGTTGGTTGATTGGTTACTAAATAATAAACGACCAAAGCCCGAGCACGCTGAAAGTTTATAGACTAAATAAGCTCGAGCATTAGGCATAATGCTCGAAAACAGCTCGACAACTCTAGTAGTTAAACAAGTCAAGCTCGGCTCGATAATTATAAAGCAAGACAGTAAATCATGTTATACTGATCATATCGGAATGGTTTGCATAATTGGGAATTTGCAGGGCTGACCTGCTCGATGGCTTGCTGATCATCAGGAGAAGCTTCAGCACCACGATCAAGAGGATCAATGGCATCAAGAAGCTCCTGTTTAATGGAGCTTGCATCTTTAGTCTTGTTTAATAAACCTGAGAAAAAAGAAACATGGGTCCTCCATTTAGTTGAGATGGGTGAGTGTGTTAGTGTGAGGTGGTGGCTGATGGTGGTGGGTTTGGCCGGAAAAGTTATGCCGGAGAGGGAGGAGGGAGGGTGGAGGAGTTGAGGGAGGTGGTGATGAGTGGTGGTGGTGGTGGTTATGGTGGTTGAGGGAGTGGATAAGGCCATAGAAGTTAGAAACAGGTACACAATTGGTGGTGGTGTTTGATGTGTGTGTTTTTTATTGGTTTGAGTGAGATTTTGTCAGCCAACCGATTATTTGGGATAGTTTAGGGGAACGGGACGTCATTAGAATTGGGAACGAGTACCCCACTATCAGCACGGTAACAGCGTCGCCACATGTGCTGGTAGGGGTCCCGTGAACCAATTTCTTTGTTCTTGTTACCGTGCTGGTACAAAGAAACGGTCTTTTTTCTTGACCAATAAATAGTTGCCAGTTTTTTTTCCCTTTTACCGTTTTTTTATTTTTTGACCGTTTAAATTTTGACCGTTTTTATCTTTTACCTTATATAAATCATACATTCACATAAAATTTTGACCGTTTTTACACAACTACATCTTTTAATATGGGTGGTGGTAGTATATTTCCGAATACGTATCGTCGTCGACGACGACGATCATCCTGCCTCGCAAACACATTAACCGACTACACACACACCAATAACACAACCGACTACACACACAACAACAACTCAACCGACAACAAATCAACCAACTACACAACCTCCCCCCACATTGAATACCATCGACACCCGGTTCCAAAACGAAGTTCTCTGGAAATCGCAACATGAAGAAATGTATTTCTCACTATCAAGTATGCCCTCGTTAACGTGATCTCCTCATTTACATTCCACGAGACCATTTTAACGATATGATTAAAGTATGATAACCGGTTTTGGTGTGATTTTGGTATTGAAGTTATGGGGTTTTCATAGAACAAAATGTAATGGTAAGAATTCTTGAATTATGGTTGCAATGGTTTAAATTTTAGTAACGGTTAGAAAATTAATTACCGTCTGAAAATTGAAAAACGGTTACTTTTTTGAATTTAAATAAAAATATAAATGAAAGAATCAGTGGAGTGTTGCCTCCAAAAAAGTGTTTCAGTTAAGTAATCAATTAAGTGATGTGGCAATGCATGATTGATTAAAATCAGTGAAAGAAAAAGTAAGTTCTAGGAGTGTCCCTTCCCCCTTAGTGTAAATATTATTTTTCTCACACAAGTCTTGTTTTAAAATTATAAAATATATAATTTGTATGTAAGACCGAGCGTTGTGGTACAGCGAGGGACAAGGTGCGAACGAGCCACATGGCTCACGAACACGACAACACCCATAACGACTGGTCGCGTAAGCGAGCCCAAGCCATTGCCATAACCTGGGTTTTCTATAGTTACCCCTTGCACTCTTAGTGTAGTGAGGCTTTCGCGCTGTAAGGTAGACTGTCTGGCGGGTACTTTATCATCAGAGTAGGTAAGCCTGTAAGGGTAACCTCTCAATCGATAGTTTAACGGCTTATAGGTAACCTTAGGTTTCTCCTTGAGAAGGGTCGAGGGTCCTTTAGTTTATCCTGTAAATTTAGTATCTGAAGATCCCGGTTCTATAGCTAGTTCCATAACCATAGAAGTTCGTCAGTCATGAGTAGGATTCTAACCTAGGTAGTACCTTCACCATCATTTGAATTCAGCTCAGCTCAGTTCTCGTTTTTAGTTCAGTTTAGTTAATCTTTATTTTATTGCATTTTATTTTTCAGTAAAAACCCCCTTTTAAAATAACAAATCTTTTAATTTCAGTATTTAGGATAAGTAATCTACGCCCCACTTACGGTGTGTGCATATAATGTATATATGTGTGGCCCTTGGGGGGCAAAAGTAAAGTTGCACTAGTTTTAACATTATTTTATTAATTTCGTGAAAATAACATTAAAAACGACGGACGGTTAATCGTGCATCATGTGGTGGCGTGGATATCCAAAAGACAAAGGGGTACATGCATCGATTGGGTTTGTCCCGATTGCTAAGTGTTATGTGCCTTATGTCCAAGGCTTAATACCAAACCACATCGAGCCGGGGGTCTCACTGGAAGCAGCCTCTCTATTCTTAGGGATAGAGGTAAGGTTGTCTACATCTTACCCTCCTCAGACCCTACCTTAGCTTTGATATAGGTGATATTAACTGAGTATGATGATGATTTAGGATAAGTAATCGAGTCTAGTTTTCGTTTTCCATTAGAGTCTCGTGGGTTCGATATCTGGACTTACTTTAGCTTTACTAGAGTCGATAGGTTCACTTGCATGTCAGTAGTTTAGTATTACTAGGTGTCTAGTTTTAGGTTTAATTTAGTTATTTTTATTAAACTACTTTTAGCACATCAAGCCACAACGCATGGTCTAAGGAGTGATGGGGCGTTACCCATAAAGAGCACAGGTACCCCACTACCCCCATGGCAACACCGCTATCAGTGACAAGGGTAGTGGGGACAGATTCCGTTTATTGGTTTAAAGCAACGGTTACTACCCCTTTGAAAGTTTAATCCCCCTTCCCTCCTCCTCCATCCCCCTTCTTGCAAGGGTTAGTTTCTTACAAAAAATTACTGATTTCACACTATGTATGAACCATTTACCATCTTTTTTCAAACCACAATATTAAATTTAAACCATTTCTTTTACCATTTCATTAATTTTCTCCACATTTTGTCTTAAATTAGGTGGTGGTGATTTGTTTCTGCTTATATATCGTCGTCGGTCATCCTGTCTTCATGTAAACCTTCCAACTAAAAACAACGCACCAACTACAAACCCTCCAACATTTGAAAATTTTGAGCAACAACATCTTGAAGATTTGACTCTGCAAGAGTAGAATTATGTATGTGATTACATGATTGCTCTACTACAACTTGGTGCAATACGGATAGGAGACATTGTTATAGTGCCAATACGTAACACTCTTACAGTCACAAATATTGAAAGTTGGGCTAAAGGTTACGATACAAATCCCGGGGCCGAATACGTAATGGATTCGGATGAGGAATTGGTTTGTCCGTCACCCGAAACCGAAGGATATCGATACGAGAGGTTGTACGGGCGTGATGGTGATCGTGACCTCTTTTGTTATTGATTTATGTAATCGTGCGTTTAAATGTATAATTAGTTGTGTCTTAATTTTAATTTTAATTTTAATTTTAATTTTAATTTTAGGTACGTATTAATTTTAATTTTAGCTATATATTAATTTTAATTTAGTTATGTAGTAATTATTTAAGGTCTTTTTTATTTAATATAATAAAAAAAAAGACATTTCATTGTAACCGTTCATGATAGTGCGGCTTTCAAAAATATATTTTAGTTAAGTAAATCAATGTAGTGGTTCATGAAAGGGTTAAAAATACAGAAAATTTTACAAGTTTACAAGATATGTGACTTCAATATATTGATTAATAAAGAAAATAATATATTTATACGAGTGAATGTAACAATTTTTTTTTGTAATGAGCCCCGGTTAAAAAATGCTAGCTTGGTTAAAAATGCTAGTTATGTCACTAGAGTTTAGAGTCGACATTCAAGCTAGTTGTCAAGAATTTCCTACTAAAATATTTTGAGATCAAAATTAAATAGTGTTTTAAATTGTTATGTTTTGTGTTTTTCTATATAATACTATACCAAAAGAAAATAAAACGTCATGCCTAAAATTTAAAACAAAATTTCTATATAGAATTCTCACAATTTGTACGAAAAATGTCATTTGTACAATAACCCTACCCTATATATAATATATATAAATATAGGGTAGGGTTCAATTGAGAACCAACCCTTAGTTAGGAACTTTAGGAACCAATCTCATCCATCCATCTTCAATGGCATGATGGTAAATATGTTAAACATTAATTAACTTTTTAATTAAATCAAGGGGTAATATTGTCTTTTGGTATTTGATTATTAATAGGTTATTTATTATCCATTATAACTGACAAACACCACAATAATATCATAATTAACGATCTTGATGTGCAGAAATCGAATGAAGAGCAACAAATCATATACATGTATGTATGAAGGTACGATATTTCATTGTTATTCTTAATCAATCGTCGTTTATATCATTGTTATTCTTAATCAATCGTGGTTTATTTTGTTTTCATAACCATTACGTTTGATAAATATGATCCAATTGCTTTCATAAATAGGTTCAAAGTTTTAGTATGATCGAGATTCGATTTTAGGGGTATTTGTAACCCTAGTAAAATATGTTCAGGATGATGGGGATTCGATTTTAGGTGTGTATTTTGAATATACACCTGTGTATACACAATATACACGGATGTAGGATTTGTGTTAACTATACATTGATGTATAAAAGATATAATATGAATAACAGCAAGTTTATTTTTGAGTATAGTCTTCTCCTAGAGACTGTTGCAACTCTCTCCTAGAAACCCTAAACCCTTACACAAATATATATAGGCTAACTAATTAACTAAACTTGGGCTGGGCCTCAGGCATGTCGCTTGGGCTACCACAATCGCCCCTACTCTAGTTCTATTAGACTAAGCCCACATAAGTTGCATAGCGACGGTCACAAATGCACCAACAAACTCCCCCTTGACCGTTGCTATCAACTTTGATAAACACTGATAATCATCGGTCACAAAACATGCACTAACAAACTCCCCCTTGACTGATGATTTCAGTTCTTCTCTGATAAGACTTGATCTTCGTCTCCCAATCAGCTGTGTCTGACTCTGTCTGATATCTTCACAAATCCACCGAAAACCCGAAACCTTTCGCATCCAATCTCCCCCTCAATGTAAGTCTATCCAAATTACTTTTATATCCACCATAATCTGCATCTTTCCTCCTACGAAGAATTTACGCCTGATTAATAAAGGACCCAAGTAACCGGCATGTGATAAGGTTCAATCTTTAACTAATTAGTAAAGAACATCCAGCTTCATTGCAAAAATATTTCAACAAAATCCCGCACATCTAATTTTTCAGAGAACAATGCCTTAATAATTTTACCAAAGAAATAATTATCTCCCCCTTTTTCTCTGCAAAATATTACCACATTGACGTGTATATTTTTGGTTTCCCCCATTCACAACTCAAAATAATAAATCCCATCACCTCAAAATTTTCAAACAAAACTGAATAATGAACTTAAGGATTCAGCGCTAATATTTTTAAAACCCGGAATATATTCAATTCATCTTCAATATATTGAACTCCACCCAAAAAAATCTTCCTTCCATAATTTCGGTCAAAGGATAGCACAAATTCCGATCCTTTTCAAAACTAATTTTTTTCATCCCATGTTTGACACCTCAAAATTAGGATACTTAGTTAATGTGATAATTATTTCCCATATTTGAATTTCGAAATCTATCTCCAAACATGAAAATATGGTTGATCCAAAACCCATTAACAGAATCCGAAAACTTTTAATCAATCAAATATCCCAAAAACATTCATCAAAATATGAGGAACCATAATAAT
Source organism: Ambrosia trifida (assembly GCA_028751855.1). Taxonomy (NCBI): domain Eukaryota; kingdom Viridiplantae; phylum Streptophyta; class Magnoliopsida; order Asterales; family Asteraceae; genus Ambrosia; species Ambrosia trifida. Next base: position 59,450,417 of record CM054132.1, on the reverse strand, counting down.
CTCGATCCTCAAGAACAATCATGAGCTTATGAAGAACAATCTTAATCTGAAACTCTCAACCTTCTAAACTACTATTCGGTATCACGTCAACTATGAGTTTTAGCGGAAATAAAACCCAAAAATCAAGAGCAATCATGAATCAAGAGGCGGTTAGACCTTCTGATTCGTAACCATGCTCTGATACCACTGTCAAAACGTGTAGGACCGATACTACATCACCAATCGCTCCTGATTATCTCCACAAGACGTCAAACCGAATATATAAAACGATAAATAATATATGTGTAAAACCAAGAATCATACTTTATTGATTGATAAAACAAGTCGGCACAGATTCTTCATACATACACACATACATACGTTGTTGAATGAGACGCCGGCCTGAGGTGAGCTCAACCTCAGGCCAACCTGGACTAGACCACACACAATAGTCTTCTCCTAGAGACTGTTGCAACTCTCTCCTAGAAACCCTAAACCCTTACACAAATATATATAGGCTAACTAATTAACTAAACTTGGGCTGGGCCTCAGGCATGTCGCTTGGGCTACCACAATCGCCCCTACTCTAGTTCTATTAGACTAAGCCCACATAAGTTGCATAGCGACGGTCACAAATGCACCAACAACACCAATTGTATACACCAACATTTTAGTTAGGTTTTGGATATTCCAATTGTATACACCAATATACCTCAGTGTATATATAATATGCACATGGGTACCATATGGATTAAGTATACATTGGTGTATACAATTGACTATATGATTAAAAGCATGTTTAACTTCAGTATACACTATTTAAGATGGTTCTATATCAGCAAAGTGGTCTATACACTAATGTATACTTGTTCAGTATAATGGTACAGTGTATATTTGGTCAAAATATGATGGTACACTGGTGTATATTGTACATTATTCACTAATACATATTTTATGTTATACACTGATGTTGAATTATTCAATTATGTGTTCAACAACATAAATATGATGTTACCTTACAATGTTCAATAGCATAAAATTAAAGTATACACTGATGTATATTGTATAGTATTCACTAATGTATATCTTCAAGTATACACTGATGTATATTGTATATTATTCACTAATGTATATTTTATGTTATACACTGGTGTTTAATTTTACTATTATGTGTATACAGGTGGTTCGAAAGTTTCTAGTAAACCGGAAAATGAATTGACTTTTACCCAATTGTATGTCCTCAGAAGCAAATGAAGAGCGGGATCGTATTATGGAGGAGGCGAATCAGCTTGCACGTTTGAAAAGGCAAAAATTGATTTGAATGTTATTATGTGGTTTAGTCTTTTGCTGTTTTTGATGGATTAGTCTTTTGCTATTTTCCTACAACTTTTGTAATTCCTGCAAACTTTTGAATGATGCGCCTAGATTTCTTTTGTTTTGGATACATCAGCAATTATTGAAGTGGAATGGTTTGTTTATGCTTTATAGTTGTACAAATAGGTAACAGTATCAAATTTAAACCAGGTATACATCAATGTATAATGAGTAAATCATTGTTTGTGCAACGTAATGTATGAAAATCAAATATACACCAGTATACGTACGTGTGCAATGGCTGGTATAAAACATTTTATACTAACATCAGATTCAACTAACTGAAAATCAAATGTTAACTGTGTATATTATTTGTATTTCTAACAATGTATATATAGAAATGTATAAAACACTATCAACAGGCGTCCAATATCTCGTCCCACCGGGAGACTCATATACGTTGCTGGACGAGGAACCTACAATAAAAAAATGTACATTAGAAATTAATTTTACCAATATTTAAAAAACAGAATCAGTGTATACATACAATATACATCAGTGTATCACTGATGTATTGCTACAAAAACATTATACTGTACGATAACATTAAACAACTATATGTCAGTGTATATTCATATTCCATGCACTCACACGAAACTAATAGGTTGGTCTTATCAAGAGTAACCTGAACACAAAGAAAAAGGTTGTTTAGCATATACATCAGTGTATACATACAATATACATCAGACCCTAATAAAATTGATGCTATAGAACAGTGTTTAGTATCGTCATATTCAAACAATTATACATCGGTGTATAGTCCAATCATTGCTACAAAAACATTATAGTGTACGATAACATTAAACAACTATACGTCAGTGTATATTCATATTCCAACAATTATACATCAGTGTATAGTCCAATTAGTACTACAAAAACATTGTACTGTACCATAATATTCAACAAATATACGTCAGTGTATATTCATATTTCAACAATTATACATCAGTGTAAAGTCCAATTATTTCGCAAAAAAATACACTACCGTATAACTCTTTATACTTCGAAAACTGCTATTTCGCAACATGATCTGAATTATACACCGGTGTATAATTCCAAAATTTTGTACGTAAAAAAATTTTTTGTACGTAAAAAAAGTGCTCTGTATAATACAAAACTGCTATTTCGCAAAACTGAATCCCTAATACAAATCACAAAAACTTGAATTGCGAACAAAAAGTAATTAAAAAAAAAAAAAAAAAAACACAAATACCTTGATTCTCAACACTATTTAGCAAAAAAGGTTGTGATTGTGTATCATGATCCTCAATATCTTGAGAAACTGATTGAATGTTTTCATGTATATGATTATTATCCATCACTTGTTTATCTTAATCGATGGAAGCCGGATCTTTTTCTATTGTTTCTCTCTTTGAAAATCGATCGTACGTGATGTTGAGAGATTGGAGGAAGGCAATTGAGTGATATTAGGAGGAAGTTATGAATTCTTATAAAAAAGATTAATGCAATCAAACGTGTATTTATTAACTTCCATTTTTAAAACTTTTTTTAATTAAAATATAAATCATAATTGTTCAATTACCATCCTACCCTTAGATCAAGATTAAAAGATGTATGGCTCAGATTAGTTCCTAAGTTCCTAACTAGTACCTTGGTTCCTAATTGATCTTTATCCTATAAATATATGTATATATAATTTTTATATTTTTCATGCTTGTAAGAATCTGAAATATACACATATGTATAGCTGAAAAATGCTATATACACATATGTATAATTGTCATATACACATATGTATAAATGAAAAAAAAATTCAAAAAAAAAAAAAAATTTCCTTGCATAAAAATGTGCGATTAAAGCAAAATATATATATATATTATTCTACAAAAATAAAGAAACGTGCGAAGGATGCGAAGGATATTTATACATGATAATTACGTAATGATAATTACGTAATGTTTTTTATGTTCATGAAAGCATTACGTAATTATCATTACGTAATTATCATTACGTAATTATCATGCATTTGTGCATTACGTAATTATCATGTACAAAGTGATCCTTCGCATGCTTCGCACGATTTTATATTTTTGTATTTGATCCTGCCCCGGGGGCGGTTATTCTACAAAAATAAAGAAACGTGCGAAGGATGCGAAGGATATTTATACATGATAATTACGTAATGATAATTACGTAATGTTTTTTATGTTCATGAAAGCATTACGTAATTATCATTACGTAATTATCATTACGTAATTATCATGCATTTGTACATGATAATTACGTAATGATAATTACGTAATGTTTTTTATGTTCATGAAGGCATTACGTAATTATCATTACGTAATTATCATTACGTAATTATCATGCATTTGTGCATTACGTAATTATCATTACGTAATTATCATGTACAAAGTGATCCTTCGCACGCTTCGCACGATTTTATATTTTTGTATTTGATCCTGCCCCTATATATATATATATATGCCTTTATATGAAATGTGTGGCTCAGAATGGTTCTCTCAGTTCTCAAATAGGGGTTGGTTCTCTTAGGATCCCTACCCTATATAAATATATGTATATATAATTTTTATATTTTTCATGCTCGCTAGAATCTTTTAATGACCCCACCACGAAGCGTTACATAATAAGACCCATTCTTTGAACTTTTCTCTCGTCTATATATATAATTTTTATATTTTTCATGCTCGCTAGAATCTTTTAATGACCCTACCACAAAGCGTTACATAATAAGACCCATTCTTTGAACTTTTCTCTCTTCTCTCTCCCAACTACCCGCCTATAAAGCGAAAATGGCTCAAAACATGAACATTTGTTGTAACTATAGATGGAAGCCTTAATGAAAAATATACGCAGATCTACATATATTACCATTTGTTCAAAACTCACACTTCACCAGTTGCTACAAAAACTCAAGTAAGCCAACCCAATGAGGGGTACCGTACACAACAATTCCATAGTTTGTTAACTAATGCATCCTTAACACTTTCGGTTTTTAACCGATTCCCTTCCAAGTCAAAACACAGCTTCCCCTCATCACCATGTTCAACAGTCCATATGTTACTAGTTACTACACAAGTTTCCCACTCGAGGAACAAAAATGAGTCGACTCAACCCAGGTCGCGCACTCAGGTTGTGACCTTTTTCCTCACAATTCTCTTTCTCCGGACCTTGGAAGGCGGTGGTTCTGCTCCATCGGTGGTGGTTTGGCTTTGGTCCTGCTTGAACCCGAGCAGCCCGAGCCCTGAAGTTACAGGATTCTTGGATATGAACCATTTTGGAGAAGTGTTGTTGACGGTTTCAGATGGTCGGTTGTATGCTTGTTTTAGTAAGTCGTCTGAGTGGGCTAATGGGTCGACCTCAACGCCAAGCCAGGCACGTCTTGACGTCTCTCCTAATTGTGCATTCATGATTCTGTTTTTGATCAAGGCGTTTATCAGACCGTGTTAAAAGCAACAAAAGTTCAAAAACCGATTAATAAAATCTTATGTGTTTTTAATCCGTTAACAACTGGCCGGCTTGCCCATATTGCCACGTTTACAACTAATCTTAAAAAGAGGGGAAAATAGCGTAATACTGATAAAAAGGATACCTCAAGGCGGTGCTGAAAGCCAAGCCGACCCCGATAACATCAAATTGGGTGACCATAGCTCTATCAAATCCACATAGAAGCTGATAACGCAAATTGGCATAAATACCAAGAAACGCTCCATAACCGAGTGCGTTAGTACTCACAGCCGGAGTTGTCACAGATAATCTGGCATTTCAATTATAAAAACCAAGACAACTAAATAAAAACCAAGATCACCTCAACGCTCCATGCGAGTGCATTAGTACCCAAATTGCCATTTGACCCGTTACCCAATTAGTCAGCTACCCAGCTTCCCATTTTGACCCGTTACCCAACTTGCCCAGTTTGACCTGTCCGTTTTGCACAAAAAGCGAGAAGTCAAGAACATGCGATCTAATTCATACCTGCCCTTTTTCTTCCTGGCTACGAGGTTTGTGAGAGCACCCTGTGCCGCCCCTGCGGTTAAACCAACCATACACAACTCTGCAGCCTTGTAAAAAAAGGACTGGATTCTTTTTTGCATGTCAAATTCCCTCATCGGGTAGCTTCTCTCGAAAACGTTATTTGGAAGTTTTTGCAACGTATTTTGCAAATCAAACCGAAAAGTATTTCCATATGAACGGCAAGGAGCAAGGGACCAAACGACAATAGAATTGCATGCGGTTACAGTAAGCACATTGATCAGAGCAAGATCCCATTCCTCCTTTATCCTGCAACATAAATCATACAATTAGCGAATTAAATTATGTGACGTCAAGTAGTTAATTAAAATATTATGCTTGATTCATTTAGGCAGGGGTGAAAATAAGACCTTCCTTTGCGGTTTTTAACCTCCCACAAAACTGAGGAGCCGATTGTAGCTGCCTGCTCCAAGAGGATTCGGTTTAAAAACGCAGGGTCTGCAATCATCCTGTTTAAATAAACACGGGCTAAAAATAGTTAGATTACTGCGTACAGATTTACGGATGACGATTTCTGATAAAAAGGGTATTTTAGAAACTTGATCAAGGTAAGACATATGTACAACTAGCATTGATAGGGGCATTTTCGTAAGAGTTACCTGCCAATGAAACCCCTCGACAGCGCTTGAGGAAGGGCGCGAGAGATAAACCTTGCGGTAGTTGGCCTCGCATTCATTGCTATATATTTTACCAATTGAGCAGAGCTCACCAAACCCTAGCGAGCATTACACATAAGAGAATGATCTATCTAACATAAATATTAAACAGTCTGCTACCTCTAAAAATGAAGTATGAAAAGCACTTACCATTTCATAGGCTTGTCTGAGTCCAGATGGCAAATCCATCATTGTCTTCTGCCACTCATTCAATACAGCTTCAAGAAATTTCCGATCAAATAACTGTGCAAATGCACGGAAGAGCATTATTATTTATTAATCCCACACTTAGCAAAGCTAAAAGTAGGGTCTGGGGAGGGTGAGACGTAGGCAAACCTTACCCCTATCCTTGCGGACAGAGAGGCTGCTTCCATAGAGACCCCCGGCTCAAATCAAACGATTGAATATATGAATATAAAATAACAACCTCAGGGAAAATAATCCGCCTCCTAAAAAGTCCACCATCATCCCCCTCATCACCATCATCAAATTCATCAAAGTAATCATCGTCGTCACCGTCATCATCACCTCCATCACCACCACCAAAATTTACGCTCTTCCCAATATTTCCGCCACCTCCTCCAATTGCTAGCTGTAGAAAAAACAGTGTCCATGATTCATGAAGCATATGCATATATTATAAACTGTATGCCTCTATCTGTAACCTTAAACATGTCATCATATTGAAAAACAATCCACCTGTTAGTAAGGGAGTCGGGAGAACCAAACGACTATGGTACAAACAAGAATCTCGTTCATGATTGTGATCCAACCTAATAATATGACTTATGACTTATGACTTATGACTTATGACAAGAATCTCGTTCATGTTCAATCTTTGAAGAAACTTATATTGACAAAAGCATTAAACTTGCATAGTACACTGAACAAACCTAGACTTTACTAGACTATTGAATCCTTGATTTTAAAAGTGCGCCTAAGGTGAGAGGCGGTAGTAAAAATGCCTTAGAGCCTCAAGGTAGCGCTTCATGTACGTGTGGGTCAAAATTGATCAAGTATAGGGTCTAGAGGTGACTTACAGACTTATAACTTATAAGTAAAAATAATCATAAGGATGAAGAGATTATGAATGGTTTACTCGATTGAAAGGTTGATATTTACACGAGATGAGATAAAGCTTATTTAGTTAGACGAAGCTCTCGCCTCGTACCTCGCCTTAAACGCCTCACAACATATCGCATTTAATTCTGGGTTTTAAAAAGCGCGCTGACACGCGATGTGCATCAAGGTGTGAGAGCCGTCACTTTTCCTTGTGTGTTTTTATGGAGCAAACTTTTGTATCTTGGGTTTTTTTGGCATGTACACGTAGATAAAATCATATAAATATGTATTCGCCCTGGGCACGAAAAAAAAAACCCAGCGATTTTGCCCTTTGCACCTCGGTTTTAAACCTCGTAACTTTGGTACGCTTCGCACCTTTTAAAACCAAGTTTTTATTGCATATCGTGTACACAGTAATTCTCCGTCCTCTAAAACCAAGGTTTTATTTTTAGCAGGGTAGGATTTGCAATTAAAAGGGGTTATTGCGCAACTTGTTGCCCGTTTACGTGCCATACTCTTGTAATTTGTTACCGGTTTTTTGACTTAAAAAAAAAAAAAAAAAAAAAAAAACTCTACTTGTACAACAAACCGAAACCGAAACAAATAAAACAAACCTCAGGACTAGACTTGGTCTGCTTCTGGGTCGTATCCAGCTTCGATTTCTCTAACGTCACAGCACCAAACGCACCATACTGCCCTTTCATAACCACCGGTCCACTCACCGGCGACACAGACGACGGCGGGCATTCCGTCGGAGTCATTCTAAAACACAGTTCAAGTGCAGCAACAGCAGCATCTCCCTCAACACCAGCTAAAGTATTCAAATTATTCCTCACCATCAAACATTTTCCAACACCTCTGTTGTTGCATAACGGTAACAGGGGATTGATGGGTGATATGGGTGAAAGATGGGTGTGTATTGGCATGGTTTGTGCTGTTTGGAACACTCTGTGTGTTATATTTTAAAAAAAAAATATATATATTGGGTTGGGTTTGGATAAGGAAGGGTGTACGGAGTTGACTCGGTATGGTTTGGTGAGTGAATCGGTGAGTTGAGAGATGTTGAACTCGGCGGCTACTTCTTACCTACTGTCACTGATTGGCCTTTTGAGATATACAAAAGTTTTGTTTTATACACGTTGGGAAAGTAAACTTTCCAAGTAAAATAATTATTATTTAAATTTTTAAACTTCAATTTTAAATTATTTGAAGTTAAAATATTATTATGTTTTTTACAAAATGTGATGAACGTTGCTAAAGTTGTCATTTTCGTTGTAGTGTAATCTATCAAACATTCCAAACGAAAATTATATTGAAATAGAACGCAAATGAGCAATAAGTTATGTAGGTAATCCTTTTTAGGTAGTAAAGCTATTTTTTTTTAATTTACATTAGATAATACAACAACCATACCCAGTAAATTCCATAAATAGAAATTCGTAGATAATAAGGTCATCAAATTATTATGCATGATCTATTGACTTGATTAAGTTACTCCACAACCTCTAGCGTAAGGAAACCAAAACTATCAAAATGGAATGCTAAATACATGTTGGTTGTCAATGCACGTTTTCTCGTGTTTGGTCATTTTGCTCAAAGTAACTTATTAGATAAGAGTAAGATTCATGCCTCTATATCCTCTAGTTAACAAGCAAGAGCGTGATTCATGCCTCCATATCCTCTAGTCAACAATCATCTTTATTATTTCATTTATTTACTAGGTTATGTACCCGTGTGATACACGGGTTGAACAATTTAGTTTATATATATATATATATATATATATAGCTTTAGGATCATGTGAAAAACTTAATTTGTGTGAGAAGTGTGAGAACCAATAACATGAAGGCATATTATATTACATAAAAGGGTAAGATTGTAAATTGGCTTGATAATCTTATTTTAGGAGATAATATCTCATTTAATTCGTGATTAATACCGAGCATTATTAGGGATTCTTTGTTTTCACATCCTATACATTATTTTACAGATTTTTTGTTAACATTCAACACAATATCATTCATTCTCTGTATTATTCACGATCATATTGGTGTGTTTTATTCGAAATCAATTCATATTAATGTGTTTTATATTTTTTTCAAAACTGTTCGTACTGTGTTTTAGTTTTTATATTAAGATACATATCATCGTTTTTTAATGTAGTATAGTGTTTGACGAAACAGCAGTGTTTTTATGTTTTTTTGTGATTTTTACAGCAGTGTAGTATAGTGTTTTACGAAACAGCAGTGTTTTTATGTTTTTTGTGATTTTACAGCAGTGTAGTATAGTGTTTTACGATACAGCAGTGTAGTATAGTGTTTTACGATACAACAGTGTTTTCTTAGTCTTTTTTTGATCTGTAATTATTGATGAGAGAGAGGGGGAAAGGGAAAGAATCATAATAAATAGGAGGAGAGAGGTGAGAGATGAGTTTTTAATGATGCAATTAATTAGAGTGTGTATTTTACTATCTTACCCTTAATGGTATAATCAAATAATAAAATTATAATATTAATTACAAAAATGCCATCCAATTAATCCACACCATAGATTAAGATGATCTAATGGTCCAAAACACTTCTTACCCTTCTCACACAAAACACACTTTGCACAGGATCTCGACCCTATATATATATATATATATATATATATAAATTTATAATTATAATTAAGAAAAATTAGATTACATATTATACTGAAAATAAAAAAAAATTGTATCTACGACCGAGAAAATATAAAATATTCATCAACATCTTAATAATTTCTTGTAAAAACATTCATATTCACGTAAAACTATTTTCAAACTTTTGAAAATATATCTTCAATACCGTGGTTGTCAACTTGTAGACTGCATGTACAACAAAACAAAAATATCAAAAGTAATAAGAATAAATCTATTTAGGCTAAGTTATAAAAAAATGAAATTAATTTGAAAGTAACTCCTTATACGTTAAACCATCTCAATCAAGTATCGTCCATTTTGGAATTTGACATCAAATTTCTTCAAAAGCCAAAGTATTTCTAACCTAGTGTATAATCATTTTTTCTAACATCAAGGTTATTAAAAATAATGACATTTATTAGTTCAATTTGACTGTAATTATATATAAAAAAAGATTACGTGAATTATTAGCATGAACGTAAAGATTGAAACAAATTATTAATGAAAAGACTGTGGGAACTTACTTTGATATTACATTTCTCTGTTGGAGTAACTTAAAGAAGCAAAGTCAATGATGATTTCAAACAAAGATTTTCATATATAAATGTATTTATTATATTTTATTTGTTTAAAATATTGTAAGAAATAAAGTTTTAAACTTAGAGTGAAAGACCAAATATTAAAAAATAGGTAATTTAAGGTACACGATTTATATTTAAATTTAATAACATACAGCTACGCTATCTTAAAAACAATGAAATATTTATTTAATAAAGTTGAATTCGATTAGTTAATAAATAAGAATTTCAACAATTATATTAAAATAAATGTATTGTTTTAAATAATAAAATGGGAGGTCTTATGATGGAGTTCCATGTACCTAGGGCTGGCAAATCGTGTCTTAGCAGGTTAACAGGTCTCTGATGACGCGAACAACACAAGTTCTAAACATGAACACGACTCGTTTAACTACTTTATATCCCATTTTTATAACACAGTTTTACATTTTATGTACCAAAAAAGAGAAATGATGGATATTTGTCTCTTAATTCGAATTATTTTTAAAAAAAGTAAAAAATGGCATAGTGTAATTTTTAGTTAACAGGTCTAATCGTGTCTTCTACAGGTTACCCATTGCCAGCCCTACATGTACCCCATCTATTATTTTTTATTAGTATAGATAGAAAAAGATTAATGTTGATTGATTTATTTTATTATTTGTTCAGAACAATATAAAAGTCTCACAAAACCTTAACTAATTACATCGTGTTATTATTAATTTGTTTATTTCACTTTTGAACTATTGTTAACATCTAAAATAAGTAATATTTGGTGAGCATATTTAACATCTAAATAATTAACCAAAACCAGTAACATTAAAGCTTAAAAATCATTTGTCAAACATCATAACAAATATAGTTTTAAATTTAGAATAAAATATCAAATTTTACGAAAGGGGTTAATTTAAGGTACATGATTTAAATGTGAAGTTAATGACATATAAATATATTATTATAGAAAAAATTCAATCATTTTTATAATAATGTTTAGTTCAGTTAGTTTTTTTTTCAAGCGTAGATCAAAATGATAAACCTCTTGGCTACCCTTTCCCACACGCCGATCTCTTTCAAACCTATTGGGTATATTTTTCTGATGGATAGCGAGACTCGAACCTGGGAACCCTTCCGTGCAGTAACATGCAAGCGTGTAAACCCTCCTACCCCCAGTTAGACTGGACATCATTGGCGTTTTATTCGGTAGTTAATAAACTTTTCAAAGTATGTCTAATAGTTTAATTTTAATTTTGTATTAAAATATAATTATATATTAATTGATTTACAAAAACATAAGATAAATATATATTATATTGAATTTTAGTAACTGTATTAATAATTGTAGTTGTAACAGAAATCATTAGAAACGGATTTATCTACATTAATAACAAAAATCATTTAATCGGGTTTTAATAAAATATGTTACCACTATGATTATTAATTATTAATATAATTACAAAAAATGAATTTGGTATATCTATATTTTGTTTTTGAAAATCAATTAATATAATTATATTTAAATTTATTGTATTAAATCTATCTATACCTTTCATAATAGGAGAAGCGTGAGTGATGTCAGCAAGGCTGATGTGTCAAGATTTTTAACATAAGAAAGCTGATGTGGCACCCATGGAGAAGGCTTGAATGATGCAAAAGATGACGTCATAAAGTCTGATTAAAATATTCAAGAAAAATTGTGAGCCATCCTGACGACCTCTAAAGTGATCAGCTTCGAGGAAGAGGACCGAGAAAACATTCTTGATCCTCATCATGACGGTTTGGTTATTAATTTGTATATTGCTAACCACTTTGTTCGCATGATTCTTGTAGATGGAGGAAGTTCAGTGAACATTATCCAACTTGAAGCTCTTAAAAGAATGAATATCCCGGAATCTGAAATAGTTTCCAGATCATCAGTCCTAGTAGGCTTCGGTGGATAAACTAAGTGTTTTGGTCAAAAATTATCTAATAAAAATAACTTTGTATTCCAAATTAGTTTATGTGAGGTAGAGTGCTAAATGTGAAGAGATATGTTCGTAAATCAGTATTATTCTAAAGATGGTGTATCAAGATGTTAAAGAAGCAAAAATATGACAACTATGATCAGGATGGCTTAGGTTATTTTAGGGATGGACAGTATTATCCTCAGGATGGACAGTTTTATCTTCGGGATGGAACTGCTAAGAAGGAATAAATAAAGTGATAAACAACAACAACACACGATCTACGAGGAAAGCCCTTGATCAGTTGTAGATCACCGGCATAAAACCTCAGGAGGAGTCTAGGCCCCTGCCTTGTTTGTTAATATTAATGTGGTAAAAAGATACAACTTTGGATCAGTATTTGGACGAGTGTACTATGATTACAATGATTGTGCAAGTGTTTGTGATCAACTAAGTATATGTGTGTAGCTATAGTGTGAGCAATGTGTCATATACTCGTCCAATAACCCCATTTATATAGTACATGAAATAAAAAAAATATCCGTTATGTAGTTAAGTTCCTTCAATATCGGTTGGAACTGTTTCAAGTGAACGTTGGGTGAGTTTCAACTGAGATAAAGTCGTTGTATCAGCTGTTTCAGCTCAAGTAGACGTTATGGTAACGGTTTCCACCTTCTTCGCCTGTTTTCAATGCATATCAGTTACATTCTTGACTTCTTCTTCAAGCTTAGACCTTGGCTTGCGAGTGTAATTCTTCCATCAATAAGTCTTTTGACCAAGTCACTACAATATAGACGTTGGAAGTCAGTTTCAAGTCCATATTATAATTTTAGTTGTACCTGCAATCATGTCATATAAAGATAGTTTGTTAGTATATCTTCAGGATGCGCACATGCTAAAATATAGTTATATCCTGAAGTCAGTTGAGTCCTTTAGCATCTCGGGGATGGTACATTAGGGATGTGAGGTAAAATCATCCTGAGGATTTTCACCCACAACAATTGTCCCCAAAAATATGTTACTGTTATCTTAATGATAAAAATATTTTTCTCCATTGATGGGTCCATCTTTTCACGTTTCGAGACCCTAACGGCTATTTTTAGGCTATTTCCTCGTGATAACCGTTACACCTCATCATATCCTGCTGCCTATATCTAGGCTTTCCCTTCCTCCTTTATAATCGACTAAGATTATTTGAAAAGGTAACTAATTCTGCTTCTTTCTCGTTTTCTCTTTTTATTACTGCAAAAAGAAATAAATTTTTTAGAATGAGCAAGAAATTATCAAGGGCTCTCGGAAGTGTTGGAATCCCTAAGGATTTCACAGCCCAAAACTTGATCAAAGATCCTGATCAAGAAATCTGTACTTTTTACGATAAAGATATTCAAGCCCTTAAGAAATCAGGGCCTTTTTCTGATTCTGCCGTTTTTAGGCCTTTTGACCTAAATGCAAAGTCTGACTTTGCCTCTCCTGTCTAGGTTTGCTTTTTCTTTTTACCATTCCAGCTTGGCCTCAAATATCCATTCCCAGATTTCATCAAAGAATTCTTTGATGCGACAGGGATGGCTTTTGCCCAGGCCATGCCTGAGATCTGGAGGATCTTAATAGTTTGTGATAAGATCATTCAGACTCACGGCATTAATCTTCAAGTTGGTGACCTGCCATACATATATAAGTTAAGGACACATGGGTCAAACCGTTATGTTCTTCAACTTATTGATAAAGAACCTCATCTGCTACATAACGTTGTGAGATCTGATAGGCCCTGGAAATCAAAATTCTTTTTTTGTAAGGAGGGATTCCATTCCTTATGGGGATGAAATTCCCATGTCCTGGTTAAGAAGCGGTAAATATGTTAGATATAAATAAGATAGTCACATCTTGAGGATGTTAGTAATATTCTAAATCATCTTCATTTTGCAGGTGCTTGTTTTGCAAAACTTGTTCCTACTTTGGACGACGCTTTCATCAGACGTAAGGCAATACTAGAGCTACCTGCTTCAGCAAAAACTTTTGGAATAGAAGAAAGTTGTTCTACAAGTTGTGCCACTGAAATGTCTGGTAAGTCATATCCTGAGAATATGTTTATCCTCGGTTTTTGTATTAACCTATATATGTTTTTCTTGATTCAGCAAAGAAGCCTGATTACTTTGATCTTGACGAGATTGACAATCAAGATATCAAGTGTAACATCGCAAAATTTTTCCCTAAATTTTAATAATTAAAAGCCCTTATTTATTTTTTTTATACATATTTACCTCTATTATCATAAATTTTACTAATAGGCATGTCTTTATCTTATTTAACTCACAATTTATGTGTATATTTATATTTATATATTTAGTAATAATAATAATAATAATAATAACAATAATACTAATAATAATAATACATATAAAGTTTAATTTTTTTTGAACCAAATCCATGTCAAAACCCAAGCCTGTACCCACTTAATTCCCTTCCTTCTTGCTGTTCCTTTCCTTTTTCGCAGACATGAAGTCTGATTTGACCAACACCTTTGACCACATAAATTGAGTCAGAAATGGAAACCATTCTTGAATTACATAGCTCGGTTTTGACCAACACATCATCCCGCGTCAATTACAACCTTAAATTTCGCTCAATCAAGTCCTAATTGAACCTAATTTGACTCGGCATTAACAAGCTTGACCGTGAGATGGTCAAGCATTCAAAACCTTCCAATTCGGTAACCATAGTATAAATTGAACTCGTGGTGTTGATCAAAGGCAACCGATAAACATAACCTCACTCCAAATTTTCTCTTTCTTTTCTCTAAATTCGCAATTGAAGCTCGGTTTGACTTTTCTGTTGACCGAACGATCCATCATCCATTTCTGTCTGTAAGTTTCAATTAATCATATGTTTTTGTTAGTCGACATCATCCAAACAAAAGCCCTATGTTTTCTGTGGGTATTGATCGTTATTTGTTTGGATTAGAAAACTAGGGTTCATAGGTAAACGATTTGGGGAAGATGACTATCTGCAGTCATCCTTTATATAAAATACGAAACAAGAATATTAACCAACTGATCCATAGATCAGTTGGTTATGCACGAGGGCTCAGAAACACGAACCGGCCACTGGCCCGGGTTCGATCCATGGCACATACGACCTTTTTATTTGATTTCCCTTATACTATATAATCTACAATTATTTTTAAAAAAAGTAGATTTTAAATACTAAACATGATTTATAAATTCTACAAAATTTATTTTAAGTCAGTCTTATAATAAAGTTTAATACCCAACTTTTAGTTTTTCAAAAATCATTTATTTATTATATATAATAAATATCACAAATTTATTCAATTATAATTATGAAATTCTATAAAAATATCAAAACGACTTTATAAAATTCCACAAAAATTATTCTAAGTTTATAAAACAATAAACATTCCAGAAATGATTTTTATTTCTGAAAAATATTTTATTTAGTATTTTTAATCGATTTTTGTTATTTTAAATCATAAATAAATCTTGATAAATTCATTTTTCATTATTTTTGCATCAAAATTTCACATAAATTATTATTAATCATGTAGATCTGAAATATAAAATTTTTGATTCGAAATTTATAAATTTTAATATTTTTAAATATTAAGTCTATATTTTGTCAAATAAATATTAATATTTAAATATTCATGAATTAAGAAAATAATTTTATAAAAATTATTTTCACATTTATTACATTATAATTCAACCACTTTTAGTTAATTTTGACCAGAAAACGTTTTCATTAATTATTTCCTTATTTATTTAAATTATTCAAAATTTAATCATAAATCAATTATTAATCCCCAAATTAGGAACCCTAGCACATTTTAGACTAGAAAACTTAGACTTATTAAGTTTTCCCCAACACTTATTTATTACCTTGAAATAGGGTGATATTTGGATACACACGAGCCACATTTACTTATAACAAGGGTCTTCATTCTAACACTAAGGTGAGTTTTACATAGCCCCTTTTCTATTTATCACCATTTTTGGGGTGAAACATGTTACAACATTCTATATGCAATTCAATCATCAAAGTGTCTATGTGTTTTTCTATGTTGCATTATGTCTTGAACATGACTAGGGTAAGCACAATTCTAGCATAATCATTAACATTGATCAGCCGACGGTATACAATGATAGATCTATTAGACTGACAATCCCACCCGGATACGTGCCTCCTACAAAGGTAGCGTGGGTGATTGTTATCGCATAAAATAATCGAGTGAACCATGAGCGTATGGGATGTACCACAATATAACAGTCACAAGGGTTGATTATGCACTCGATTTACTTCTAGTATGTTTTCACATATGGACTAGACTTGCCATGACACTTGAATTGTACAAGTTTTATTCAATTATCAAAACCTATGTAATTCTCAACAACTTTTGTTGACCCAAAATATTTTCAAACTCAACATGTTTCAGGTTATAACATGCTCGAAGATTAGAGTTAATGCTTGAAGATGCGTAGCTTGTATTTTTCATTTTGATGTACAAATTCTTAGAACAATTGTATGTAATTTATTTAAATCATTTATTGAAACTTATAATTTACCATGAGCTACTGAACAATCATCAATACGTGACATCCCGATGTTTCCGCCATCGGTTGGGGTGTTACATCAAGTCTTCAAAGATAACTTCTCCATCCAGCTCCAGGATGACAAGTCCTCCTCCTGCCCCTAAGGCCAGAGCTGCAACTTCTTCTAAGAAGAGGATGGTTGTTAGCACTTCGACTCAAGAAACTTCTCCCTTTGATGGTCTCAGTTGTGATGCCATCCTAGGCAAGGTTTCTCATTTTGTACTTCAGGTACGTTGTGCATCCTGAGGATGGCAATTATTGCTTACTATAATGTTTGAATAGGTACCTGACTTTTTCATTCTTGCAGGGGCACGAATTCTTGCTGAAGTCCCTGGATGATATGAACAAGGAGTTTTCTGATACTAAGGCCAAGCTTGAGGATGCAAAGAAGTCTTCCCTTGATAAAGCCAAAGAACTTAAGAAGAAAGTACGCAAGGTGGAGACTGAGCTGAAGGTTGTGAAGGCTGCTCAAGCCAAAAGTATGAACCATCAAAAGGAAATGGAAGAGTATAAGCAGGGGTTGATTAAGTCTGCCACCATCTCTGTTTTTCAAGCTAGGGTGAGGATGGCATTACAAGCTAAAGATCCCAACTTTAAGATGGAAGACTGGGATGTTGAAGCTTGGCAAGAGAAGATCCTTAGTCTGGGTGGAAAGGAAGTAGCGTCCGAGTCCATCCCTACTGCCGCTCCTCAGGATGCTGGTAAAGAGGCTGAGGTGATAGAAGCTGAGGTGACGGATGCTGATGTGGCCAAGGAGTTTCAGGTTGATGAACCGGTGGGCAATGAAGGATGAGATGACTAGGCCAGAGCCCACTTTTTATAATTTTAGGTTGGTTTATGAACATTTTTAAACATTTATCTTTTTATGTCTGTATGAACAATGAAAGTCTTTGGGGTGGAGGGATCTTGAGTTTCAAGACGAAGCTCCAAATTCTTTTTCAACCCTTACTTTGGAATGCTGACCCCTGGTGGATGGGTCCTGGTTTAGGGCGAAGCCAGGGGTTGGTATTACCTCTTTATGAATAATATACCAGTAACTTTTGTCATCTTTGTGTTCTTTATTTCCTTTGACATTCTGCAAACATTAGCAAACACTTAGTGTTATAAAAGAATGATAAAAAAATAATACCTTTTGTATCTTCTTTGTTGAACAATTTTCCTGATCTTGTCATATTCTTCATAAGTCCCTTTCATCGTCAGGATGGTCTTCATTATCCTGAGGATGTCCCCAGTTTCTTCATCCTTGGGATGGTCTTACATCTTGAGGATGTCCCCAATGTAATATCTTCAGTATAGACTTCAAGTCTATGATCCTTAGAAAGAATTGAATCTTAATAATATCCTATAAAGGAAAACTTTTGTTATTATACTGGCGACAAGGCCTTTGGGATCAAAAACCCTTTTGAAATAATCTTGGTGACAAGACCAATATGTAATATCTTGGGAATAACTGGCGACAAGGCCCTTAGGAATAATTGGCGACAAGGCCCTGGTGACTTAGACCAAATTCAAGAAAGAGACATTGAAAAATGTCTAAACCTTAAGAGCTCCATCGTGTATCTCAAAGATAATGAAATTGTCAGCCATTTTTACATGAACTCGTCCCACCATCCCGAGAATATACATGGGCATCATGCGCTCCAGGCGAGGGTTGCAAACCCAATGTGAAAGGTGAATACCTTTAAACCTTAGGAAGGTGGTGGACACCTTAACGTAGGAAAGGGTGGCCAACCTCCTAGTCTTCTAAGCATTCCATCTTCAGAATGGTACTGCAAAATTCTCAGGATGGACTATTTCTAGACCATGTTTAGTGAAAATATAATCGATCGAAATAGACAAAGGATAAGTACTTACATATGGAGATGATTCATCTCTATCAGCCTTCACCTTCATCCCACCTGTGATTCGGACCATGGTTTCTCTTCCAGAGAGATCAGTCACATGCATCCCTAAACATGGTAATATCTTAAGTGAATTGCATTCCAAGCCCTTGGTAGAATCTCTCCTTCCATCGTTGATAACCAATATGCTCCTTTACCAGCTTTGGAATCGATCAAGTATGGACCTTCCCACTTGGGAGCTAACTTTCCATCACTTGATTTTGTTGTATTTTGAAAGGTTTTTCTCAATACCAAGTCTCCTTCCTGAAATCTTCTTATCCTGATATTCTTGTTGTAAGCTTTAGCAATCCTTTGTTAATATGCTGCCATCCTTACTTTAGCAGCATCCCTGAGCTCATCCACAGTTTCCAAATCCTGAAGTAATGCTTCTGAATTGGTAGTTGCATCCTGAAGGTGTTTCCTTGCTGTAGGCATGACCATCTCTGTTGGCAGCATTGATTCTGTTCCAAAGACTAAGGAGAAAGGTGTTTGACCAGTAGCATTCTTGGAAGTAGTCTTATCTGCCCAGAGTACGAATGGAAGTTCTTTTGCCCATTTCCCTTTCTTTTCCCCAAGCTTCTTCCTCAAGTTGTTGACAATGATTTTGTTTGAAGATTCTGCTTGTCCATTAGCTTGAGGATGGACTAGTGTTGAAGTCACCATCTTGATTCCCTAACTCTCACAAAAGTCAGTTGTTCTTTTGCTTATGAATTGAGAACCATTGTCCCAAATAATCTTAGATGGCACTCCAAATCTTGTTAGGATATTCCTCTTAATGAATGAGACCACTTCTTTATCTCTAACTTGTACAAATGCTTCAGCTTCAATCCATTTTGAGAAGTAGTCTGTCATTACTAGCATAAATACCTTTCCTCCAGGGGCTTTGGGTAGCTTTCCTACTATATCCATCCCCCATTTCATGAAGGGCCATGGTGAAATAACAGGATGTAATGGTTCAACAGGCTGGTGAAGGATGTTGCTATGTATTTGGCATGGATCACACTTTTGGGAATATAGCATGGCATCCTTCTTCATAGCAGGCCAATAGTATCCCGTCCTTAGAGTCTTTGAGTAGAGAGATCTTCCTCCTGTATGATTTCCACAATCTCCTTCGTGGATGTCTTTGAGCACCTCATTTGCTTCATCTTTGTTGAGATATCTCAGATATGGACCTGCAAGAGATTTTCTATACAAAATATTGTCTATAATTGTGAATTTAGATACCTTCATCCTGAAAGCCTTTGGATTTTCTACATCAGGAATGACATCCTCTTGTAAATATTTTATTATAGGAGTCATCCATGATGAATCATCTTGTGCCTGAGTGGCTAAAACAGTGATACCTTCGGGATGGACTGTTTTATCTTCGGGATGGACTGTTTCATCCTCAGGATGCCACTCTTCAATTGCTGGTTTCAGAATGTGAATGATGGGAACTTGGACCCTATTGGTTGATTAAGAGAGGATCCCAGATTTGCTAAGGCACCAGCTTCAGCATTTTCCTCCCTAGGTACCCGTGTTAGTGAAAATTCTAAAAAAGAAGTTGATAAATTTTTAACTTTTTCAAGATAAAGAGCTAATTTTTGTCCTTTTACTGCATAAGACCCATTAAAATGATAAGTAATTAACAAAGAATCAAAAAATACTTCTATATTAACAATATGCATGTCTTTAGCAAGTTGTAAACCAGCAATGAGAGCTTCATATTCTGCCTCATTATTGGTTGTCTGAAATGCACATCTATAGCATGTGGTATTTTGTCCCCTTGTGGCGATTTTAATAGTATTCCTAAGCCTGTTCCATTTGAAGCACCATCAGTATATTAAATCCATTTTCCTAAGTTTTTGTTTAATTGTTGTACTTCAGATTCTACTTCACTCAGGATGTCACTACTGAAATCAGCCACAAAATCTGCTAGAGCCTGAGATTTGATTGCATTTCTAGGCTCGTATACTAAGTCAAAGGCACTCAATTTTACTGACCACTTAGCCATTCTACCTGACATTTCTGGCTTCCTAAGTACATTTTTGATCTGGATAGTTAGTTTGTACTTGTATTCTATGTGTTTCAAAGTAATGCCTTAACTTAGTGGATGCCATTATCAAAGCTAAAATAAGTTTTTTGAGATGAGAATACCTGGTATCAGCATCTATTAGAGTTTTACTTACATAGTATACACGATGCTGTTCCCCTTCGAAGTCTCTTACCAAGACTGCACTTATAGCATTCCCAGAAACTGCAAGATATAACTTCAGTGGTTCTCCATCCTCAGGCTTCATCAGGAGTGGAGCTGCGGCTAGATATTCTTTCAGTTTCTTCAATGCTTCTTCGTGTCTCTGTCCCTAGTCGAATTTACTATTCTTCCTCAGGATATCATAGAATTCTTTGAATTTATCCGAGGATTTCGAAATGAATCTGTTTAAGGCTGCTATCCTGCCTGTCAGCCTTTGTACATCCTTGATATTTTTTGGGGATTTGATATCAAGGATGGCCTTTATTTGTTCAGGGCTGGCTTCTATCCCTCTTTTATTAACTAGATATCCTAGAAATTTTCCAGCACCGACTCCAAAATGACATTTAGATGGGTTCAACTTCATGTTATAGGCGTCCAGGATGTCAAATGCCTCCTTAATATCTTGAAGATGATTTTCTGCTTTCTTGGACTTGACCACCATGTCATCAATGTACACCTCCATTGTGTCCCAATCTTTTCTTTAAACATCATATTCACTAGCCTTTGGTAGATTGCACCTGCATTTTTTTAATCCAAATGGCATAGCCATATAACAATATATACCTGATGGGGTCATGATTGTTGTGTCTTCTTGATCCTCTGGTTCCATTTGAATTTGTTGGAATCCTGAGGATGCATCCATGAATGTCAGCATTTCATGTCCTGCTGTAGCATCCACTATTGAATCTATGTGTGGTAATGGGAATGGGTCTTTAGGACAAGCTTTATTGAGGTTTGTGTAGTCTACACATACTCTCCACTTCCCATTCTTCTTTTGAACCACCACCACGTTGGCAAGCCATCTTGGAAATTTCACTTCTCTTATCATCTTGGATTTAAGGAGTCTATCCACTTCTTCTTGTATGATGGCATTTCGTTCCGGAGCAAACTTCCTTCTCTTTTGTTGAATGGGCTTGAAATTCTTATCAATCCCGAGTTTATGAGTGATGACATTCTTAGAAATGCCAGTCATATCTTCATGCTTCCGTGCAAAAGTAGACATCCTGCATTTAAGAAACGAGATTAGTGATTGTTCAATGTTATTAGGGATATTCTTACCAATTAGCACAGTGATATCCTTGTTGTCGTTGTCAAGGAAAACAACCTTTACATATGGCTCAGGATGTGCCTTGACATCTTGAGGATGGCCCTGTGCATCCTTCTGTAGGTGTTATGCTTGACGTGATGAGGCCTTCATTGATGTTGTATAACAGTCCTTGGCTTCTTGTTGATCACTATTTACTTTGACGACTCCCCAAGGTGTGGGTAACTTTATACATTGGTGGTATGTTGAAGGTACTGTCTTCATGTCATGTATCCAGGGTCTTCCCATGATGACATTGTAGTAGGATAGGGAATCTATCACACAAAATCTCTGGATAGAATTCACCCTTTCTACATACAATGGTAGCTTTATGTCTCCCACTGTGATCCTAGTTTCTCCACTGAAGCCCACTAAGACTGATGATCTGGAAACTATTTCAGATTCCGGGATATTCATTCTTTTAAGAGCTTCAAGCTGGATGATGTTCACAGAGCGTCCTCCATCTACGAGAATCCTGTGAACAAAGTGGTTAGCAATATACAAAGTAATAACTAAACCATCATGATGAGGATCAAGAATGTTTTCTCGGTCCTCCTCCTCGAAGCTGATCACTTTGGAGGTCGTTAGGATGGTCGTTTTTGTTGGTCTTTGTCTTTTTTCAGACTTTGTCTCCCTCGCATGTCTTTTGGCAGCTGAGTATGAGGTTCCACAAATGTCTGATCCTCCTGATATGAAGTTAATGATACCAGCATCCTTAGGTGGGGATGCTGCCCTTTTTGGGATGTTGCCGCCATCCTGAGTTCTTGATTTCTTTTTGCCCAGGAGTTCTTTAAGATGACCTTTGTTCAAGAGATAGGCTTTCTCCTTCCTTAAGGCGATACAATCTTCAGTGATATGGCCGAAATCTTCGTGATAGGCACACCATTTGGACTTATCCTTCCATCCTGCCTTATTCTCTTTCCTTTGCCATCTTGCTTTGTCCCCTAGATCTTTCATGGCATACATCAATCCTGTTACATCCACAGAAAAACAGTAATCTGATAATTTAGGGCAGTCATCCTCATCGTCGTCCTCTACCACATTGACCTTTTTATTATCAGGCCTAGCATATGGTTTATGCTTATATGGTTCGTATGTAGGAGTAGACTTTCGATTGGGATGGTTATATTTTGAGGATGATTCTATCCTCTCTTGAATTTTCTTATCATCCTCAAGTCGTATGAATCTTAGAGCTTTGTTCCTGACTTCATCCAAGTTCCTGCATGGATACATCACCATATCTTGGTAGAATGGTGAATCTCTTTGCAGCCCCATCTTGAATGCCTGTACTGCTGTTGTGACATCCAGGTTCGGGATGTCAAGTGCTTCCTTTCCAAACCTGGTAATGTATTCCCTTAGTGATTCTCCCTGTAGTTTAGTCATCTTGTATAGATCACTTGTCAAACGTTCGAGCGTTCGACTACAAGAAAACTGATTATTGAACATGTTAATTAAATGTGTGAAAGAAGTAATAAAATAGGGTGGAACACTTAGGAGCCATTTCAGGGCTGGACCGATGAGAATTGAGCCAAATCCCTTGCATAGACATGCTTCTTTCAGGTTGGTAGGGATTGGATTTATTTCCATCCTTTCCCTATATTGAGCCACATGCTCTTCAGGATCTGTAGATCCATCATAGAGCTTCATGCCAGCTGATGGGTTGCACTATCCCTGGAACACTCGATACCATATCCTTAATCTTCTGAAGCTCCCTTGCCAGCTGAGGACTTATTCCTGTATCCTGCAAAGAAGCAACATCATTAGCAGTAAAAGTACTAGAACTTAAATTGTTACCGTTAGTGTTATATCCTTGGGATGGCACAGGTGTATATCCTGTATCCCTGGTGGTTGCCATCCTGGGAGCAATAACTGTTTCTGGAGCAGAGAATCCAGAACTCATGGGGATAAAATCTCCTTGATGCACCCCTACAGAGATGCTAGAATTAAAATCTAACGCCCTGGGCTGCAATGGTGTCCCCATGTCTTCACTTGGCCTTCTTGAGGATGATTTAAGAGCTTGTATCTCTCTTATCAACATCCGGTTTGTGTCTTGTTGTTGATGTATCGAATCTTTCATTAGTACAAACATAGAAAGCAGTTCATCATTTGATACAAAAACAGGAGGAGTAGATCTAGATGGTCTAGGTGGGATTTGGGAAGTGGAACTTCTTGGAAATGCAGGTGGTAAGGCAGTGTTTATGGCAGGGGTTGTAGATGGCATGGATGTTGAAACAGATTTTTATGAAGAAGCCATAGTTGTCAAATTTTGTAAAAGAGAATCAAATAAGAGAAAGTTTTAACAAAGTTTTTTTGTTAAAATAGCACCACTTGCCCCACGGTGGGCGCCAAATTGTTTTGGTCAAAAATTATCTAATAAAAATAACTTTGTATTCCAAATTAGTTTATGTGAGCTTGAGTGCTAAATGTGTAGAGATATGTTTGTAAATCAGTATTATTCTGAAGATGGTGCATCAAGATGTTAAAGAAGCAAAAATATGACCACTATGATCAGGATGGCTTAGGTTATTTTAGGGATGGACAGTATTATCCTCAGGATGGACAGTTTTATCTTCGGGATGGAACTGCTAAGAATGAACAAATAAAGTGATAAACAACAAGAACAACACATGATCTACGAGGAAAGCCCTTGATCAGTTGTAGATCGCCGGCATAAAACCTCGGGAGGAGTCTAGGCCCCTGCCTTGTTTGTTAATATTAATGTGGTAAAAAGATACAACTTTGGATGAGTATTTGGACGAGTTTACTATGATTACAATGATTGTGCAAGTGTTTGTGATCAACTAAGTATATGTGTGTAGCTATAGTGTGAGCAATGTGTTCTATACTCGTCCAATACCCCCATTTATATAGTACATGAAATAAACAAAATATCCGTTATGTAGTTAAGTTCCTTCATTATTAGTTGGAACCGTTTCAAGTGAACGTTGGGTGAGTTTCAACTGAGATAAGTCGTTGTATCAGCTGCTTCAGCTAAAGTAGACGTTATGGTAACGGTTTCCACCTTCTTCGCCTGTTTTCAATGCATATCGGTTACATTCTTGACTTCTTCTTCAAGCTTAGACCTTGGCTCGCGAGTGTAATTCTTCCATCAATAAGTCTTTTGACCAAGTCACTACAATATAGACATTGGAAGTCAGTTTCAAGTCCATATTATAATTTTAGTTGTACCTGCAATCATGACATATAAAGATAGTTCGTTAGTATATCTTTAGGATGTGCACATGCTGAAATATAGTTATATCCTGAAGTTAGTTGAGTCCTTTAGCATCCCGGGGTGGTACATTAGGGATGTGAGGTAAAATCATCCTGAGGATTTTCACCCACAACACTAAGAGCATAATGGGAGACATAAAACTACCAGTGTGTGTGGAAGGGGTGAACTCTATCCAAAGATTATGTGTGATAGATTCCCTGTCTTGCTACAATGTCATCCTGGGGAGACCCTGGATACATGACATGAAGGCAGTTCCTTCAACGTATCACCAATGTATAAAGTTACCCACACCTTAGGGAGTCGTCAAAGTAAATAGTGACCAACAAGAAGCCAAGGACTGTTATACAACATCAATGAAGGCTTCATCACGTCAAGCATAGCAACTACAGAAGGATGCACAGTGCCATCCTCAAGATGTCAAGGCACATCCTGAGTAGGATGTAAAGGCTGTATGCCTTGATAACAATAACAAGGATATCACTGTGCTAATTGGTAAGAATATCCCTCATGACATTGAACAATCACTAATCTCGTTTCTTAAATGCAGGATGTCTACTTTTGCATGGAAGCATGAAGATACGACTAGCATTTCTAAGGATGTCATTACTCATAAACTCGGGATTGATAAGAATTTCAAGCCCATTTAGCAAAAGAGAAGGAAGTTTGCTCCAGAACGAAATGTCATCATACAAGAAGAGGTGGATAGACTCCTTAAATTCAAGATGATAAGAGAAGTAAAATTTCCAAGATGCTTGCCAACATGGCAGTGGTTCAAAAGAAGAATGGGAAATGGAGAGTGTGTGTAGACTACACAGACCTCAATAAAGAATTTCCTAAAGATCCATTCCCATTACCACACATAGATTCAATGGTGGATGCTACAACAGGACACGAAATGCTGACATTCATGGATGCATCCTCAGGATTCCAACAAATTTAAATGGAACCACAGGATCAAGAAGACACAACATTCATGACCCCATTAGGTATACATTGTTATATAGCTATGCCATTTGGATTAAAAAATGCAGGTGCAACCTACCAAAGGCTAGTGAATATGATGTTTAAAGAAAAGATTGGGGACACAATGGAGGTGTACATTGATGACATGGTGGTCAAGTCCAAGAAGGCAGAGAATCATCTTCAAGATCTTAAAGAGGCATTTGACATCCTGGACGCCTATAATATGAAGTTGAACCCATCTAAATGTCATTTTGGAGTCGGTGCTGGAAAGTTTCTAGGATATCTAGTTACTAAAAGAGGGATAGAGGCCAGCTCTGAACAAATAAAGGCCATCCTTGATATCAAATCCCCAAAAAATATCAAGGATGTACAAAGGCTGACAGGCAGGATAGCGGCCTTAAACAGATTCATTTCGAAATCCTCGGATAAATGCAAAGAATTCTATGATATCCTGAGGAAGAATAGTAAATTCGACTGGGGACAGAAACACGAGGAAGCATTGAAGAAACTGAAAGAATATCTAGCAGCAGCTCCACTCCTGATGAAGCCTGAGGATGGAGAACCACTGAAGTTATATCTTGCAGTTTCTGGGAATGCTATTAGTGCAGTATTGATAAGAGACTTCGAGGGGGAACATCCTGTCTACTATGTAAGTAAAACTCTACAAGATGTTGAGACCAGGTATTCTCATCTCGAAAAACTTGTTTTAGCTTTGATAATGGCATCCACTAAGTTAAGGTATTACTTTGAAACACATAGGATACACATACAAACTAACTATCCCATTAAAAATGTACTTAGGAAACCAGAAATGTTAGGTAGAATGGCTAAGTGGTCAGTAAAATTGAGTGCCTTTGACTTAGTATACGAGCCTAGAAATGCAATCACATCTCAGGCTCTAGCAGATTTTGTGGCTGATTTCAGTAGTGACATCCTGAGTGAAGTAGAATCTGAAGTACAACAATTAAACGAAAACTTAGGAAAATGGATTTTGTATACTGATGGTGCTTCAAATGCAAAAGGAACGGGCTTAGGAATACTACTAAAATCGCCACAAAGGGGACAAAATACCCCATGCTATTAGATGTGCATTTCAGACAACCAATAATGAGGCAGAATATGAAGCTCTCATTGTTGGTTTACAACTTGCTAAAGACATGCATATTGTTAATATAGAAGTATTTGTTGATTCTTTGTTGATTACTAATCATTTTAATGGGTCTTATGCAGTAAAAGGACAAAAGTTAGCTCTTTATCTTGAAAAAGTTAAAAATTTGTCAATTTCTTTTGTAGAATTTTCACTAACACATGTACCTAGGGAAGAAAATGCTGAAGCCGATGCCTTAGCAAACCTGGGATCCTCCCTTAATCTACCAATAGGGTCCAAGATTCCCATCATCTACATTCTGAAACCAGCAATTGAAGAGTGGCATCCTGAGGATAAAACAGTCCATCATGAGGATATCACTGTTTTAGCCACTTAGGCACAAGATGACTCATCATGGATGACTCCCATAATAAAATATTTACAAGAGGATATCATTCCTGATGGAGAAAACCCAAAGTCTTTCAGGATAAAAGTAAGAGGAGCAAGTACTGGTTAAAATCCTAGGGTTATAGACTAGATTATTTTTCTAATAACCTAATTCCCTATAACTAGGGCTGGCAATTTAGACATGAACATGATAACCTGACACGAACCTACACGATTTTAACAGGTTTCGTGTTTGGCCTTAACAGGTTTCGTGTCTATAACAAGTCGACACGTTAAGACTTGATTATTTTCGTGTCGTGTTCATGCTTACCTGCTTCGTGTTCGTGTCTTATCGTGTATGTGGATTTAAAAGGTCCTATCGTGTCTTATCGTGTTTCTTATCATGTCTTGTCGTGACTTATCGTGTCTTATCGTGTTAACTTATTTTACTAGGTGTTCCTTATTGTGTCTTGTCGTGTCTTATCGTGTTAACCTGTTATACACAAGTTCGTGTTCGTGTTTGAAAAAAATGACACGATTAGATTTCGTGTCGTGTTCGTGTTTACAAGTTTCGTGTTCGTGTCTTAACAGGTTCGTGTAACCTGTTATGCCAGCCCTACCTATAACCATGGCTCTGATACCAATCTGTAACACCCCAACCGATGGCGGAAATATAGAGGTATCACGTAGTGATGATTGTTCAATAGCTCATGGTATTAAATGAAATATGAATTCAATTAAATTATTTACAATTGTCTTACAAATTAATGATTACATAAACTTGATTCATATAAACTAGGTCCAAAGCTCCTACGTGTTCCAAGACTTGTACAACTTCCAATAGCAAATAAACCTGAAACAGGTTAAGTTGGAAAGATGGGGGGTCAACTATAAATAGTTGGTGAGAATACATAGGTTTTGCATGTAATTGAAAACAATGTGTTGTATAGCAATCATAGATGAAATATAATAATGAGTAATGTAAGAATATGAGCCCGACATGTAACAATGCGTCTTTTGTACAATCAAACCTTGTGTTGACTGAGACCAAACTCGCAAGTTAGTAAAAGTGTAACTGTTTTCAATCATCCTATAGCGCTATAATCTAAACAAATGGCTTGATCAATGTTAATGATTGTACTGTGTCTTTTTGTTACAGTCAAAATGAATCCACAAGTTTCAACAATGTAAGAATGAGTAATTGCAATTGTATCCAAGATGTTTAAACATGTTTCACCCAAAAAATGTAAAACAGTAACAATGGGCTATGTAAACTCACCTTAGCACAAGTTGAATCCTTTGAAATAGTCTAAATGTGGCACAAAAGTTCCCGAAGTATTACCCTAAGTTCAAGGCAATAACATAAGTATTGGGAAAGTCTAAGTTTTCTAGTCTAGAGGTATTCTAGGGTTCCTAATTTGGGGGTAGACGTTTAATTTGAAATAATTGTTAATTAAATAATAAGTAAGAAAAAATTAAGAAAATAAATAAATAAAAGGATTTTTTTTAAGATTGATCAAGGGGGTTGTACTAAAATATTATAGTGTGAAAATAATTTTTATAAACTTATTTTCATAATTAAAGTGTATATATTATTATATAACTTATTAATCAAAACATGGTAATAATATTCAAAAATATTAAATTTCATAAATTTTAGGTTATAAAATTATATTTCTGATCCAGATTAATAAAAATAATTTATGTGAAATTTTGGTACAAATATGATGAAAAATGGATTTATTATGAATTTATTATGATTAAAATAAAATAAATTTATTAAAAATAATTATTAATCTTTTACCAAAAATAAAATTCAGTTTTATAAATTTTATTAGTTTATAAGTCTAAAATAGTTTTTGTAGAATTTTTATAAATCGTTTAGTGTTATATCTACAATTAATTATTTATTTATAAATAAACTTGTAATATATATATATATATATATATATATTAAATAAATGATTTTGTGAAAATAAAAATTGTATAATAAATTTTATCATTTATATATCATAAAATAAATTTTTTAGAATTTATAAATTAGATTTGATATTTTAAAACCATTTTAAAAAATAATAATAAAAAATATAAAAGAAAAAGGTTAAAAAAAAATACTGGAGCCTGTGAGGGTCGAACCCGGGGTTAGGACCGGTTTGGGGTTTTATATCACAAGCCCAGACCAACTGGTCTGGACCCTAAGAACAGTTAGAATTGAATTCGATATTATGTAGTCTGTTTGTGTAAAATTGTGAATATTAAAGAAAAAAAAATATATGGGGCGTGTCTCGAACCAAGGACCAACCCAGTTCCACATCCCTCTTATCACCATATGATCTATAAGTCTGATGGTGTTTTATTTCAGTTTAAAAGAATTTTATACACTAATGGGTTTATGTCATCTTCCCCAAATATTAACATAAGAACCCTAGATATCCAAACCGTTAAATTCTGTGACACCCGGCATGTTCAGCTTAAACATTTTGGCAAAACATAAGTCTACCTTAGTGAAAAACAATTATAAACGAACTTAACTGGGTTAGTTGAGTTGGGTTAGGTTAGGATTGTCCATAGTTCAATGATTTGGAGGATCATTGGAAGTTGTTTTGAGTATACACTAGTCTTGACTCCCATTGATGGTGGAATTACATAAGTTGAATTAAGTGTTATATGTAGATTGATAATACATGTGATACAATGTGCAAATACATGTTTCAAAGGTGTAAACATGATTATACATGTATCTATATGCTTAACATATGTTAGGATTGCATATTCATGTGTTAGGATCTGCTAAAATGTGTTTAAACGACAAAACAGGAAAAACTGGAAAACATGAGATTTGGTTTGACCATAAGGGGGGTTGAACCAAGGATAGGGATTAGTTGAAAACCACATTCGACCACTGCAACCCCTCATTCGACCCTTGCAGGGGTCGAACCTGTAGTAACTATAAATACCACACTTTGCATTTTTTCATCATTTCACAAACCCTAGTCGCCTCTAAACGCTCTCTCTCGACTTTAATCACTGGGGAAGGAGTTTTTGCCCTTGTTTTTCATAACCTAACCTACAAACATCATCTAAGCAAAGATCTAAGGTGTGTTCTTGATCTAAAAACCCTTTTTAATGCATTTTGATTCATTTTTATCAAACCCCAAAGGTCCAGATATGTTCTAAGGTGGTTTTCATGCTTAAAAACCTTTCAAACATCTTTCTAAACAAAACCCTATCATTAAACTTGAGTTTTCATGCAAATTAACATGTGTTGATGGTGTTTAATGTTGTGTTACATATGGTTTAATGATTAAGTGTTGTTTAGATGATAGAAACATGATCTAGGGCTGCTATTGGTATTGGTTTATGATTATTTCAGGTTACAATTGGATAGATGATGCTATTATGTCCATTTTGGGGATTTTTGTTAAATCTAGGGCTAGAAACATGTTGTTATTATTAACAAAACGATTGGGGGTTTTCATGAACATGATAGATTAAGCATTTTGAGATGATTATGAAAGGATTTCAGAAAGTTTCCAAATTGGGTAAAGTTTTTATGCATGATGTGATG
Organism: Ambrosia trifida; assembly: GCA_028751855.1. Taxonomy (NCBI): domain Eukaryota; kingdom Viridiplantae; phylum Streptophyta; class Magnoliopsida; order Asterales; family Asteraceae; genus Ambrosia; species Ambrosia trifida. Next base: position 59,419,132 of record CM054132.1, on the reverse strand, counting down.
TTTCCATAATTTTGCCATTTTGGGTAAGTGTTAAAACGAATGGATTTTGGAATAAAATTAGTAGGGTTTCGTGGGGATATGTTATTCATACTTGACTGCTGTGTTTCATGATGTTTCGTTATGTTTTCGGATTGTTTTGATACAATTTGATGCGTTTTAGAACACTTGCAGCAGGCTGGGTCAAATCAAGACCCATTCGACCAATCGTGGGTCGAACCTGACATCTTACAGGTCGAACGTGCTTCAGTTAGGTCGAACGAACTTGATTTAGGTCAAATTAACACATGTTAAGGTCGAATTAACATGTGTTAAGGTCGAACGAACTTGTATTAGGTTGCATGAACTTATAAAAGGGTCGAATGAACATATCTTGGGTCGAACCAAGTCCATTGGGGTCAAACCAAGCCCATTTCTTTTCTGATTCGACCCAACTACTTCATATGTACGATTTTTGATGCAAACTAAGTGTTTTATGCTTGAATCTCATGTGTACTATGTATACTTGATTAGTTTATGTAATGGGTCACCAACGGGATGTCGGATCAGTGTAGTGTGTCAGTTGAGGAGTCAAACACATTTTCAAACATACTTAGTCACGATCTGGACACTTAATACATGCCCCTAAATATAACTTGGGCTCATAGGACTTGTTGGTAGAGTTTCAATTGCTTCTTTGAGGGCTTTTTCTGCTCGTGAGAAGTCAAAGTTTCTTTTCTTGATTAGTTTCTTCACTGCCCTCCGATCTCCTCCCATATAAAGTGCATAATCTTCCTCAATTGACTTTGATTCATTGTTCAACATTGGCATCCTTCTTGATATGTTTGACATTGTTTCTATTCTTCTAATTTTGTTGTATTCTTCCCTTTCTTTCTTTGCTTGATCGCCTGCCTTTTTGGCAGTTTTGTGTACATTATATTGCCAATCTAGCACATCTAATTATTGTGCATATAAAATTCTTAAAATATCTTTATCTTCATACTCAAATCCCAACTCCTTTTCAATTATAACCCACACATTATACATTGATACCCTTCGATTCCCTCCTTCCTTTGAACCAGAATATACAGATCATACAATTCAAATTTCTTTCCATATTCAAACACTAGTGGTATGGGCCGATTAGTTATTCCAAGATTTTCATATAAGAACCATCATACCATTCTAGTAAACGGTTCTTTTGATGTATCTCTATGTGCCCATGGATAACTTAAATCATGTATAATGTCTAAAAACTCAATGCACTTTTCAAGTGAATCTATATTAATTTTATTAACAACATCATCCATCCTTTTGATAGTCCTCTCTGCTTCTACAGAGAGTTCTTCAAAATATCCGTTCTAATACTCATCCTTCATTTTCTCATGTTCATCATCTTTTAATTCCTTCATCATAGATTCCTTTGATTCATCATTATTTTTTATATATCGAAACTGCATGCTTTCATTTTTAAACATGTTTTCCACAATACATAAGTTTCCCTCAATCTTAACAACAAATCCTTGTAATTTAAGTTATGGGAGACTTAGTATGTTATCTTCCAAATCGGTTGAGTAAAAAAACATTTGGTATGATCAAAGTTTGATCTTCAACTGATATATTTATTACACCAACTCCACGAATGAACACAAATTCCTTTTTAATTCTACTTTCAACACCAAAAGACTTCTTTAATTTTAAAAAGAAATCGAGATTACCGGAGATATGATTTTGTATGTTTGGACTAACATACTACATGTCTTTCCACAATCCGTTGTTTGTTCCATGGAGTATGAAATCATCTCCATTTCTGAACATCTTTTCTGGAAAATATGATATCCCGGTGTCAATAGCATCTCTTATTAATTGTGCTCCTTCATCCCTCTCTTTAATACTACAAACTCCAATAAGATGCCCTGGTTCACGACAATAATAACACTTTCTTGTTTCAATTCCTCTCTTCCTTAGTGTTGCCTTTCTCTCCTTCTTTCTTCTGAAACGTTCCATATATGATGGTCTTGAACCCGAGTATGATATACAAGAAGTTCTTAACATGGTGTATTGTTTTTGATAATGGAAACGAGTAGTGGAAATATACAAAAGTTGATGAATTTTGATGTGAAGATTGGATCTGATATAGCTCTGATACCAATTTTGTTGGACCAAAGGAACGAGACAACACTTGATATTAATGATACAACCAACTAAGATTGTTAATATGATCGAATAGAACAAAAGAAACAATAAAATTCAATGAAAACAAGAACAATATGATTAACTTTTCGGATTGTGTTTTGTAAACAATCTTAATAACTAACAATCTAGCGTATACATCATATATATGTGTGTTGAAATAACATGTCGGTTGTAAGATTAACGGTTATGTCCTTCCATGAATTGCTGCCAAAATTACTGATAACTGACTACGGGGGCATGTTTATCATTTCACAGCAATTTAGTCTTGAGGCGCGCTTCATGTTGTTTGGACATAAATGTTGCAGTTTTGTGTTCATCGTAGTTGGATCTTCAGCAGCCCTTTTGTGATGATTTAATTATGTTCGAATCCTAGTATTACTTCTACTAAACTAATCTAAGATCATTAACATATTTACATTACATATTTACAATAAAAATTACACAATAAGTTCTATATACACACATATTATCTAATATAGGAATATGATTATATTTACTCTTAACAAATTTGAGTTGGAACCAAAGTTGTAATGGGCAAAAAATTATCTATACACTTCTAGTCATAGTTGTAACTCAACGAGGTAAAAGTTGGGACATTGTTGCAATATTAACAGAAAAGACATTTCCATTAATATTATTTTTCTTCTCTTCATCATATTTATTTGTTGAAAAAGCCGGTCTTCTTGGCATAGGCAGATTTTGATATTCATTCCTTAACATGGATGCAACTTCCAACATTGATGGCCTATTTGTCCAGTTTTCTTCAACACATAGTAGGGCCACCTGGATGCATCTGGTTAATTTATATGTTGAAGATGCATCATCCAATGAAGGATCTATGAACTCCATTCCTCTACCTTCTTTACATAGAATATATGCCTGTAATTGTTCATGGCCATCCATCAAAACCAAAACATCTTTGTACAAACAAGAGAAAGAAACATACATATTCTAAGAGATTGAGGTTTTGATGTGGTCCGTAGACATTGTAGTTCTTTTTCCCGCTTATGATTTGCAGAAGGAGAACTCCGAAGCTATAAACATCATATTTTCTTGAGTATAAACCTTGTTTTATATACTCAGGAGGAACACATCCACTACATTACCAAGGAGATACTTAGAAAGTGTCTTAAGAACAATGATCTTTTAATATTTAAAACTAATGCATTTAGAATAAAAGTTATTTGGATAAATAACCCTAACTTATGAGCATACTTACTAGGTTCCAACAATCCGGTCAGTACTTGCTTCAGTTTCATTGCTCTCAAAGCTTTTTGCTATACCAAAGTCTGATATTTTTGGGCTCATATCAGCATCAAGTAAAATGTTGCTTGCTTTCAAGTCCCTATGAACTATTGTTAGTCTCGAGTATTCTTGAAGATATAGAAGTCCTTGGATTATCCCTTCAATTATGTAAATCCATTTTTCCCAGTATAACATTGATCTTCTACTTGGATCTACACATGTACTTTAAGTAATATAAGATATGGAATCATGTAATTAAAGACAAGTAATCTTTAAGATAAATTAATATAGAAGATTTGTCACCAAAGATGTAGAGATCTAAGCTTTTATTTGGCATGTATTCATAGATTAGCATCTTTTCTTCCCTTTCAGTGCAGAACCCCAAGAGTTTTACTAGATTAATGTGTTGTAGTCTTGATGCAAATGTAACTTCATTCTTGAACTCATCGATCCCTTGTTTAGAACTACATGAAAGTCTTTTTACTGCTATTTCTTGTCCATTTGACAATTTTCCCTAGATAAACCACAAGATGAAATTTTATATTTTAGGTGTATATCAAACAACAAGCTGATATAACCTTGGTTAATCTATCAAACTAATTTTCGGTCACTAGCCTCTATGATTCCGCATGTCATGAAATGAGCATAATGTATTTTTTTGTAGACTATAATGTTGTGTTAGATGTTAACGCATAGCCATTTTCAGTTATAGTTGAATATAAGATTTTTGTATATGTAAAATAAAATATGTAAGTACCTTGTAAACAGGTCCATATCCACCCTCCCCAAGCTTATTTTCTTCCGAGAAGTTGTTTGTAGCTTCCCTTATGTCCGCAAAGCTAATTACTTGGTAGTTAGGATATGATGTTTTGTTTCCATTCAAGACCTTCTTCCCTATCAAAGCAAAGGGAATATGTTATCCTCAATGCTTCATGTTAGACGTTTATTCCTTAATTACATCTAAATCAATACATTGTAGGTTTCATGATTTCACACTATCCTGGATAACTTTCTCTGTCGTGTAAGACCACCTTCATATTAAAGTATGCCATGGGTAGATGAAATCAATAATCAGATATGAATCATACGATAGAATGTGCATCCTAAGAACGATATGTTCTATTTTATGATAAAAGAAGTGTTAATATAATGATCAAAATGAGGCCAAATGTCACAATGTTTCAGGTCAAATGTGACAACCTTTCGTGAATTGGTATTATCTTTGTGTACCAACAACATTTACAATGGTAGTAACTCTAGGAAGTCCATTTGTAGTAATTTTGTTGCAACCAAAAGTAGGAAGTAACTGTTGATAACAAAGCCTAATTACTACCTAAGCTTGTTTCACTGCTTATAAACTAAGTTGTTACCTAATCTTATTTTGCTACCAAGACTAAGTTGCTACCGAGGAAATGGTTTCCCCCGATTCCTCCCATCCACCTTCCTTTAAAAAAGAGATAGCCAATCAAATAACTCGGTGAAGATGGTGGAAATCCACCAAATGTATCGATCAATTCTTGGCGGAGGTGGTGTTCCTGAGTCCACGGATGTCCAACTCACCTCACCGACTCTTCTTCCCAAAACCACACCAAAGAGCCTTAGTTGCTGAATGCACAACATTGATATTATCACATAACACAAGTGTGGTATAGAATATAGTCAATATAGCTAGTGTTAGAAGTAATATTGATTTAGAAAAACATATGTTAATATAATTCTGTACATATATTAAGTTGTAAATAATATTATGTCCTAAGTCTAGAAAATAAGGAAATGTGAACCGGTATGTCATATTATGTTTAGGACGGTTATGTTGATTAGTGAAGGGCCGTGTTGTATCAGTCATGTCGATCCAGTATGTATATAAGGGTCGAACTATGTACATTTTTTCATAAGAAAAGTTTGTGTTTATAACTACTTTTCAAACTTCCCTCTAAATCTCTCTCTCCCTCTATATAACCGAAAACACTCAAACAAACTGCATACATCTCAGAAATCTATCATGGCATTAGAGCGTAAAGAATCGAAGACCTGTGGAATATTTGATGTTGGAAGATACGAAAGGGATATTCGTTATATGGGAACAGAAGACGGTTATGGTTGTGGACCGTTAATTCCCAACGTTTATTTTGATCATGATGATTTTAAGTGGAAGGCCAAGAAGGCAATTATTGAAGAAGAGGGCTGTGGTGACTCTCTAAACATCAAACTATCGACTTTCAATATTGGTTCATCGTCTAAGAGATCCGTGAGGGATCCAGAAGTCAAGAAGGAGAAGGCCCAAAGAGAATTCGATTGGCAAGTCAAGGCCGAAAAAGATGTCCCCAAATACCCATTGGTTATGTGTTGCACCAAGTGCAAAGAGCCGTTCCATTTCAGACGCAATTGCCCAAAGAAGATAGGGAAAACCGAATTCATGGTTATAGGAACCGAAGACAAGGGTTGGGATGACATATGGTATGCGAGTTTGATGAGGAAAGAACTCGGATGCGGCAACAAACACTTGTTTACGGTGTTAAATAATTTGTTTGGTATCGAAGGTTGCCTGAGTGGTTATAGAGAATAGTATTTCCGTGGCAAAGGATCGGTGGTGATTACAAGTGGTGGGAAAATTCATAAAATCAAGTCCGTTTATTACATACCCACACTTAGAAAGAACGTGTTAAATATTGACAAATTAACACAAGAAGGATTGGAGATTGAATTCGATGGAGATGTGTGTCACATCAAACGGCCGATCATTCATGTCGCAGGATCATAACATGTCGCATATGTGATGGCGAAGATCATTTCACATTCAAGTGTCCCGAAAACAATAAACCCGAAGGTTGCAATGATGTAGAAAATATGTACGATGCACAAAGGGACAAAGTCAAGAAGATTAGATTTGAAGACGACAAGATGGAGGGAATAACCGAAGAGGACAAGGAGAGAGTGTCCATATTCAAACACTTTGATGATTTCTCCATTAACAAGGATCAAGTCGAAGGCTTTATGGAGAGAGGTCTGGTTATGTATCCAACCGAAGGTACGAAGTTAGAAGATTGTGTTGTATTTTTGGATTTGATCCATATATCTACCATGGTTAAAAGATACAAAAGAAAGTTCGAATTAGAGTTTGAAAGGACCGTTGATTGGTTTATGAAGGAATTCTTAAAGATAATAATTAGAGCACCAATCCCACCAAGAGATGAAACGGGTTATCCAATAAGTTTATTGGATCTTTACAAGACAGTACAAATATTTGGTGGTTATGAAAAATTGACGAAAGACGAGAATTGGGCGGTAGTCACCATGTCGATGGGATATGGAAGAGGATTATCGACTCTAGTGACAAAGGAAGACATTACAAGAAATCTAAGACAAGTATACGTCCGTTATCTAGAGATGATAGAGTGGTGTCATCTAAAATACAAATGACGAGAACTAGTGGTCGAAGTGGAAACCGAAGCAAGCAATGATCACAAGAAGAAGAGGACCGAGTGGGATGATGAAGACCTACCCCCGAAGAAAAGATCAAGATCATCATCAGGTGAAGATTGAACAAGAAGAAGGTGTTTACCAAGATCAAGATTAGGGGGAAAATGTTAGAAGTAATCTTGATTTGGAAAAACATATGTTAATATAATTATGTACATATGTTAAGTTGTAAATAATATTATATCCTAAGTCTAGAAAATAAGGAAATGTGAACTGGTATGTCACATTATGTTTAGGACGGTTATGTTGATTAGTGAAGGTCGTGTTGTATCAGCCATGTCGATCCAGTATGTATATAAGGGTCGAAGAATGTACATTTGTTTCATAAGAAAAGTTTGTGTTTATAACTACTTTTCAAACTTCCCTCCAAATCTCTCTTTCCCTCTCTATAACTGAAAACACTTAAACAAACTGCATATATATCATAAATCTATCAGCTATGAGGTTGTTTCATATATAGAACCTTAACTAAATACCGTTTAGAAAAGGGGTTTTAACATCAAGCTGTTGAATAGGACAACGTTGAGATACACCAATACTAAGAACAACATGAACAGTGGCAGGTTTGACAACATGACTAAAAGTCTTGTTGAAGTCAAGAATATATTGTTGAGAGAAACCTTGATAAACAACAAGACATTTGTATCTCTCAAGATCATCGTTTTTGTCAAACTTAAGGCGATATATCCATGGGCGTAGCTTACTTGGGGCGGGCAGGGGCGGCTGACCCCCCGAATTTTCACGCAGAAGTTCCGATTATATAGTATTCGTATAGAAAATTTTAGAAATATAGGGTTTCGACCCCCCGAAACTAGTGACTTCCGACCCCCCGAACCTTCAGGTCAAGCTTTGCCACTGGATATAGCCTACGACATCCAACTATGTTAGCACTTGGAGAACAAGGAACAAGTTCCCACGTGCCATAGGTGCAATGCAGGCATTCTAGAGTCCATAACAACATTCTAGCTAGATCATGCATGGCTTATGCTATTGTCTGAGGAATAAGAGATATATAAGACATGGACAACAAATTAAGGATCTAACATAGATGAAGGGAACCGGTTTAAGAGCGAGTATTGATTTGATTAACAATAGAAGGCTCTGAAACCAGAATGGTGGTGGCAAGAGCTGGTAGCGAAGTTAATTTACACCAACCAGCACCAGAACCCACGTGTGGGCAGCTAAATGGATAATGGAGAATAATCATGTTCGATAAGTCAAGATCTGTAGTAGTAGCCAAAGGTGGTTGAGAACTAGCTGATGCAACGGATGCAGAAGTGTCGTGATCAAATTGGTTGGATGTGCTTGAGTAAGCTAAAGCAGTAGTACTACTAGAATGAGACGCAGATGCGCATGAGTACCTTTGGCTTCAATTTCGTAGTTGTGATGTGTAGGGACATGGAAAACGAACTTTGATGCCATGAGTTTGAAAAAAAACTGTGAAAATACCTTCATCACCATAAAAACCTTGACGATGCACTACATGATGTTGATTTGCCTGAACTTATCATGCGAATATTGTGTCAGTTGTCCCCCTCATATGTTAGCACTATTGATGTCATAACCAATAAAACTCCATTGCCCTCTTCCTTGGAACCCAAAAATATGTTACTTCATCATCAGTCTCGTGAAGTCTTTTTGAAACAATCCTTGAGTCATCCAAAAAATTTCTCTACATCCCTTTACACACTCACCAGGTAGCTAATAATAAGGGGAAAGGTAAGGGAAGAAATAACATAAACTGGAACTATGGAGAAGGGACTCCTAAGGGAAGAGCAATGCTACTAATTATTATCCAACACAATGGACAACACCCCTTTTAGAAGCTTTGGGGTTCAACATTAAACTCTGGTAGCATTTTTATAAACATAGACTGATAACCTTTTCAATTTACTTTCTGTTCGTTCAGGCCTTGGTTACACACACTACACAATCTCACACGATTGATACGTTTAAATGATATCTTTAAGACTACTAACTCTTTCAATAACGTGACTAAAGATCCCTTTATTCCAGCCACTGCCTATTCAACATAAACCAAATACCAAGTCTCAATGACTTATTTTTTTGACCCGTGGCCCATAATCTACTAAACCGTGACCCACTAAACCGCAAACAAAACCCGATTAACCCAAGCTCTTTCTAATAATGTAAATGCAGAAAATATGCAAGTAAGATTCGGAATGTAAAAAGTCTACCTTTTAATACTAACATTTTTCTCAGCATACAAATTATGCAGACTAGTAGAACGATAAAGGGAGCAGTTGTGCACAAAATAATCACCAATACTCGCTTATGCTGGCTGTAAGTGTCTTCTTCTTGTGCTGCAAAGTTTGTAATGTAAGTGCAAGGATAAAGGAAGCAGTTGTGCACAAAGCAATCATCGGAAGTCGCCAAAATTATATTTATATTCCATTTAATCATTCTAGTAAGAAAAAAATATATATGTTCTTAAATGGTGTTGCTTGAAGAGTTAACATATTTTACCTGTCTTTTTCTGTAATGAACTATAAAACTTAGTGAAATTACTTGTAGAACTTACGGTACTACATTCTTTTGTAACATTTGCATCTCTTTTTCTATCCTACTTTACACCACTAATCGTAAACTACACTCTTACCGAGGTTTGACTAGGCGTGTGCCTCTACCACTACTAGAAAAGTGGCTCTTTTACTACAAAATTTTCTTACGAAAAGAAATTGCATCACAAATTTTGACAAAATTGCTACTAATTTGTGACGACAAAAAACACCCTTATTTTTTTAAACAAATTTGCTACACAATAGCGACCAATACTTAGAAAATTGCATAGGACATGGCGTAAGAAATGCATCACAAATTTCCCACGCCATATTTTCGTAGGAAATACATTGAAAATTGCCTAGTAAATGTGTAGCAATTGGTTTCCGACGAGTGTTTTTCTAACATCATGGTTTCGTTACAAATGCGTAGCAAATTCAAATTTGTGACGCATTTTTAACAAAACTTTGATGTTAGAAAAACCCTCGTTGGAAACCAATTACTACACATTTGCTACGTAATTTTCAACGTATTTTCTACGAAAATATGGTGCGGGAAATTTGCGATGTATTTCCTACGCAATTCCCTAAGTATTTATCCTTATTGTGTAGCAAATTTGTTTAAAAAATTACAGGGATTCATTCGTCGAAAATGTGTAGCTACTTCGTCAAAATTTATGACGCATTTTTTTCTATTGAAAACTTATGTAATTTCACTTACCAGCAGCTTTTGAGAGTATCCAATTGTGATCACTAGGGACTTGCCATACGCTATAACCAAGAAGGCCCTTGTTTTTAGCATAAGCAACTTTACTCCTTATAGCTTCTACATCATCAAACCCAATCCAAAACGAACCAATTACACAATAGTTCATCACATATGTTGAATTATACACTGAATTAACTCCATAACTCCTCGTGTACTTCTTGATGTACTCATAGCTCATCGACCCATCTTTCGTATTCGCGCTACCTCTAGCCGGTGCACCAATGCCATCATCTTTCGGGTCCACAAGGGTCCAGGCATAGCCATGGTATGCTAAACCCAACACCAGCTTGCTAGCCGGTAATCCCCTTTTGATCCATTCGTTTACACCATAATCCGTATTCAACCGGCTAGATGGATCATATAGGGATGCATGGGCCGCCGTTAAATTATCAATCATAGGTGTATGATAGTCGTATGATCGAAGATGCACCCAATCAAAATTCTTGCGTACCGAGTCAACCGGGTAACTCACTGAGTCGAGTTCAGGTGAGTAATGACCTCTCATGGTCAAGATCATTTTTTCTCGATCCATTGCAGCTCGCCACTCATCAAATAAAATCCCTAAACTGGTCATGTTTCCCTTTGTTCTTAACAATTTAGTAGCAGAAAGATCAAGTCCTTCAAACGCGTAAATTCGGGCCATTTTTATCGAAGACTCGATGAAAGTCTTTCGATAAGTAGGGTTTTGAGTCATTAACAAAAAGTTGGACGAGTTTTGTTCTCCATAATATACGTTCTGTGTCTGCATGGACAAAAGTGGTTTAACCAAAGGGTTGCTTTTCTTGACCGTCGACGCAAACGTGGCTATATATGGCTCATCAGATGCTGTTAAAACAAGCTCGTGGGTTGAAGGGTTGATGTATGCAAATGCACAAATGAGGTGAGTGAAAAGAGCAGTGTTTATGTTGGGTATCGGGTATTCGCTACCGGCATACCAATAACCGGCTTTGATCCATGTTTCTGATGCTGAAGTTTTCCATTGTAAAGAGAGGAAAATGAAGAGGAGTAGAAGAGGAAGGATAGTCATGAAGTTGGACAAGTAAAAGGAAATTTTGTGATAATATGTCACCGAATTGTTATCTATATGTAGCAACTAGCAATCATGCTCCTTTGTGATTAGATGGTATTATTATTATTATTATTTTTGTTATTATTATTATTATTATTATTATTATTATTTTTGTTATTATATATTGTAACTAGGGCTGCAAACAAACTGAACTTTCAGCAAACAGTTCATGAATCGTTCGGCGGTAAGTTCGTTTGTCTTCGTTCATTTACTAAACGAACGAATATGAACAGAGGTCATGTTTGTTCGTTTATGTTCGTGAACGTTCGGTAACGTATTCATTTATGTTTGTTTATGTTCGATAATTTAATAAGGTTTTTAATTTTTATAATTTGTCTTAATATTATTTTATTTTTATTTATTTAACCCAAATAAATAAATAAATAAATATATATGTATGTGAATTCGATTTTATTAGAAAGTTAATATATGTCCGTTTGTGCTTATTTCTGTTCATGAACACTTCTTTGTGTTCATGTGCGTTCATTAACGAAATTAACAAACGAACACGAACATGATTGTTTTCTTAACAAACGTATATGAACAGAAAATCTCATTCGATAAGTGTTCATGAACACATATTTCCCTTAACAAACGAACACGAAAAGTCGTTGTTCGTGTTCGTTTGATTTGTTTGCAGTCCTAATTGGAAGGACATTGCTTCGGATATTTTTAACTTTTTAATTAAATATATTGTTGAAAAAGTAACACAACATAATCATTGAACAAACTTTTGTCGTAATTACTATAGTCTAGATGTTGCTCCTTTCAATCGTCTTGACTTTTATTAGTTGGAGATCCTTTGGACTATACAATTATTTCATGCAAAATAAAATATCTACCAAGTACCAATTCTTCTTTTTCAGTTACTTCCATGTGACTTGTAGGTTGACCATTAAATTTATTTTTACACACTTGAATTTTCCGCCCATCAAAATTGACTTGAATTTTCCGCCCATCAAAATAGATGAAGACAAAGACTTAAATATTGGTCCTGTGGTTTTTACTCTGTCTTGAGAGGTTTCAGGGTAAAAGCCTTATGTGTCAATAATCCTGTGAGAGAACATAAAGTAATGGTTAGTTATTGTCGCTCTAGGTGTTCGCCTGGTTTAATTGAAAACTATGGACTAAAATGTTAATTAAGGTTTCGTAAAATGATAAACTAAATATGTTCGGTTGGTAGGGTTGCCCAAACTTTCAATCAAGCCAATTTCCATCGATTTACATTGTTGGTTTGATATAGTGTAAGAACACCCACAAATCATAGTGTTGAGACACTATACAAGATGTTAACCAAACTGAAATTTGTCATACCTGGCATCTCTTATAAAAGCGTGTTTAATAAGCTCATGCAACTTGTCACTTGTGAGATTATTAGTCAAGTCAAGCCTAGGACCAGCTCAACGTTTCCGGGATCTAAAGCGAATTAAAAAAAATGGGGCCCTATTACGCTTTTTTTTTTTTTTTTTTTTTTTCTTTTTAACATGATCATCAACTACGAGAAAACTCATCATATTTACACTTTATTTAACACTATACGACGAATGGTTGATCTAAATGTTAGAAATAAGGTTTATATTATTTTCTTCATTCACTTTATGTGTATCCAAACACCCATTAATCAGTTTGTATGCGAAAAATCACCATTAACGTCTTAGAAGTTGGAGCACAAAGAAAGTTATATATATATATGAAGAGATGCTGCTGACCTCCTCGTAAAACATGGCAACAAACAGGAAGGAAAAAAAATAATATAATTGTGTAGCTGCTTATATTCAAAACAGAATGTCCAGAAAAGCTTGAAGGATAGTAAACCACTCCAATGCTATTTGGCAAAGTCATTAAATTACCAATCAATATTACATATAGCTATTTTTTTTTAAAAATGGCCCCCCAAAATTTTGAGGGCCAAAATCCGTTGCTTCATTTGAATGACCCAAGGACCGGCCATGTCAGTTTTATAAAATTTGTCGCATAACCGGCACCAAACAACCACCACCGCCAACCACCATCATAACCGGCACCAAACAACCACCACCGACAGCGCCAAAGCGGTTCAGTTTTGGACCGGTTTCGTCGGTTCGTAAGACCGGTTTCGGTTCTTAATTGGTTTTTTCGCGCACAATTAGAAAAATATATATATATATATATATATATATATAGGCCAATAAGAAAAAAAATAAACATAAAAATACGAAAAAAAAATTTAGGTTAAATTTATTATTATTATTATTATTAAAAGAAAACAAAACCATTAATCCAAAACCATGTACATCACCCATTTCCAATAATGCACCATCTTCTCCCCAAATCTTCACTCAAACCCATCAACAAAATCAAGAATTCCACGTGATTCATTCAGTTTTTTTTTTTATCCAAATACTCATTATTGTTACCCTCATTTGACATATCCAGATGAGAGAGACGGGTGGAGCAATAACCGGTTGTAAATGGGATTACAGAGGCTGAATATTGCTAGTATTATTTCTTCGAATGTTTTTAATTAATTCATATACATTACAGACATGAGATATAAATAGATGGACTATTCAAGAAACAAGGAAATAGTGAAACAAGGAAACATGCAAGGTTGGCTCCCCTTGATTGAAGGACTAATGGTCCTAAAAGGCTGAATTAGAGGGTCAACATAAAATAGGAAATGATGTGGGCCTGATCTCATAAATCTTTAATTTTCTAACACTCCCCCTCAAGTTGAGTAGTGGGGTTTCCGATACTTAACTTGCTAAGACAGTGATGAAATATTTTCCCATTAACAGCCTTGGTTAGAATGTCTGCTAATTGTTCTTCTGATCGAACGAAAGGAAGTTTAATAACCCCAGTTTCAAGTTTTTCTTTGATGAAGTGCCTATCAATTTCTACATGCTTCGTTCGATCGTGTTGGACAGGATTTTCTGAGATTTTTATAGCGGCTTTGTTATCACACATTATCGTACTAGTTTCATGCTGAGAAAAACCAATCTCTTTTAGGAGTTTGCGTATCCATAAGACTTCTGCTAAACCTCGAGCAATCCCTCGGAATTCTGCTTCTGCACTGGATAGGGCCACAACCATTTGTTTTTTGCTTCTCCAAGTGACGAGATTCCCGCCAACTAGAGTAAAGTAGCCAGATGTGGACCTTCGGTCTAATTTATCTCCTGCCCAGTCTGCATCTGTATACGCCTGAACTTTAAGATGTTTGTTAGGTTGGAAGATAACCCCATGTCCTACTGTACCCTTGAGATATCTGATAATCCTCCATACAGCTTCCATGTGATCAACTTGAGGTTGGTGCATAAACTGACTAACAACTCCGACCGCATACGCAATATCTGGGCGAGTATGCGAAAGGTATATAAGTTTGCCCACTAGACGTTGATATCTTTCTTTGTTGGCCAATTTTGCTCCATCTTCCATATAAAGTTTTTGGTTGGCTATCATCGGAGTGTCGGCTGGCTTACAATCAATCATTCCCGTTTCAGCTAGGAGATCAAGAATATACTTCTTTTGGCATATAAAGATCCCTTGCTTGGACCTCAAGACTTCAATTCCAAGGAAGTACTTTAGTCTTCCCAAGTCCTTCATTTCGAATTCCGTGAATAGCTTTGTCCTTAACTTTGTCATCTCCTCTTCATCATTCCCTGTAATAATCATATCGTCAACATATATAATCAAGCATGTTATAAGTTTACCTTTGCGTTTAAGGAACAAAGTATGATCAGAATTGCTTTGTCGGAAACCGTATCCCTTCATTGCTAGAGTAAATCTGCCAAACCAAGCTCGAGGGGATTGTTTGAGCCCGTAAAGGGTTTTCTTTAGCCGACATACTTCCTCATCGTTGAACTCTTCTGTGAATCCAGGAGGAGGTTCCATGTACACTTCTTCTTTTAATTCCCCATGTAAGAAGGCATTCTTGACGTCAAACTGGTGAAGTGGCCATCCTTGATTTGCGGCAATGGAAAAAAGGACGCGAATTGTAACAATTTTTGCTACTGGAGAGAAGGTTTCAGAGTAATCGATCCCGTACGTTTGGGTGTACCCTTTTGCGACTAATCGGGCTTTATATCTTTCAATGGTTCCATCGGGTTTGTGTTTGATTGTGAAGACCCAACGACACCCTACGGGTTTCTTCCCTGAAGGAAGAATACTCTTCTCCCATGTTTTATTCTTCATAAGAGCTTCCATCTCTTCTTCCATTGCTTTCTTCCAATTTTGTGACTTCAAGGCTTGTTCCATCGAGTTAGGAATTTCTTCTTTATATAGGGATGAAGTAAAGGCTTGTGCTTCTTTTGAGATGTTGCCCATGGCCACATTCGCCATGGGATACCTAGACGACTTTGGTTCTTTTTCTGGGGAATAGCGTTTCGGGGGAACACCTCTATTGGCTCTAGGTGGTAAAACATATCTTTCCACCGTTTCTTCTTCGTGTATCAGTTCTTCCTGCACATGATTTTCTACAGGTATCTCATTGTCATTAGATATATTATTTTGAGAATCCTCAGAGGCATTATTATTGTCATTAGATATATTATTTTGAGAATCATCAAATGCATTATTATTGTGGAACTTATGAGCGTCTATATTTTTAGGGTCACCTTCAGAGGTCTGAGAATTGCTTACCTCATGCACCAAGATAGGAGAATCTTGGTTAGTGGCACTAAGAGTTTTGTCGGGTTCTTGAGAGGTTAGTGACTCATTTTGGCTACTGTGAACGGATTCTTGCGAGGAAGGAACCCATTTTAGCCAACTCAGGGTGTCAATGTCTTTCTCCCGCTGACCAATGTGTTGGGCGGTATAGAAAAATTCAGTTTCAAGAAAATCGCAGTCCATGGTAGTGTACATATGGCGTCTTTTTGGGCTATAACAACGGTATCCTTTTTGATTGATACCATACCCTAGAAAAACACACTTTTCTGCACATGGACCAAGTTTTCCTCGATCTGTTTTGGGTAGATGGACAAAGGCGGAACATCCAAATACCCGTGGTTCAAGTGTGAGAATTGGTGGGAGTTTAGTAAAGTCAGACAAGGCTTTTAAGGGGGTTTTAAGATCAAGAGCTTTGGTAGGAAGTCTATTAATAAGATAGGTGGCAGTGGCTAGAGCTTCGGGCCAAAAAGATTTAGGAACCTGAGACTCTATTAGAAGAGCTCGCGTTATTTCTAAGAGGATACGATTTTTTCTCTCAACGGTCCCATTCTGTTCGGGAGTATGTGGGCAAGTGGTTTGGTGGATAATCCCTTTGTTTTGACAAAAAACTTTCATTGAATCATTTACAAATTCTCCCCCATTATCAGATCGAAGAATTTGGATGCTGGTTTTAAATTGTGTTTGTATCATTGTATAAAACATGGTGAATTTATCAAATACTTCTGATTTGTTTTTTAAAAAATAAATCCATGTCATACGAGTGCAATCATCAATAAAAAGAACAAAATATCGAAAATTTTGACCTCCAATAACTTCCGCGGGCCCCCAAACATCAGAATGGATAAGTGAAAAAGGTGAATCAACTTTTGTGTTTTTAAAATTATAAGTATTTCGATGACTTTTAGCCAAAACACAAGTCTCACAATTTAATGGTTTATTTGAAGGAAATAATTTTGGAAATAAAAGATGTAAATAACCGCTAGATGGGTGTCCCAATCTTCTGTGCCAAAGCCAAGCTTCTCTATCCATAGTCCCGTGCGCAAGCATTACATTCCCATGTTGAGTCACTTCCTCCACATAGTATAATCCCTGACGTTCAGTGCCACGCCCAATGATTGATCCCGTCCTGATATCTTGAAGGATACAAAAAGTGGGGTGCATCAAGACTATACAATTTAATTCTTTTGTGACGTGACTGATAGATAGTAATTTATGTGATAAAGAGGGAACATAGAGACAATTTGAGAGTTTTAACGTTGGGGATATTTCAATTGTTCCTCCTCCTTTTACAGGAGCTTCCCCTCCATTAGCGGTTTTAATGTAGTTAATCCTAGGTTTCGATTGCGAAACTATATCCGATAAATCAAATGTCATAGTATCGGTAGCACCACAATCAAAAATCCAAGAACTATCTAGTTTCCCATAATTTTGAGCCATATTAACTTGTCCGAAGTTTCTCTTGGACGCACTACTAACTTTATTTTGGTTGTTTTTGTGTGAGAGGGAAAAATTAGATTGCTTAGTTTCATAAAAAAACTTTATTTGTTGGTTGTTTTAAAAACACTTGACCACTATCATAATGTTTGTATTCTTGGAGGAGGTATTGTGCAACTCTAGATATATCATAATTAAATACCTTAAAGTCAATAAAGGAATGTTGATTTGAACGTAAATTCTTATGAAAAGGAAAGGAATTAAAACCCCAAGATTCTATATTATTGAGAGAAGGAAAAGAGGGGTCTGAGATAAAATCCCAAGACCCGGTACCTCCATAGTTCTTATCATCACCGTAGGCGGAGGTGAAGCCTCCGAAACCACTGTTCATCTGATCGTAGCTGCCTCCCTTGTTTGTTTCTTCTGTATATCTGTTGGTGGTAGCAGCTTTCCCGGTGCTGTATGTAACGATTAACGCGTCCCACAACGATTTTGCTGTCGGGAACTCGATAAGACTACTGGCGAGGGCGGGTTCGATATTTTGTATCAACCATGAGAACACGACTAAGTCGTCTTGTTCCCATTGTTCGTATTGGTTGTTTGTCGGTTTCGGCGGTTTTGAATCTCCCGTCAAGTGGCTCAGGAGATGTTTTGATTTGCCGCCGATTGCGACTCGAATCATCCGAGACCACAAGGCGTAATTCTGGCTGTTTAATTTGAGGCTGATTTTTAAGGAGTCGGAAAGACTATGTTTTTGGGTTTGAGTTTGGTAATTATGTTATTCTTGAGGAGATTTGTGATCTGCAGCGCAAGATCATCATTCTGGCCTCATCAGACATGATTTGCAAGAAAACGGTAGATAACGAGCGGAATAATTCTAAGATCGATCACACTGCTCTGATACCATGTTGTAAATGGGATTACAGAGGCTGAATATTGCTAGTATTATTTCTTCGAATGTTTTTAATTAATTCATATACATTACAGACATGAGATATAAATAGATGGACTATTCAAGAAACAAGGAAATAGTGAAACAAGGAAACATGCAAGGTTGGCTCCCCTTGATTGAAGGACTAACGGTCCTAAAAGGCTGAATTAGAGGGTCAACATAAAATAGGAAATGATGTGGGCCTGATCTCATAAATCTTTAATTTTCTAACAACCACCCATACGGTGGCCGACAACGGAGCTCACGGCGTTGCAGAGGGAGGAGGCAATAACAAGACTCCGTTACTCGATCTATGCGTTCTTTTGCGTTTTCAAGTTCATTTTTTTTTTTTGCGGTTTTGAGTGTTGTGATCAACCAAAAACATCTAAAACCTATTTATACTGTTGAGTCTGCTGACCTGGAGAAGAACAGATGATTGTAAAGCCAAAATATACTACTCAGTTGATCCTTAGAAATAAATAGCATTTACAAGATACTTCTCCCAAAAGACTGTTGACCATAACATCTGTTCTACCCAAACAACTGCTGTGACAACTGCTGCTACAAAGGACTGTTGGATAACAACTGATAGAGAACAACTGCTGACTAAAGGTCTGATGAAGAACAACTACTGATCAAGTGCTGAAGACTAAAGGTCTGTTTGTAAACAGACTTTGTTTTTAAAAAATCAGAGAATGGCTTCGATCAATCACGATCCACACAACACTGGCACGAACAACAAGCCACCGATGCTTGTCAGATCTGAATACAATATCTGGCAACGTCGGATGAGCCATGTTCTAGCTCAACAGAACACTGGGTGTTGGAAGTCAGTTATCTTCGGACCACATGTTCCGATGGTGCCGAGTACTGAAGATCCCAAGGTTCAGGAGCCTAAGAAACTTGAAAACTACTCCGACCAGGATTTTCAGAAAATTGAGTTAGATGCCAAGGCCTTCAGTATTGTGGCCATGGCTCTACCCAATGATATATATGTTGGGCTGTTACACTGTAACAGTGCAAAGGAGTTGTGGGATGCACTGAAAGAACAATTTGGTGGGACTGAAGAGGTTATTGAAAACAACCGTGAAATACTTAACCAACAATATAAAAACATTCAGTCATGTTAAGGGAGAGTCATTAACTCAACAATTTCAGAGGTTTAACTGTCTCATTAGTGAACTAAAACTGGTTGGTCTAACTTACCCTCATTCAACTTTGAACCATAGGTTTTTAAGATCACTACCAGATAAATGGGACACTATTGCTATAGTTATGAGAAACTCAATTGGATTCAAGGACCTATCACTGACCCAGTGAAGCAAGCTCTTGAACTATGAGAGAGAGCTTAACCATAAAAAGAAGCTCCAGGACTCTGGAAAAGTGTCTGATGACTATGTATTTGGTAATACAGCACTTCTGGGTCATGATGAGGTGCCTGGTAATAATAAGGATCAGAGTTATGATCATTTCATTGACATAACTTCAAGTTTTAACTCAGGTTTTAACTCTGATTCTTATTCACCAAACTATGCTTTTACAGCAAGAGGTGGTGATATACAGGCATCTGATAACATATCCTTTGAGTATGATGACTTAAAATACTTTGACCCTGATGATTTGGAAGAAATGGACATTATGCACCAATTGGCCCTTCTTAGTGTAAGAACTAACAATTTTTACAAGAAATCTAGGAGAAGGTTTCCAGGGTTAACTGGCAGGTCAAAAGTGGGGTTGGATAAATCAAAGATTAAGTGTTATAAATGTCATAGATTTGGTCATTTTGCTAGAGAATGTAGGAGTCAACATGGTACACCTATGATTACCTATCCAAATCAAAAGCCACAGACCAACACTTATCAAGTTTCCCATAATATCCCTGGACCAAATGTGCAAAACACTGCTCATTTTGCACAGTCCTCAAACACTGTTCCTGTCCAGTATGTCTAAACCACTGTTCCTCAGATCCACTATGTGCAAACACCTGTTGCTCAAGCACAAATACCAATGACTGCTGCTTCACCCTCTGCCCCTGCAGAGTGGTGCCTTTCTAAAAGTGAGAAAGGATTGATGTTTAGGTAAGATACAACCGATGAGAGATAATATAAATAATTGACATACCAAAAATACCCTTTGAAATATCTTCTAGGATGAGGACGTGTACTAATCTCAGCCGTAATATTGGTTTTCAAAGTTTTTTTTAAAGTAAACTGAGTTTTCTAATTATAAGTTAGAAGTAATAGATAAAAGTTGTTTTGGGATTAACTAATAGGAAGTTCCATAGGTAAGTTAATTTTACTTTTCAATAATAAGTAAAAAGAAAAGGAAAAAAAAAATCAAATTTAAATTTAAACATGCACACCAAAATAGATTGCTCTCTACAAAAACTAAATAAGAACTTTTTAAAAATCCTAATAGTTAAAACAGAGTAATATGTCTATACATTTATTAAACAAGTCGTATTTGGGTTAACCCATTTATTGAATTTATAACGTTCGGGTTGATATGTTTGATAAACGGATTATATTAGCTGACCCAAACGTTATTATTTCTTTGGTATTTCGGGTCATGTTTGGAATTGCTACCACTAATCATAATTCATTTGCAAATTGTCAACCTATTTACAAACGTTAAACCCTGTTTGATTCATTTAAATAAAAATTAAAAGGGTTGCATGGTTTTAAGTATATCTAATTTAGGGTTGTTAATACAAATAAATATATGAGATGGGATCTTATGTGTCTGGATTAGGGTTGATATATGGGTTGTGTTTATGGTCATCAATTCAATTCGTTAACCAATACCCGTCGACCTAACATGATTGACATCCCTACGGCAGGCGCTTCACCACCCTTTAAACCAGACTTTGCACCATCCATCGAACCAACATTTACGGAACATGAAGTTGTTTCCCCAAGATCTGGTATTGGTCCAGGTTTGAAACAACTTGAAAAAATAAATACGCCTCCTATATAATATAACAACTTGACGACGCTCTCAAAGCGTGTGGGCGACAAGTAGCCTGATCACACCAGCATAGTTGATCACCGCCTTTAACATTGGTATTACATAATGTCCCTAACGCAAACATGTCTGAAACAAGGTTAAACGCGATAAACATGTTATGTTCATTAAACTATTTCCCATTATCCGAAAAGCGAACATGTAGGAGTATGCATCTCTGCACATGGTATCAAGAATCCACCATAATTAAGAAAAAAAGAAACAATAATTCTTTCAACGATTAAATCCTATCTTATAACATTACCATGACGGGTGAAAATTCTAGATCAGTTTCTTCTTTTGAAAGAAATGGGTCAAGTACCATAGTTGTGCACATGACGCCATGATGCAAATACCCAATGATAAGATACTGTACCAAGCCACCCGAGAATTGGTAGCCTCGCTCACGCCTCTCATTTCTGCCTCTCTGTATGATCATTAAAACAATAAGAATCACTATCAAAACACACAAATGTAAATGGGTTGATTTGGGTTGTGTTCTATTTCAAATGGGTCAAATCAGAAAGAAAACACGTTTGTCTAGATTCTACTGTCAGCGCATACAATCCCTATTGATATAGAAAAAAATAATAAAGACAGACAATAAAAGTGTTAGCGGATCAACAAAACCTGACCCTTTTGAGTTAGAAACAATTCAACTTGTTTCAACCCGACTTGTTTTGACTCATTACCCAACTCACCCATCTTGCCACCCCTACAGATTAACGACATTGGACTTGAATTGCAAGAAGAAAGTTTACCTGCTCTTGAGGTATAACAGATTATCATGAATGGCCTCCACTGCTCCTTCAAGCTTTCTCAACTCGAGCTCAACACCCTGTGAAGCAGTTCAAGCAAAAACATCAAGACAAGTAAAAGGGGAACATCACATAATCTCCCACCATCCGTGAAAATCAAAACGTTTAATTTGACAAACCATATTAATTAGAACGTATCACAGATTCATAACAACAAATTAAGTTCACAGTCATCAAAAGCTCAAGATTTATACTAGAGGTGGAATATATTTACCCATATATGGGTAAACGGGTCAATTTAAGTAGAGTACTTTGTCTCTGACCCGTCAAACGGGGAAACTTTCAAAAAGTGATTGGAAAGGGAACTGGCTGAACAGATCAAGCGGGTTTAAAAAATGGCAAAATGCGCACATAGTGTTATTTGCACTGTTACCCGACCCGCCAGTGTGTGTAATTTGCCACCTTTAGTTTATTTGTTCTGTTGTTGGCATTTTTAACATAATGTAAAGTGTTATTACTCACCTCAATTTTTTCTTTCTTAGCAACCGACTCCCAATCCTTTGCTGCAACTCCAATTTTCCAGTCAATATTAACACTTAAAGCACCACCTTCATTAGGGCGGTCAGGCCAGAAACATGTCATATACTGCCCAGACTCGCTTGATGTGAATGCAAATTGACCATGTGTTACATTCTCCTTATGGTGAAGAACGTGTCCGTAAGGTGATGTGACCTGCAAAGGCAACCGAAACCATAATTAGAGTTCATTTCTACAAACATGAGCAAAAATTATGTACTCCATACAGATAATCTTGATAACACGCAGAAAAAGGCCCGTAAACACTAAACACACATTAGGTACCATAAAATTGTCCTTTACAAGAAATTGCCACAAAAAAGACTTTGTTAAGCTTGACTTTAAAACGTGCAGAAACTATATATGTGTGTATATATATATATGTACACACACACAACATGACATAAATGCATATAAACATGCCCTGTACATATGAGAGAAAAGATTTAAGAGTTGGCCCAAGCCACTTGGCACTACAAAATATATGCTTTTGCATCAGTCCGTTCTAAGAAATATGATGATAACAAACGCTACCAGATAATTATTTAAAACCCTTGAGCAGATAAACATTAGACCAAAGTTTCATTTCTTTGCTTGGAAAACCAAATGAACATTTGGTTAGAGTTCTGCCATGGGTTCTAAATTTTTCTAAATAACTCACATTAACTTTATGAGAACTGATAAGTTTTATATTACATGCATTTGCGGAAGTCAAATCTTTTTTTTTTTTTTTGAGTTACAATTGAGTTTATATTAATTATATATAGGTTATATTATTTTTCGTTTAGAACGCCTGGATCAATCGAACGATGTTTTGGCTGCAGCCATAGAAGCTCGTTGTTTCCTGGACCCGGGTGTAAATGTGGCATAGTTTTTTTTTTTTTTTTTTTTTTTTTTTTTTTTTTTTTTTTTTGTGAGACGATGATTCAAAACTATTGTTTCTGCTTTGTGAGTTGAGAATATTAAGTTGTGTATGATTTTTACTTTACACCGTTCATTTGTTCATTTATAATACAAATGCATGTTCTTTCATTGATTTGATGGTTTGCAATGTTACTATTGAATTCGGATATAAGTGTGAAAAAACTTTTTATAATGTGTTGCATGGAAATGGAAAAAAAAATATGTTGGTTGAATGTTTTTATGTTCGATTGATTCGTACGTTCTAAACGAAAAATAATATAACCAATATATAATTAATACAAACTCAATTGTAACTCAAAAAAAAAAAAAAAAAAGAAAGAAAGATGAACTTCCGTAATCTTAGATTGCGGAAGTGCCATGGCATTATCCATGTCACCACTTCCGCAATCTAAGATTGCGGAAGTCCCATTTTCACAATTACTTTTCTGACATACTCCAAAGTCACAAAAAGTTTTTAAAAAAACTCTATTTTATCAAAAAACTCCTTGTTGTATACCATGGTTTTTAAAAGCGCAAGGCGCTTCAAGACGTTTAGGTCCCAAAAGCCGAGGCGCGTGACGAGAGCCTCACGTATGCGACGCATCTCTCTATGCACAATCAAATAAGCTTTGTATACAACGGCGACCCACACAAAACTCCGGTCAGATTCCACCCAAATTCTAAAGGGACAACCCTGAACAACTAAAAGCGTACTGGCACATCAAAAAAGTGCATGGTCCCGCTAAACTAGCCCTAAACAAGCCTAAAACATTTATAAAACCCCAAAAAATGTTCTATTTATATTATTATATAGCGCGTGTTGCTTAAAAAAGCCTCGCCTACACCCAATTCCTAAACTTTACCCTAACAACAACCTTCCAAAACTCCTAAACACATAATTAATCACATATACGCAATTACAAATGCATAACAAACTAAAACAAGCAAGAAAACAAAACCCATAATAATAATAATAATATTAACCTTAGAAGAAATAGTGGGAGTAGGATGAAGATGATCATCAGAAATGACGACATAATCTCCAACAATAACAACGTTATTATGTATCTCCTCACTCACACACTTGTTTCCTGATCTGGGTAAATTCAACCACACACATTCACCTACTTGCACCCAAACCAACGTTAATAACAAGGAAAATAATAACCATAACATGTTATTTTTCTCCCTCATTTTTTAGTCTGTGTGTAGAATTATATTATGTATGTGTATGAACTGTCAAATTGTAGGGTTTATTGTGTGTGTGAATTGATTGATGGATATATTTGTTTGAATTTTGGTATGATCGATGTGATGAAATAATAAGAAGTTGGTTTGGTTTGGTTTGGTTTCTGTCATGTGTTTTGTGAAGATGACGTGTTATGTTATGTTATTGTTTTGGGCCTTGGAAGTGGATGGATAGTTGTTTTATTGGGCCAGTTAACCCGTTCCATACAATAGAATTGAGAGGCCACCTATTTTTTATTTTTATTTTTTTTTAAATCAAAGGTAAACATACCGGCTTAGAAGATAAGACCTCCTCATTCCTCGACTTCCACATACACCATATGGCCGTGAGAATAATACCCAAACTCGGCCCAAAGGGTGGGAATGGTGGGTGACCAGATGACGAACAAAAGAAGAGCGGGAGTCGTTGATTGAATTTATGGGGATCAAATTAGGTTGGATGTTTAATTACGTTCAAACGATAGACATGTTTAGGGCCTTGGGATAGTTCATAGTGGGGCCCAACATATTTCTCCATAGGCACTTGAGCTATTATACTAGGGCACTTAGGCTAGATTAATAGAATAAACAAAATCATAAAAAAGAAACACTAATAAGTAACAAAGGTGGCTCACCTAGTGTTTACGCCTAAATGTCATATAGCTTTGTACTTGCAAGAATTTGAACGCATACCACTTTTGTGAAGCGTAAACACCATGCAACTAGATCACTAGGTCGTGGGGTTTTATAATTTATATGTTCTTGCGATCTTAGACCTAACAATGATCAAACTTAACAACCGCATTTGCGTATGAAATATTGCCACCACAATATAATCTTAGAAGGAATAGAGAGTTTAAAGCCATTATGAAATATGGAGAAGAAACTAAAAATATAAACCTTATAATTTTATTCTGATAGGGTTCTTTCTTTTAATAGTCATTATTGTTTTTTTTTTTTTTTGAACAATGCACTTCATTAGAAAACGAGCAAGTCCTCAAAACGAGGACCGCAACGCAAAAAAGTTACAACATATATAAGGGATTAATCACCCAATCCCTCCAAATGATATTACGAAACCTAGATCTGCTTTTTAACCATAAAAATGCCCAAGACTTGATCAAAGCTATTACTTCTGCGACCTTTGGAATCTTGCCTTGGAAAACTTTTGCGTTTCGAGTCTTCCATATCGCACAACAACATGTCATAACAATCCCTTTAACAATCTTCTTTCCCCATTTGTTAGAAAGCGACTTGATGATGCAGGGTCAACAGGTCTTCCACGTCGAAAGCGAAAAAAGGACCGGTCCTGCACCAAGATACAATCGCAGCCCAAACAGCGTCTGTAAAAATGCAGCCAATAAATAAATGATTCACGTCCTCTTCCTCAGTGTCGCATAAGCTGCAGTTAGTGTCTTGTATATTAATATTGCGTTGTTGAAATGCTTTTTAGTAGGAATTCAATCCATTTCCGTTCGCCACATAAATAGGTTAACTTTACACGGAATCCACGGCTCCCATTTCATCTTATGTACTCTCAGGATCTCTGAACCTTCCTTTAACAAGTCTTTAACTGCAGCAACAGAAAACAAGATGCTATTATCGCCATTCCCAGCACCAAGTGTCATTCAAAACTCAAAAACAAACCAAGCGAAACAAAAAATCCATGTCCTGCATTTCTGAGAGTTCCTCTACTGTTGAAGGCGTCCGCTTCCACTCTGGACTAAAGCGCAGTAGGTTTGAAGTTGATTGCAGCCCGTCTGTAACCGAACAGAACTGATATTTCTCGAAAAAAAAAGTCTTAGCCACCTCTTTTTTTAAAACCGTGTCTCCAACCCAAATATCTGACCAGAACTGAATACGCTTACCATCCCCTAGCTTGGGTCTGATAAGATCACTCAGAGCCTGACCATTAAGCTTTACGCGGCTGACTTCTTTGACAATATTCTTCCAGCATCCTTTAACATGATTATTAATAGGAAGAAACTCCCAACGACCTCTCGCATTGTGAATGAGATAAACAACTTTCGTCCAAATAGAGTTCGTTTGCGTTTTGAATCTCCAAGCCCACTTTGCCAAAAGAGCAATGTTAACATCCCTAAGTTTAGTGATATCCAAGCCCCCATTCTTCTTCGACTTTGTAACAGTGTCCCAAGCGACCCAAGCGACCCAACTCATCCTTTTATCCTCCACCGAACCACCCCAAAGGAAGTTTCCCATCATTTGCTCAATTTGGTTTGTAACTAGAACAGGCGCTTTGTAAAGAGACAAGTAATAAATCGGTAAACTAGAAAGAACCGATTTGATTAACGTTAATCTCCCACCCATAGATAATAAATGCAAGCCACCTTTGTATAGTGTCGATAACCAGGGCCCAATGAAGACTCTTATTCATGTTCGCACCAACTTTAATTCCCAAGTAAACGAAAGGAAAATCACCCGTTTTACATCCCAAAATACTCGCCATTTCGCTCACCTCATCCCCTCCAACTCCAACTCCAAATAAATGAGACTTCCATAAATTAATTTTGAGCCCTGAGCAAACATAGAAAACTCTAAGCAACCTAGCCGTCTTCACAACATTCTCCATAGACCATTCTCCCATTAACAAAGCATCGTCCGCATATAATAAATGAGAGATGGTCGGACCTCCATTAAAAGCTCGAAGATCCTTAATCTCCCCTAAATCACAAGCTTTCGTCACTAAACAAGAGAACGCCTCCCTGACGATTAGAAAAAGAAAAGGGGATAGCAGATCCCCTTGACGAATCCCTTTGAAACACTGAAAATCAAATGTCGGGGAACCGTTCACTAAAACCGACGACCTTGCTGATTTTAGATTACCTTTTTTCCATATGGGCGTGGAGGAGTGGGGGGGGGATCCGAAGGGTGCCACATGGCGCTTCACCACCCTCTTTCCCCCCACCACTCCCTATAGTGTTACCACTCATGGTCTAACCAAAATCACTTTTGCATTTTCAAAGGGTGGTGATATTAAAACCCCCCCACTTCTATTCCCCCCCCCCCCCCAAAGCGCCTCGCTTTGGTTACTTTTTTAACTACCTCGGTCCGAGGAAGTTATTCTTTCTGATTTGACCCCAGGCGCCTCGCTTTGGCCTAAGCGAGGCGCTTGGAATCCAGCTTTTTTCCCTTTTATTTTTTTGTGTTTTGGATTGGTTTTTTATTTTTATTTTTTTAATATAATTATTGTAAAAAAATTATATAAATTAAAAAACAAAATACTAACCACCAACTTTTATCGATATTGCTCCAACTCAACTCAACAAGACATTTAAGCCGAAGACACTTTCCATCCAACACAGGGTTCACTAACAGTGGTGTGGTCTACCTTTTTGCTTATGATAACACCAAATCTCATTACCTTCCCATTGATTTCAAGTATGTTTACCTTCCCATGGAAACTCTGAAGACCTTTACGGAGGTTTGTCAGAGGGTCATTGGTCTTCAGAGTTTCCAACCCCTAATACATTCATCAAAGGATATTCATGTGAGAATGCATAGTACAAAATTCTTTTGACAAACGTCTGCCTGATATCCAGCTATTGGAATTGTTTACCTTCCCATTGATTTCAAGTATGTTTACCTTCCCATTGATTTCAAGTATGTTTACCTTTCCATGGAAACTCTGAAGACCTTTACGGAGGTTTGCCAGAGGGTCATTGGTCTTCAGAGTTTGCAACCCCTAATACATTCATCAAAGGATATTCATGTGAGAATGCGTAGTACAAAATTCTTTTGACAAATCTCTGGCTGATTGAAATGACACATGCAAAATGTAATGTCATGCACAATGTGTACTCACAGTGACATCGAACACTTTATATGAGTAAAACGATCGCTTTACAATGCCGAAAACGACTATCATCACTCTGTATGGATTGCTTGTTATCGCCGATCCTACTGTCGATTTCTTTCCATAACCATTGCTCCAACATAACTTGCACCGGCTTGAGATATGAGTTTGATTAGCTTGAATCTCTTTGATCCATGGTATCCACTAACCGTTTTAATCAACCTCATTCTCACTATCTCTCCCTTCGTTCTTCTGTCACCTAGTAACTTCTTCCCCAACTTCAACACCATGAACCCTAATCTTCTAACCTTCACAACTTACTCATATATTAACTATGGTGATTCATAAGCTAGGATTGTGAGAAAAAAGTGTGGTGATAACACACTTGGATTGGATGAGATATTGAGTTTCTAAAGCATTGTTTATGATATTGTAGGAAAATGGTACAATCGGATGATTAACCATGTGGACTTACCTGAAGACTAGATTCGGTGCAAAATTCTTTTGACAAACGTCTGGCTGACCTGAAGTTCCTTTGCAACCTAGTTCCTTTTAATTATAAACAACATTAAAGAAGGACTTGTGCTATTTCTTTTCAAACCCTTCCATCTTATGGAAGTTGCTAAAATAGTTAAACAAATGTATTTGTGAATAATACATTCATCAAAAAGACTATCTCTTTGTCAGTCACCCTCATAGGAAAATCGACTCTCACACTTATGCGTAGATCAAGGAGATTGATGACGATATTCATCAAGATCCTTACAGAGGGTCACATTCATATACCATTGTTGTTGGATGTTCATGTGAGAATGCATAGTACAACATTAAAGAAGGACTTGTGCTATTTCTTTTCAAACCCTTCCATCGTATACCTAACACACTACAATAATTCACTATTTTATACATACAACACACCTTCATCGTTGACCGTGTTGGAGCACTGTTCTTCTTGATCTTGATCTTCACACTTGCTTTTGACAAACGTCTGGCTGACCTGAAGTAACCTACTAACTAATCCTTCATCTTCTCTGTTTAAAGTCAGCTGTACTCGTTGTCGAAAGAAATCGACAGTAGGATCGACGCTAACAAGCAACCCATACAGAGTTCGTTGTACTGGCTATCAAAAGAAATCGCGTGATGATAGTCGTTTTCGGCGTCGCAAAGCGATCGTTACTGTAATGATCAGAAACATTCCAAATAACTGTATTGAATGCTACGGTTAGTGGATACCATGGATCAGAGAGATTCAAGCTAATCAAACTCAAGGCAACCCTTGTTTGATTATACTCGTGTACAGCCTTTATCAGGTTGCCTTCATCGTTGACCGATATCTCTCCGATAACAACCCTTGTTTGATTATACTCTTTATGTATGAATAGTGACCCTCTAGCAAACCTAGTTCTTTTGGCCACATGTACAGAAAGGTTATAAATGTTCATGTCGTTTCAGGTTGCCTTCATCGTTGACAGATATATCTCCGATAACGGAAGTTGAAGGGTTACTACTCTGCACTTCAAGTAGAAGAAGACGAAGAGGAATAAATGAAGTCTATTAATAGAGGTTAGTAGGTTACTCA
Source organism: Ambrosia trifida (assembly GCA_028751855.1). NCBI lineage: Eukaryota > Viridiplantae > Streptophyta > Magnoliopsida > Asterales > Asteraceae > Ambrosia > Ambrosia trifida. The sequence goes on along the minus strand of CM054132.1, from coordinate 59,389,009 downwards.
TTACTAGTGGAAATGGGAGCTGGCGATGCCCGTAGTGGATCTGCCATGAGTGCGTGTGTGTATGCACAATGTGGTATGCTCAAACATTTAAGTCAAAAGCGGTCCAAAGAACATATTTGAAATCGATGGGAAGGTAAACAAAATCGTCCAACTTCTTTGTCTTCATCGTTAAGTAAAAAGCGGTCCAAATTCCATGGTTTGTTCTCCCTATGTATCATCATTTCTACAAAAAAAAAAAGGCTTTGATGGTTTGGATGTTGATCCATGTTTGAGGGAAAACGAAGAGTGGGTTGTTAGTGGATACCATGGATCAGAGAGATTCAAGCTAATCAAACTCAGGGCAACCCTTGTTTGATTATACTCGTGTTCAGCCTTTATCAGGTTGCCTTCATCGTTGACCGATATCTCTCTGATAACAACCCTTGTTTGATTATACTCTTTATGTATGAATAGTGACCCTCTGGCAAACCTACCTCTGTTTTGAATTTGTTGCTTCCATAGAGAAGTTATCAATCTCACTGTAATGATCAGGAACATTCCAAATAACTGTATAATTTCAGCTTTTGTTTAACTATTTTAGCAACTTCCATAGAGAAGTTATCAATCTCACTGTCCAACAATTCATCTTCCTTGTCTTAAAACCCTTGACATCGCTGTTTGATTATACTCGTGTTCAGCCTTTATCAGGTTGCCATCATCGTTGACAGATATCTCTCCGATAACAACTGAATTTTACTTGCTTGCCTGAAAAGTTGTACCGGTTATAGAAAGAAATCAACAGTCGGATCGACTGTTGATTGGTATATAGAGAGCAAACCGATGATCATTCAAAAATTTAAAATTACCGCTAACCTCTGCGCCTTTATCGACTACAGCAAACCGACAATCTTCCTCCACGGCACTCCTAATGGGCCTCTCTTTATTTCACGGTACGATTTGTGTTTTTGTTGCTTTTTAAATAATAAGTTTTGTGTTTATCAAACCCTAACGTCTGAGCAATGATTTATTATTATTATTTTATTTATTGTTATTTTATTTCTGTTTTGAGAGTGTAATGATGATGATGGTTATGATTTGACAAACGATTTTTGAAAAGTATCAACATTCGGAAATTAGTAAACATTACGAAACGCGTCAAATAGAGACCGGAAGTCCATCATGTCGATTAGACATGCAAAAAGCGTGTTTTGAAAAAATATGGGTATCGACTGTACAGTCGGAGCACAAAGTAGAATGATTCATGAAAGTTAAACAAACATCGATGTTTCAACCAAAACACACAAACGAGCAATAAACGACCCGTAACGCCTCAAACGAATTTTGTTGTATTGGGAACAACTAAAAACAATTTAAAATGAATTAAAATTAATTTTTAATCAATAACAACTATTTAAAATGAATTAAAACAAGTTAATTTTTTTTTAAAAAAAAGGCCAAAGCGCCTTGATTAGACCACATGCGCCTAGCTTTGGCCAAAAAAATTATTAGTTCCCGATTCTTGATACTTTCATAAATCGTTTTACTAATTTCCGATTCGTGATAATAATAAATTATTATAATAATAAAACAAAGGAACTAAGTTACAAATATAATAAAAAATTATACTAATAATAATAATAATGTAATATAGTCATGGTTAATGCTCAAAGAAGTCAACCTTTGTTGACTCCTAGGAGTCTTGAAGACGAAATGAATTTTACAAGATACTTGAAACAACGTATGGATATGGAGAATATGCAATGAGATGATTTCGTACAAGATTCCAATGCAAGCAAGTCAAATTCAGTTATTGGACCAACTTGAGATATGAGTTTGATTAGCTTGAATCTCTCTGATCCATGGTATCCACTAACCGTAGCGATTATCGCGTGTCATGGATCCTTTGAAAGTGGATACCATGGATCAGAGAGATTTAAGCTTGTCAAATTCATATCTCAAGCCGGTGCAAGTTATGTTAGTGATATCTGTCATCTTCTTCTTCTTCAACCGGATGGTTGGTAGCTCTAGGTAAGAACATTGTGGATGATGATGATAATAACTTCTCTTCAGCTGTTAACTCACTTAAATCAGGAGTTATGGCTCAGTTCAAAAGCAGCTTTGTTGCTGCCTCATCAAATTCTCAAAACCAGGCTTTAATCAACAGTAACAAGAACATGGTTTTGCCTGGTTTTGTTTCTAGCGATTCCATAGGTGGAGATGTACGAACTCCCTCTGCCACCAGTTCTCAAAGCTTGGCTCCCATGCCAGCTGGTTGGTAGCTCTAGGTAAGAACATTGTGGATGATGATGATAATAACTTCTCTTCAGATTCTAATTGCACCGGTGGAATTGGAATTGGAATTGGAATTAATGTTAGGAATTGGAGTGGACAAACCGAGGCCTAAGGTGAATCCGTTTGGTGATGGTAAACCTAGAGAGGTTTTACTTCAGGAGAAAGGTGTGGATTATCGGAATTGAATACTTTGAGATGACACGCGAAACTTTAGACTCCAAGCGGATCCCTTGATCATTCACTTATTTAATGAAATTTAACGCGCATACCGCATTCGACTACACGTGGTGTTTTATTTTTTCTAAAAGTAGAAAAAACTATAAAAACATTAACAACTAACAAAAATATTGTAGAACAAAAGAAGAAAGTGTTCATCTCTGTTACCAAGCATGTCAAGAAATGATAATTTTCAAATATTGCAGATCAAGGTCTGCGTTAGTACTTAACTGAATATATTTGTTAAAATCTTTGACTATACGTGGTTGATGATGTCAAGTTTAAGTCGTTGATTCATTTGGAAATCGAAAACGCCTACATAGACGTTTGATTATAGTTAAGACCTTTGTTTGTGGTTGATGATGTAAAGTTTAACTCGTTGATTCATTTGGAAATCGAAAACGCGTATATAGATGTTTGATTAGAGTTAAGACCTTTGTTTTTTATTTTTTTTAACTTTTTAAAATAATTATATTAAAAAAAATAAAATAAAAAATAAAAAACCAATTCAAAAGGGAGATCCACTCTACGACCAGCAGATCTCCTTGTCTTTGGGTGGGCCGGGGGGAAGCATGATTGTGTTGACCTAACGGGTGTATCTCCCCTAGTTGGGTTGAGGGATAGTGGTTTTGTAGCAGGGCAAGCGGTGCGGAAAGCAGAGGCAAAGAAGGTAGAAAAACATGCTAAAGCCTGTGAGGAGAACCAACACGTTTTTGTGCCCTTGGCCTTTGATACCTTTGGCTCATTGGCACCGGAGGCTACCCGTTTCTTGACCAGTGTCCAACGGGTTATTCATAGTAGTGTCTCGGCTCCGGGTGGGCAGGGTTACGTTTTTAGTAGATTATGATTTGCTATTCAGAAAGGGGTGGCGGCGCAGCTTGTTGCTCGCCTGCCCGTTATCTTGATGTAATTTTCCTTGTTCTGGAATTGTTTCAATATAATTTTGCATATTTTATTTAAAAAAAAAAAAAAAAAAACCAATTCAAAACACCAAAAAATACCCAAAATTAAAACTTTGATCCAAAGCGCCTCGCTTAGGCCTAAGCGAGACGCTTTGGATCAACTTTTTCTGCCCCCCTCTGCCACCTCGTACGATTTAACTCCAGGCGCCTCGCTTTGGCCTAAGCGGGTGAATAATCGGGGTCAAATTTAATCCCATCAATGGTTATTTTTTAAGGTTTTTTTTTTTTTTTTTTTTTTAAAGAAGAGTTAAATAATATTTTTTCAAACAAATATAAAATAAAATCGTAAGACGAAGGAACCGATAACCCGGGGAAGATAAAGAAACACACACAAGCCGTTCATTTATATTCAACACTCGTCTCGTGGATTGCTCTTCTACTCACTTCACTTCACTTCTCTCCCACCAAATAACGACCGATTATCACTCAATTCTCGTTATGTCGCAGGTATAACTAATCAATTCCAATTTATTCATTTCATCTATTTGTTCTGTTTTAATAAATTTATTCATTTTATTTTGTTATTTTTTGATTAGAAGTTTGTTGATGGTTTTGATTATCTTGTATTTTTTCTTGCTTCAGTTTCTTCAATTCTGATTTCAATCTTGTTAATTGTAGTTCTGTACTAATTCAATTTGATTACTTGATACATCTGTACAGTTTTGTTATTATTAATTTCTTCATTTTGTTTCGATTGTGTATTGTGTTGGCGGATGTTTGATTTGTTGTACAGTTTTGTTATATTAATTTGTTCATTTTGATGTATCTGTTCATTGTTCAGTTTTGTTGTATTTGGATGGATTTTTTTCATTTTGTTTGTTTTGATTAGGTATTGTGTTTACGGATGTTTGATTTGTTCTTTTTGGTCTGTGAGTAGAAGTTTTGTTAATGGTTTTGATTACGTTGTAGTTTTGCGAGCTTCAGTTTCTTCAATTTTGATTCCAATCTTGTTAATTATAGGTCTGCACTAGTTTGATTTGATGTATGTGTTCAGTTTTGTTATATTTGAATGAATTTGTTCTTTTTGTTTTGTTTTGATTAGGTATTGTGTTGGCGGACGTTTGATTTTGTTTTTTTTATCTGTTGAAGTTGAATTGAGTAGAGGTTTGTTGATGGTTTTGGTTATGTTGTAATTTTGTAGGTGAGTGAGAAGGTTCCAGAAGTCAAGGATGCGGCCACCACCGGTGTGTTTTTAATTTTGTTGTTTTGTGATTATGCATTGTTGTTACTAGGTGAACTTTGAATTTGATGATAATGATTGCTTGAAGATTGATCTATCATCTATGGCTTGTGTTGCAGAGGTCTTTGTAGTTGATTAGTTGTAGGTTTCTGTCGTTATTATGATATAGATAGTTGAAGGCACTAAGCACACTCAAGGCACAAAAGTAGGGCTTTGGGCCTAGGCGCAATGACCTTAAAAAGCAAAGGATTTTACAAGCAAGGCGCACAAGATACACATACCATTTTTAGGGGTTTTAGACATGTGTTAGGCCGGTTCCAGGCAATTTTTGGACGTTTTAGAGTAGTTTCAGCCGTTCAGACATGTTTAGACCGCAAATTGGCTTGAATATTATGCCATTATGACTTTGATATTGATTTGAAATGGTTGGTATTTTTAACCAGATGTAATGAATTTTTTGAGAAACTTATTTGAAGCTTTAGTGAATAAAGGCATACTGGAATAAAGTTTGTTAGAAGGAAAATGTTATGCAAGTTGCCTTCTGTGTATCCAACAAGATTAAAGTTCCAGAATTCAATCTCATTTTAGTGAACATGGATAACAATATTAACACATGAGGAATTTTTGGTTGTAGTCTTGTAGTTGCTTTGATATTAAAGCATATAGAATTATAGATTCGTAAGTTCATATTTGTTACAAGCATGGTTTAAAAAAACGGGTGAGGCGTATGCCTCGAGGTGCGCCTCGAGACGAAACTCTAAGAAAACGAGTTTAAGGTTTAGATTGTACATGCGCCTCTAAGGGCTGAGGCGCTAAGAAAATATGCGCCTCGGGTGGTTTAGGGTGTTTTTGATGTGTTTTTTTTGGTGTTTTAGACTTTTTGGGTCAATTATTTTATTTTTGATGTGTGTTTTTGATGTTTTAGACGTTTTTAGGTCAAGTATTTTATTTTTTATAGACACATAGTTTTCATATTTATTTTTGACTGCCCCTCGAGCTTACGCCTCGGTTCGCCTCGAGGCTTACGCCTCATGAGGCGAAGGGAAAACGTTTAGAGGCTCGTTTCCGTTCTTTTAAACTTCGGTTACAAGAATAATATGGATTTTTGTTTTTCCTTAATCATTTTAAGTTGACATCATGCTAAGAGGTTTGAATGGTGGATTGTTCCAATTTAAATTTAAGAATGCCATTCGATTTTGTTTTCCTCATAATTTATTGTCTAGTTGATTGAAGGCATGGACAATATGTATTGGCTGTTAGTTCTATTGTTCTATATGTGACGTCTTTATATCTTTTTTTGTTGTTGTTGTAATGAATAACATGTTTAGGTGGCTATCAAATATCTTCAGTTTTTAGAAAGAAAAAAAAAAAATCCTTATATACATGTTTTAATTTATACAGAAGAAACAACTGATCCAGCCGTGAAGAAATCTTCATCTGAATCAAGCTCTGCAGATGCCCCATCTGGAACAACACCCGCCATACCGTCCATTCCAGGTGCTGGATTTCCAGCAAATCCCTTTGACTTCTCATCTATGGCTGGTCTACTTAATGTATTGTACTCCATTCTCCCACTCATTATTATTTACACACATGTGTATCTATTTACATGCATGTATGCCACTTATTGACAAGCTTATACATGGCTGTACATAAGCACACATAAGCTTCTGTTGCATGTTAATTATTAATTAATAGCTATGGCATCGGTATAGTTTATTTTTAGAAAATGTTTCCTAAAACACATTCTTATGTACTAAAGCCATCCTCATGGGATAAGAGGGTGTGTAACAAGTCAGAAAGAGTAATTCTTTTGTAAGGACTGGAACGGTTTGGGTTGGCCAAAATATCTTTTTTGTCCAAATATTTTGATTTCTGGAAATATGCAGTGTGAAATATGATTAAAAGAATTACTTTTTAGCTAACAATATAACTTTTTAAAATGATCTAGGAGGTTTTATGGTTAAAAAGAATAAACTTTGCGCAACATTCGTCCCGTATGTCATATTGAGTTCATTTGACTCCTTTTCACTCTAGGTATTGTTTTTATTTTAACCAATGGACTGGTTACGATAAAAACATGACCCAGATTGACTAATTTATAAGTAAATGGGTCAAATTTGCTACTTCTAGAGTATAAACTAATAATCTAAATAAACCATTGAGGTGGCGGAAACTTGCACTACAACTTTCTTTAATATTCACGATTTCATGGCACTTGCAGGACCCAAGTGTGAAGGAATTAGCAGAACAAATAGCAAAAGACCCGTCATTCAACCAAATGGCAGAGCAACTGCAGAAGACCTTTCAAGCTGGTGAAGGTGGCGTCCCTCAGTTTGATACACAACAGTACTATACCACCATGCAACAGGTTATGCAAAACCCTCAGTTCATGAGCATGGCTGAACGCCTTGGTAGTGCCTTGATGCAGGTATTTAGTTTCTTCTAGTATGTTGTTTCTCACATAATGTGCTATTGTGCGACAACTTACCGTCGAATTGTTTCATTTGTGTGTATGTGGCAGGATCCATCAATGTCACAGATGCTTGAGAGTTTATCCAATCCAGCTCAAAAGGATCAGCTTGAAGAACGTATGGCACGTATCAAGGAAGATCCATCCTTGAAACATATTTTAGAAGAAATAGAAACTGGCGGTCCGACTGCGATGATGAGGTATAAGCTTTCATATCAAGATTCGTATACACATATATTCCAATTCGAATTGTCAAGTATATTTTGTTCTAACATGTATATAAATGCTTACAACATCCTAAATCATTGTATTTCGAAGATATTATACTAATGTAGATTTAATCATATTTAGTACAATAATTATTTACAGTGCTTTTGAAACGGTTTAAAAATGGATTGGTGGGACGGCCCAAGTACCCAACCCAACTTTATCCGTTTTTAGATCTATAGGTATCAAGATATAATAAGGCTGTGATGCATCGTGGTTCAGTCATGATGCAGGTTCGTTCTGTGATAGTTCTCTGGAGCTTCTCGTTGCTCGTTTTTGTTTCTTATCAATTATTATTAGTACATTAATTTACCAATCACAATAACGTTGGACTTTAAGCTATTATATTTTCATGGTTACTTGTTTATTGAATACCCATATCTACTATGTCTGGTTTGTAGATTTCTGATCTTGGTTTGTATTTTCTGAAATTGAACGGTTTATTACTCTTTCTTTTGAGCTAAAATTTTAGATACTGGAACGACAAAGATGTTTTACAAAAACTTGGTGAAGCAATGGGCCTCCCAGTTGCAGGGGACCCTACCGCTTTTGCTGGATATTCAGGAGCAGGTGAAGCTGAAGAAGAAGTAAATGAGGATGAGTCTATCGTTCATCAAACTGCTAGCGTTGGTGATGTGGAGGTACACAGCTTTTAAATATACTCTTCTGCAGCGTTATTTTATGATCATAATACCACTGGATGCTCAGACCTATTTTTTTCATGAATTTCGATTTTTCATCTACTATCTTTTGTGATTTGGTTTCCGCATTCATAGTTACATACGCTCCTTTCTTTCTAATGTTATTTAGACAAAATATGCAATTTCAAATACTCTTTGCCATAAATAGGGTTTAAAGAAGGCATTAGAGTCTGGTGCTGATAAAGATGAAGAAGATGCAGAGGGAAGGACAGCGTTGCATTTTGCATGCGGTTATGGGGAGGTTAGATCCATTATCTTAACTACAGTGACACATCTAATGTCTATTCTAGTTGTTAAGACATAAGCCGGCTCGACACATTTTGTTTACCTTCTTTTTGAAATTTTACAAAAATTTAGTGTTTTCAATATCATTAAGAATTGACCTTCCTACCATCATAACTTGATTTAAAATAATAATATACGTTTATGCTGTTTGCGATCCGTTTCACCTACTCTTACCTGTTTTCTTTCCACCATTTTTTAAACTTTACCCATTTGACCCGTTAGAACTTAGAAGCAAAATTTTACCTAAATTGACCGGGGTCACCTTATTTATAAACTTATCCTTTTTAAACTTTATAAATACTTTTATTTGTGTTTTTACAAGCTCACTAGTGCTGGTTCATGTTTGTTCAGGTGAAATGTGCTCAGGTTCTTCTTGAGGCTGGAGCTAAGGTTGATGCTTTAGATAAGAACAAGAACACCGCCCTCCATTATGCTGCTGGCTATGGCCGTAAAGAATGTGTGGCTCTTTTGCTCGATAATGGCGCTGCTGTGTAAGCTTATGATCACTCAACCTATATATTATACTCCATAGATTTCATTCTGTAAACTAATGCCTGATGGTTTTTATACCTTATTCTAAAACCAAACGTCACCAAACTTATTTTTGTTTTTAGATTTATGATATAAATTCAATATATTGGGCCAAAAGTTCCAGGTCCAAATTCTTTAGCAAGTTAACAAATTTATTAGCACAAAACCAACTGGTGCACCTATAATAATATTATTTGAATAACAATAATAATAATATTCTAATTTAGGAAGGTTTTGTGCAGAACACTACAAAACATGGATGGCAAGACGCCTATTGATGTTGCAAAACTAAATAATCAGAACGACGTATTGAAGCTGTTGGAAAAGGATGCATTCCTGTAAGCTGTTGGTGGTTATGCAATGTTTATGTTGAGAGGAATTGGTTTGGTTCCCATTATAACTTATGGTGTTGTTTCATACCGTACCCATTTTTATTCTACCTCGTACATCTCTTGTTTCCGATCACCACCCCTCTTGCTTTTGGTACGCGTATGGTGAAATAAGTACTTGATGAGAGCGTGTCTGCTCTCATGTGCCATTTGATCTTTGCGTATTTCATTGCATTGCAGGCACACCCCCTTCCACCCCAACGCAAGTGCAGTGTGACGGGACCCAAACAGGCCGGGTTGCTTGAGATGGTTTTGAGCCAAAGCTTTCATGATGGAAAGTATAGTTACTCGGGGTACAAACAGGACGGGTTGCTTGTAAGTCGGCCTGCTTAACGCTAGAAACGGGTTGAGCTTAAACGAGCTTGAGCAACCTTTCTATAAAAGCCACGTTTGAATAATTTGATAGTGAAAAAGGTGTAGAAGTTGATCAGAAATATTGAAAGCTAAACAAAATAAAATGAATTCGACGTATTGTGAGTGAAAAACGATTTAGTTAATTTTTTAAACAAAATAGAATCAAGAGTCAGAATCATCAGTCACAACAATCACTCTCTCATTATTCAATCCCAAAATTGGTCTAACATTGGAATGTGGATCTCCAACACTAGAAGTGTTAGATTCATCATCCGATGTAGAATCGGATTTGATTGAACTCTCCGGTGTTATTGAATGTAAAGTGTGGTTCTCAAATAACACTGGTGATGGAACAGCCTTGTAGTTTGCACTACTAGGTTGTGAGGGTTCTTCAATGATATGGTCAACCACATAAGCAATGTGTTTATAACTTTCAAGCTTTTTGTTGACCTTTTCAGCAAAGCATTTGATGGTTGCCATTTCTAGTTTAGTTTCTTCAAGTTCATTGATATAAATGTTTATGGCCAGTTGTTTTAAAGAAAGTTTTCTTAAGATCAGAAATGTCTTTTTTATAACCATCAAGCACTTTGTTAAACTCATGTGCTTCTTTGCGATAAGATTGACAGTACTCTCAAGATGAACCCTGAGTTGCTTGTTTTCCTCTGTCAATCTATCACAAGTTCCACAATATTTATCACTGTTCATATCTATATGGATTCATAACTTACCTGTTTCGGAGGATCAGTCATCGCCATCAAAGCAAAATGCGCTTCCTTTCCAGCAAAAAAATTGGAGTAATCAATTCTTGTGAAAGCGTCATCCACTATGCATGACTTTCGAGTCATAAGAAAATCAGCTTCTGCTAGGAGTAATCTCTTCAACACCGAGTTGCATCCCAGTCCAGTCAAAACCTTCATCCTTTTGTATCACCAAAGCCTGATTTTGGTTTTCGGTTTGGGTTTGGCTGTTTGGTGTGGAAATGGGAATAATGGTTCTGGTTGGGTTATGTGGTGTTTGAGTTTGAGTCTGGTTGGGTGTAGTTGTTTGTCTAGCAGAGTTATTTTGTGAGGTGTTCTGTCGGTTTTGGTAATTGTTTTGTGATTGATAATTATTGTTGTTTTGGCTTTGATAGGTTACCTGATTCTGAGATTGACGGTTTTGGTAATTTGTGTTGAATGGATTCCTGTTACCTTGTTGAGTTGGCTGTGTGCACTCCCTTTTGAAATGACCTTTACCACCACAATTAAAACAAGTGACTTTGGCTTTGTTGAAGCCATAAGTGGTGTTCGGTGATGTAGATAGATCAGTTCTACCAGTCTTTTCAATGAACTCGGTTGCTCGTCTCACAACACTTGCGAACACCCACTGAATATCAATAAGCTCCATCTCCTCCTTATCAATTTGAGCATAGTCTTCACTGGTTAGATTGTTGTTACCAATTTGACTAGCCACCAAACCATTGTAAGAAGCTACCATTGCCGATACCAATGCGACATGTTGCTGAGCAACTTTAATTGTGACGTTGTTCATGTTGGATGTCTCCAACACTATTGTACTTTGACTTGGTTGACTTGGGTTCATTTGAGGAATGTAAGGTTGTTGTTGAGGTTGATTCATGCTAGTTGAATAACATGCTGCTTGTTGCATTGGTGAAAAAGTTGGAATTTAAGTGGTAGTGTATGATGGTGGTGTGTAGGATGAAGTTTGAGCAAGATAGTTATCGAGGTTTTAGGTGGTTCCCTAACACTTGAAACACAAGCAATGTGTGGTGCAACAGTACCACTAGCACTAGAACTAGTCAAAGTAGAAGATGTACCACCATGATATAATTCCGGATTCTGAGGAAATTGTGCTCTTTTTGCTTTCCTCTTCTCTTCCAACTCTTTGTTTTCCAGCTTTTGAATAAACTCATTGATGGTCCAATATTGATAAACATCTTTCTCCTTTAGGACCCCAATATGTTGGTTCCAATATGTTGGTAGAGAATCTGCAAATTTGTCTACCAACTTAGACATTGGAATCTGAATCTCATAATTTGACAACTCCGTTAAAAGATGACAATATCTGGGAATAAGCTCCTTTAGAGTCTCATTTCCAACATAGCTGAAGTTCTCAAATTCCTTTCTCAATTCTTCCATTCTCAACTTCCTGGTTTTCTCATTACCATCATGACGATTCTTCAACATGTCCCAAAGCTGTTTGGAAGTATTACATGATCCAAACTGGTGTAAGAGATCAGTAGTGATAGCCTGAGATAGTTGAGAGAACACATTCTTTTCCACCGCAAACTTCTTCTTCTCATCCTCAGCTAAACTCTCCAGAGGAATTGGTTCACCTGTATTTTCCAACACTGGTGCAACATATCCTTTAGCAATCATTTGCCATGCCTCAGTCCCTTCTAATCCCATTCCTTCCAAGTGAATCTTGAACTTTTTCTGCCATTGGTTGTAGTCTATCATCTCCATCAGCTTCGGTGGTCGACTCCCGCTACCTGAAGACAAATCATTAATTAGAGTAGAAATAGCATTGGTAGTTTGAGAGTGTACCGCGGCTGCTGCAACTCCCCAATAATCATTCATGGGTTGTTGTGGAGGTTGAACAATATTCTGTGGCATCGAACTAGTCATCGCGAGGTAATTGATCGGCTGAGATGGTTGACTGTTCGTCTTCTGTGCAGCTACAGTCCAAGGATCCATAGTAACGTGTTGTTGTTGTGTAGTATTAGGCCTGGGTGTTGTTGGAAAGTTCCACATATCGTCTACGAAGTCCGGAATTGGAAACACTTAGAAAAATTTTCAATCAGCTTCTACGTTCGACCCTTTTTCACAATCGTAAGTTCGAATGTGGAAATATTCCAGGTTCGACCCTTCCTTCTGACTCGAATGTAGAATATGAAACACAAACTCACTTTCGACCACTAAAATCCCACGTTCGACCTCCCGTAGGGTCGAATGTACCAAATATGGGCCGAATGTACAAAACAACACTCACAATCTCTAGGTTCGACCTAAAATGATTCACTTTCGACCTAAAAATCTCAGGTGCGACCCAACACACTACACGTTCGACCTTTCTTTCCTAGGTTCGACCCTGTTCATTTGAAAAACGATTATTCTTTGAAAATCAGTTATTTTGATCCCAATTTTTCAAAAGTTGATGAATTTTGATGATGTTTTGCAGGTTTTGCTTCGGAATTGATTTGGAATAAGTTTAATGAAGAGTATTCATGATTTTATCCGTGAAAACTAGTCCGAATCAATCAATTTTCATCAAAAACCATTGTTCATTCAAAACAGAAAAATTCTGATCAAATTTGGGTCCAAATCAGTTCAAAAACTATTAATTCGTAGTTGTATGATCCGTATAGGCTCTGATACCACTTTGTGGAGGATCGTTTTGTTAAAAACAAGTTAGTTGATCATACAAGTTTACCAATTTAGGTGTGGAATCCCTAAATCAGTTACGAAATGATAATAATCAATACAAAACACACAATTCACCTTTTAACTTCCATTTCATTAATAAACAAGTTTGATAAAACCTTTACAATGATGTTTACAATGAAATAATCAACTTTCAAAAGTTACTAAAACACTAGAGAGAATAACAGGTCGAACGGGACACTAAATGACCAAAAGATAACATTAAAATGAAATTCTAAGCTATATAGACCTGCACATTCGCCCCCGTAAGGATCGAATGTGCAGGTTCGACCCATCAAATGGTCGAATAAGCACACAACATATCAATCTTCCATGTTCGACCCGATTCTCCACCTTCGACCTTCATAAGCCACCTTCGACCCTCCAAAAACCACATTCGACCCCACGATATCACCAAAACATAATAGAATGTACAATCCAATAGCACTAGTCGCAAAACGTGCATCAACAATCTTCAATCTAGTGAGTCGAGGATCTTTATCTTGTGACAGAGGATCTTTCATCTAGTGAGTGGAGGATCTTTCATCTGGTGAGCGGAGGATGGCTTAGACCATAGGAAAATCGAGCAGAGGTTAGCACCCGTGTGGTACGCTTTAAACCTTCAACTTTTTAGAAGTCAAATTAAATACTTATAACTTTTAAAAGTTACACTTCTAGTCCCTGAACATTTGAGAATGACAATTTCACAAAAAGATAGTAAACTATAATTTTTAATTTCCCAATAAGTGTTCTTATAACATTCCAAAACTTTTAACAGTCATATTAGGGACAATTATATGTTTGATTTGTGTCTTGATGTCCATCTTTGGATTTTTAAAGTTTACAAACTTTATTTGTGTGATTTTATCATCCACCCATTATGTTACGAGTTTAACATGTTCTTATGGTTTCATTAGTCACATTATGATGTTCAACACCATTTTTAGGTGTATTAAGCTTATCTTTATGACTTTTTAGCCAAAACATCTTCCAAAAACCTTAGATAAACAAACTTTGTAAAAAATATCAACATCACTAACATCACCATCACCCACGACCAAGATAAGGGTTTTAAAGAACTCATTTAGTTTTTAGAAAACACACAAAACCTTTTTAAAAACCTTTGTTAAAACCTTCCCAAAAACAACTTGCAAGTTTAACACAAAAACTAAAACTTGAATGAGATGAAGTGTAGGAACTTACTACTAGCAACAAAGCTAGGGAAGAGTCAAAAACAAAAGATTATGATGGGGTTTTAGTGTATTCTTCCAAGGGTTTAGCTCCTAGCTTTCAAACACACTTGAAAATGGGGATGCATTGGGATGAATTTGGTCGTGAGAGTTATGGAAGGGATTGATTTTGTGTATGGTGAAGATAAATAATGGTGTAGTCATCCCACCATACATTAGTCATAATTTTTACTAGTTCCAAAAGAAAACGTAAAAGTATGTAAGAGAGGTATGGGGCTGCCATGAGTTGGTCAAAATGGGGCTCAAATGTCCCAAGATATCTTGTAAGAAGATTGGTTACATTCAGATTATACGGTTTGGGTTTTAATCGGTTTTAGTTATCAGATATTTTGGGCACTTATTTAAGCCTTAACCACTCTTAAACGTTGACTAGTTTAAGTATTGATTGGTTGGTGAGGCTTTGTTGTGTGTTTTTTATATAAATTATACGCGTATCGGGTGTGGTATGCACACTTTAATCTATACCGGGAGATTTAGGTTTTTATTTTCACAATTTAGGTTTTGGTTTTCCAATGGCGTATACTCTATAATTATGCCATTTATTTTATATCCCGAGCATCTAGGATCATTTTTCAGTTATTTAATGTTACGAGGTAACCACCAACATCTGTACCAGATAAGTTTATTCCCACACAATTGTGTCACGCTTTTAATTATTCAAATGCAGCCCTATGCATCCTATGAAGACTTTGCAATTCTCTATTTACTAATTAATTTCAAAATGTACTTAATTCAGTTAATCACACATACTATTATTGTACAACATTACTTTATTTTTGCCGGTTTTCACAAAATAGATTCGGTTGAAAAAGAAAGTGAAAAAAACGTTAAAAGTAAAAAGATAACATTCCTTATGTTCATTATCGTTTGTCCATTTACGTATGACTAGCTACCGATTTACACATATTATCCTTAAATACATGAGCTATAACTTCACTTAAACCAAATATTTTTTTCGCTATACATATCTAAATCCCCAAGTAATGCTTTTACACTAGTGTTATATTTTTGAACATAATACTTTGTTTTTTTTGGTTATCTTTAGAAAAATTTGCTGGAGTGTTACAATGTTATCTATAATCTATAACTTATAATAAAAGAATTGAAGTTAGATGATGTAGTATTTAATGGTGGCCTCAACCTCCTTTTAAATGTGCTATATGACATCATTTGAAGCTCTCTTTTAAATTTATTTATTTTGTTTTTAAATAAAATCTATATCTATATTATTTTAAAATTTCAAATATGTTAATTAATATCTTTTTCTAATTTTTCTCTCACATTAATTATTATTTTAAAATTTCAAATATGTTACTTAATATTTTTATCTTTATTTTTTCCTTATTTTACGCTCACAATTTGAAACGTTAGTAACTTTTATGTATGACATTTTTTCGAACATATATGAATTGCCCATGTTCATGTGCTATAACGATATGCTTAGCATTAAAAGAGGTTGAGATTTTTTAAGCTACTGAGAACGCAGCATGAAAGCCCTTTTGGTAATATAAACATTATAACAACTTTCTTTAGAGCATTCTCAATAGTTTCCCCATCCCCCATTTACTCACAACCAATTACAACCATATATTACATTAAAAATCATTACAGTTTCTCTCTCCTGCACTCACAACCACTTTCAACAAATATTAAAAAATAAATGCAGTTTTCCTGTTTTTCCTAAAAGATTTCCGAATAACCCAAAATTTACCGATACACAATAGATTCCTCAGTTTCTTCACTCACAACCATTTTCAACCCCATAAAAAATTATAGGGTTTTGTCTCACAAAAAATAAGGGCACTACTGTAAATGCTCTAAGCATTAAAAGAGGTTGAGACTGTTTGCTTCTTTTATCCTTTTTTATTAAGTAATATTAGATTTTTCAACATCGGGACGCTCCCGAGGTAATCGGCTAGTGATATATATTTTGCTTTCTTACCCGTAGTGAAATAACATCTAATTCACCAAAATATCAAATCATATCATATCAGATTGCTAATTACACTACACACTAAATCAAATAATATTGCTATAAAAGTAACAAAGTTTTGTGTTATGAAATCATATTTTTCTTAATCATGTAACAAATTATGAGTTTATGTATAAAAATAACTTTATTTATTGTATCATTTAGATATGTGTATGTTCATCTACAATTGTAAACTAGCGAAAGAACTATGATACTAGTCCAACACTTGTAGCTCAGTTGGTTGGTTGGCCTAGGTTTCCTTTAGGAGGCTTGGGTTCAATTTCCACTAGCTACATTTGAAGGACATAATGAGAAATGAGGGATGACTCCTGGCCTATGGTCAGGAGTTCGAGTCCTGATCTTGCCCGGGTTTTACCGGTTCTTCACAGCGGGTCTTCGGACGGGTGGAGGATCGGGTTTTCCCCAGCTCGGGAACCACCATCGGGCAGGGCTCCCAGCAAGAGAAGCCAATTTGTCCGAGCCTCCTTGTGAGAGTCTCACGGTTGTTGTGTTGGCCGTTCTAAAAAAAACCTATGATACTAATTCTCATGTTCATACCTTTTGGATATATACACCACTTCGTGATCATCATTATTAAAAATAATCATAATTTTATTAGTTTTATAATTATAATTAATATTTCCATGATGAGTAGCTCGATTTATGTAATCAGCAATTTGTTAATTTATTCAACTTTAATAAAAGAAAAGATTTAAACTAATTAAGGGCACTTGTCTTTTCTCTTAGGGAACCTCAAGTCGCGATAGCAAGGGCACTCTGCCTTGTCGGCGTAGAAAGAGGAAGGCACGCAACCTTGGCATTTCTCGCAACAAATCCCGCATATTCTCAAACATTGTTCTTTGTCACGTGGATTCGCACACCGTTTCCCACACTTGTCATTGCATCCATGTGTACCTGTAAATTAAATTTCAAATATTATATATGTTAGCTGCAAATTTTGAAAACAAAAGAAATATGTATGACAGTATGAGTTTGGTTACTTAAGGAAGGGGCTGGAGAAACTTGGGCATTGGTGGAGGGGAAGATGAAGAATAGGAGGAGGGCGACGCTAAGTAGAATAAAAAATGGAAGGCAATTCATTTTGTTGGATTATAGAGTGTTATGTCGTGGATTTTATAGAAGGTCAATTCCACATGGATACTATTCCTCTTCACCTAATTATTTGTTTCTAATGTTATAGTTATATTTTCTTTTAGAAAGTTGATTCTAATTTACTTATAGTAACTATATGAGAAAGTATAAGATACAAAGTATCCTTAACCTATAAAGTGTAAGAAGTCACCACATTTTGACACGTGTAAACACTAGTTAACTATAACTAACCCAATCATAGTTGATTTAAAAAGGGGGTAAAAACCTAAAAGGTAATGTCCCTTCAAATCGTTCATTGACCACCACCACCACCACCGCCTGACCCACCCGCCGGACCAAAGCCTCACCGCTCCCTCTCTCCTCTAACCTCCGACGCCTTCAAAACCTTTCACGTTGTTCGACTTCAACCCGACCTCAATCGTGGCTCAGATCTAGTCACTTCCCTCTATCTTCGGAGAAGACAACCAAGCCAACATCTCTGTATCTCTGGCTAATCACAAAACAAAGGAAAAAGAAGAAAAAAAGAAAAAAAAAAAAAAACCAATCCATAAAAACCTTACCTCAACTGTGTGTGAATGTAGTTGCTTGTTTGTTGGAGGAAAACAGAGAAAATAGGGAAAAAAGTGAGGAAAATGTGAGTTTTAATTATACTAAATGCATTTTACAAAAGCAAGTGCATTTTACAAAAACCACGTTTTACAAAAACCAAGTGCGTTTTACAAAAACCAAGTGCGTTTTATAAAAAACCAAGTGTGTTTTGTAAAAACCAGTTTAAATAGTGTTTAAAAAACCAAATGTGTTTTATAAAAAAAAAACCAAATGCGTTTTACAAAAACAAGTGCGTTTTACAAAAAACAAGTGCGTTTTATAAAAAACCAAGTGTGTTTTGTAAAAACCAGTTTAAATAGTGTTTAAAAAACCAAATGTGTTTTATAGAAAAACCAAGTGCGTTTTATGATTTCCTGTTTAACAGTTTCTGATTTTCATCGTCTGAAACTTTTTTGAAAGCCATTTTTTTCTTTAATTCTTCTTCTATTATCAACATCGTTCGTTTCTGTGAATAATACATGTGTTGATAGTGATTTTTGAATATGATTCGACTAATTTTATCGATTGAATTATCATACTCTATTTTTTTCTATTTTTGCAAATACGTTTTGATTTTGTTTGTAATCGAATGTTTTTTATTGTTTAATCATTCTGAACGTTTAATCGAGTTGAAAAAGATGAAAAATCAGGTTCAATCGTTGAAATTTTTTGTATCGATTATGTCTATTGTTATGATTTCACAGAAATTTAAACGTGTTTTTCCTAATTTACCCTTGGTTAGATTAACCCAAATATGATTAGGATTGTTAATTACCATCTTGCCACCGCCTAAATCTAATGGCTGAGAATGCTTCTTACACTTTGTAAGTTAAGAAACTTTGTACGTTAGCCTCTCTCGTAACTATATATACCTGCTCTTTGCAGGATTTAAACTTGTCACCTCCTAGATAAAGGAAAAACAATTTTACTACTATCCCATGTCCATTGAGCATCATTTTATAACTATACAATTTGCAAACATGCAATTGTGTATCATCACAGTTTAGTCAAATTTTTCAGCATACTTTGTTTTTGGTTTATAATTTTTTAGAGGTTATCTTATAACTATGTGTCTATATAAATCTTAGATACATTCGGGTTACGAATAATAATGTAGAAGTGATCCACAAACATGTCATTAATGTTTGCTACAGGGGTTAGTTAAATTCATGTAGTTAACTCTTTCGTTATTCTAGTAATATAATATAACTTCATAAAGTTTGAAATACGATATGCTTTTTTTTTTTATCAATGATTCGATAAAAGTTTTAAGCGAAGCATTATTATATGTGTTTATGGTAGAAGAAATATTTTGGTAGCAGGTTGTTGATTTTATAAGAGCGTTGTTGTTCTTCTTAAAATGTAAGGGTAATATGTATGGATATTGTGTATAAGGTTACATTTCTCGAAAAGAAATTAAGGCAGTTTTACACTTTTAAATGGATGATTATTGTATAGAAGTCAAAATGCTGGCGGCTCGTGGCTTTTTCGCTTGAAAAAAACTTGAAAAAATCTTGTTTGAGAGAAGTTCGACTGTAAATGAGCACGACTCGGCTCAGTTTGTAAATCAGCCGACGCCGAGCTATGGTAAATTCAACTCGTGGCTCGCTCGTTAACTGACTTGTTGGCTCGCTCATTTGGCTCGTTTAAATTAAAGCATAAATTGTACTTTATGTAAATTGTAATAAAAAAAAATATATAACATAGCATTTAACTAAAAATATACTAGAGTCATATATCCAAAATCCAAATAACTCAATTTCCAATGGTGAAATAAGTACAAAAATATAAAACAAGGTTGTAGTTCATGAACGGTTTTATGTTTCATTATTACTTAAGTGATTTAATCTAAACAAATACAAGAATAAAATATTAAGTTCTTATATGATATGAATATTCGTAAAAAAATAAAAATAAAAAGTATAAATTGGTTGGCTCGTGAGCCGGCTCGGCTCGACTCGGTTTTAAACGAGCAAGCCCGAGCCTAATATTTAGGCTTGCTAAAATAAATGGGCTCCGCTAGGCTTGGCTCGATTTGCAAATGAGCCAAGCTCAGGCCCACACTGATTCAGTTGAGCTCGTTTACATCCTTATTGAAGAGTAACTAATCACTGTTACGGAATACCGAGCGAGGTTATTTGATTTATACCTCTAAGTGTGTGATTTTTGGTTTTACTATGTACATGTTTTTTATTTTCTCGGGATATTGGTTTTTGATCCGTATGGTTAGGTTTATTCGGGTAGTTAGGTAAAGTTTGTATGGTTTAATTCATTTGAGTTTGGTCTATTTACAATTTATATAATGATATATTATTATATTTTTTTTTTTGAACGGCATATATTATTATATTTAGTTAAAGTAAATAAACATGTAGATTTACGTTATATTATACACTATTATTCTATTAAACATTAAAAACTTAACCTTAAGTTATTCATATATTCGTGTGCTTCAATTTTTGTTTTGTTATGTGCACATAGTTTTAATTACGCGTATCTCATTTAATGCGTATATGTAACTAGGTTTTTACCCCCACGCTATGTAGCGGGAGTTTGGTCTTTTTCCCATGCTATACACCATGACTTTGGTCTTGATTAGTTCTACTCATCGAAAACCATAAAAGTGAAGGGTAACACTGGTTCCAATGATACCAATACGCCAATACCTAAAATGGTGATGTTCGCTCATAGTTGGTTTGGTTAATTGGTAAGAAAACGTAAACCCACTAAACATTTGTATAATCATATAGTTAATACAATACACCAAATAAAGCTGAAGTTCACTTTTATGCAATTTTACCTCTGGTTGCATGTTCTTTTAGTAAGAAAAAATATACGCTGCACCAAAATGGTAATAGTAAAGGTTCGTAATCTGCAAAATCTGAATGTATATAGGTACATAAGTTATTACAGAAAATGTAAATGAACAATTAGTAAGCTGAAATCTACCCTATAAATATAATTAAGATAGGCTATAACTTGACTAATCACCTGTTTTGAGGTCAAAGAATTTTTACCGATGCACTACTACAAAAACAGGCATTTGCCACGGCAAAATCCGTAGCAAATCCATAGCAAAAAGCCATTTGCTACCGATTTGCTATGGATTTGGTCCGTAGCTACAAGTCTCGTCGCTAATTTATTTGCTACAAACTTTAGCTACGGAATATATATTTGCAACGAGTTTAGCTACCAAATGGGACGTCGCTATTTTATCTACGAATTTGCTACCAAAAAGTTTGCTACGAATATTTGCTACCGTTTTTTAGCTACGAAATTTTGCTTCGAATTTTAGCTTCGAAATTCGCTACAGATTAGTAGCTACGACAATTTTGCTACATGGTTTGCTACAGATATGTTAGCTACGCTTTGATTTTGCTACCAAGTTTGTTGTGGAATTATAGCAACGAATTGGCTACAGATTTTGCTATGACAATTTCCTTGAATATTGCTATGAGTATAACTATGGATTTTGGAAGATTTTGCTACAAATCTAGTAAGGTTTTTGCTACAAACTTACCTACGAATTTTGTTAGGATTTTTACAATATTTTCATTTTTACATTAATTTTTTCTGTAAAAAATATATTCAGATCTCAGCAAAATACAAAAACAAAACACATATGAAAGATAAATATTAAAACCAACTTGATTCATAGTTCCAACAAAACCAAATGTAACACAAGAAAGATCCAAATTGTAACACGATAAAGATCCAAACTTTAACACGATAAAGATCCAAACTTTAACAAGATACAGATCCAAATTATCTAAAAGCAAGACGAAAAACTTCAACATAACTCAACTTGGTGGGGGGTTTTGTGGCGCATTTTGTGACAACAATCGAATTCTCTCATTCATTTTGGCATATAACCTTGCACTTCGATTTTCTCCATCATAGCATGTTTCTCTATTTTATCTTTTTCTAACTCCGCTATTTTTTCCTTCAATTGTTGCACCTATAACATCGAAAGCAAAAATACCAATTAACATCCATTATCACACCTTATAAGATGACTCAATATAATAGTTCTAACCATATATATATATATATATATATATATATATATATATATATATATATATATAACTAGTTGGTTACTCGCCGCTCGTTGCGGCGGCAAGGCAAGAATTTCATTTGTTTGTAGGTCGCTGTTGCAGACTAAACTTGAGGCTTTCGACACTGTTGCAGCCATATATTTCATGGCTATTGAATCACTTAAATAACTATAAGCCACTAAAAAAATTTACCATAGTATGCATTAGTTTACGGATAAAACTTGAGGCTCCCATACCATTTAAACTAATGATGAGATACTTCAAACAAAAAGGGCACCAATGATAATTTCACATGATGGCAGTGTTCCAAAAATTATTTTGTGATTGATGAAGGCCATCTCCTAACACTCGTGTTATAATTGTTTCTGGTTTTCTCGTCATGTTCTTTCATGAATGACAGTAGCTAGATGGCGGAACCGAATAAGGGAAAAAAACTTGGTGGTTGCTAACTTAGATCAGAACACACATATATACATACATTATCAAGGCATACATACAGAAAAAAGGACATAAATAACCTGCTACAATCTAATTAACCCAGGTAATACTAAACCACTACATGCATGAACTTTCATGATAACTACCCTAACTTACAGTATTCCAAATACATAATTAGCATAAGGAAATAACCAAGGAAATAACCTAACTAATAAGTCAGACCCTTAAATAAATATATCTTACAAAAGCCTTCACAATCCTACATATATTCAATACCTTAAATTGAAGTAACATGACATAACATGTTTTTACTTACAATTTTGAATTTGGAATATAACCAAACAGTTGAATTCAATATAAGCAAATTCATTTAAACAACCCATTAACAGTTTTCATCACATGAAAATGCAGATTTTTCTTTTTTTACTATCAGAGAGAATACGAACCTCATCACTGTCACTATGGGTACTCGGCATCGACGGTGCACTAGGAATAACGTCACGCGGGTCAGCGAGGTTGCCAACGCCATATAATCTACCTTTTTTCTTTCCACCGACAGTTTGTGACAACAGTTCCATGTCAATATATGGGTGTAAGTTGGTATCCTCTCCATATTTCTCAATAACATATTTATTATATGTTCTCTACGATAAGAACATAAAGAAATTAGTACTTTAAAATTGTATAACCATATTAGTAAGCAGTAAAACATACATTTACAAAGTTAAAAGACTTACATAAGCTTCACTCTCCCTCGTGTCAACCCAAGTCACATTTTGTTGTTGGATGGTGTCTTCCACGTCATCGCCTTCTCCCAAACCATTTTCAACTGACCTACTACGCACAGACAACCTATCTAGTGTTCTTGACCCTTTCTTTGCGTGTGTTTGTAACCAAAACTCACCAAAATTTGCACGCCGCTTCAGTGTCTTCTCCTATACATCAAATGGGTCAAATAAAAAAAGTGGTGAAACATGTTGAAAGTCGCACATAATCATTTTATTTACAGATTAAAGATTGTCATTATTGAAACAATATCGTTTCAACGATTATACTTCACACACTATATGCTAAAAGTATATTAAAATCTGTTTATGGACCACGCTCGTTTTGACTCATACTAGAGAATAACAATTTCCAGTTTGAACGCATGGTCTATGTTACAAGACTTGACCATCTTATGATGAGGATCAGGACAACTTTGTTAGACGGGGTGAAATCAAAACAGAGCAGGTCAAATATAAAAAGCAAAAGCGTATTTCTTTTGCTAGCTTCATTTATTTTAGAGTCTTAATCAATGTACAAGATTATTCTACTCAAAGAATTAAAGAGCATGTATTGTATGAAAAACATTCTCATTTGTTTATGCACATTTTATATTCTATTGTATAGGACTTCATGCACAAAATAGTAGGTTCTACAACACCCTAACATTTCCTCTTTCATAGACCCTAAAAAGTAATATTCTTAAGTCAAAAAATCAAATCAAGTGACATTTTTAATTAAAAAGGTCCATAAGTGTCATATTTAAAGAAGACAAATATGGGTGTGTGTGTGTGTGATAATGATTAAAATCAACATTTCTTACCATATTTTTTCTAACCATAGCAAAGCTCTTCAAGCCAAGTGTATGTCTACCACCGACTGCTTTTCCCCTGTTTTCACTGTTTTGAGATGAGTTTGTTTCCATGAATCTGTATTCCAAACCCCAACTAGCGTCTCCCAAGATTCTTGACTGATATAGAGTGGCTTAAACGGAAGAATGCGAGTCAAATCATTTCCAACATCTATACCCTCTTGGAACGCACGGGCTTTGGCTTTATCCCGAGCTCTCTTCAACAAATGAGGAAATTTTCCCTTAATGCACCTCTCCTAGCAAGAGTAAATTAAGGATTTCCACTCGTCTTTCCATTATAGTATTGCTACATAAAAATACTTATAAGGCTATTGATCCAATCATCATTATCCCAAGGAATTTGAATCAACTTCGTTTTAATAATTTTACAGACCATTTTGATCCTTTCCTTGACAAGTATTCGTATGTTTAATCAATTATATCAAATATCACACGTAAGGTTTTTAAACATGGATTAACATATTATTAATTTATGGTTTTGACCTTTTCACAGTCAACCATGTAAGTGCAAACTGATGGAAAAACCTTTTTCCTTTACTTGTTCTTTCTTAGTTTTAACAGTTTGTTTGGGCTATTTTAAGACCCGATTTAACCCATCAAATATTTTTACAAAAATTCTGAAAATTTCAACACTGCTTTAATATTTTATAAAATATATGGATCATCTCAAAACTTCATTCATGTGATTTTATATGAATTTTTCTTTACAGTGCTATCAAGAGGTAAATTTTTGCAAAATGACTTTGGTTGGGGATCTTTGGTACAAAATCAAGACACAAGCCCTTATAGGTTTTATTTTAAGCATGTAAGGCTATCTTATCCTAAAATTTTAGGTCACAAGGTTGTGAGATATGTACAGTTAGCCTAGCAAATGTACCTCATAATCTGCCTCATGTTGGACAGTTTAAGAGCTTGCCCTTATAAGCAGCTTTAGAGGTTTTGTTGGCGATCCTCTTCTTGAGGTCCGTTCGTTATTAATGAAGTTTACCGTTAAAAAAAATTATCCGTTAGCCGCTCGAGCTTTAGAAATTGAACTTTAGATGAGCCGAGCTAAAGCCCAAGTTCTCTTAAAGTTAAACCAACCGAGCTCGAGCCTAAACGAGCTCAGCTCATTTGCACCGACTCAAAACTACACTTTTGGGGATTTGGTAATTAGTCGGCAACATCTGGAGCCAGCTCATGTAAATAATCATAGAAAACTGTAAACTGCATCCATTTGAACCGTAAGGTATTCAAATTAACAAAAAAATAAACCAGATTATAAAACACCAAATCACACATAGTTTCTCCAATCAACCTTATGAATCATCTAACATAACAAAAAAAATAAACAAAAAAAACGTAATCTCGTATGAATCGGAATCATAAACAGAATTGATAATTCAAAGCACTGAATAGAATCAAATAATTATCATAAACAATCAAAACGATATAAACGAAGACATATATAATCAAAGTTACCTTCCGGTGTTTTTCATCCAGGCCTTTAGTAACATACAAAGTATAACAACAAATTTGAATCTTACCTGCTTGTGTCGGAGGCTTCTTCGAAACCACTCAGAGGAAAAACGTAGATTTTGAGACTTTGAATGGGTTGCGACTTGATTTCCGAGGGATATACATTGTGGGATAGAGAGGTTGCGAGGGGAACGTGGTCTTGAGGTCCCGATCATCCCGGTGTAGTGTGGTCGTGGTGGTTATCGGAGAGAGTGGGAAGCTGATATGAAGCAGATTAGGTTTTCTTTAGGATTTTGGGGAAATATGTAGCAGATTATAAATCTGTTTAGAAAAAAATCAGGTTAAAGAAATATTAGAATTAGCCATATCCTTAGGTAAGTACAAAGAAATATTAGAATTATCTATACTTTCTCTTCATTCCACGCATATGATTTTAAGAAATAAGGATTTTCCATTTTTTAATTTAATTTTGAGTGTTAATAGAATTATCTATGTCTATATTAGGGGTGCAAACGAGCCGAGCTACTCGAGCTCTGCTCGAAAAAAGCTCGAAATGAGCCGAGCCTAAAAACCAAGCTCATTTAGTAAACGAGCCAGAGCTCAAGCTTTGTTTATCAAGCTCGAGCTGGCTCGCGAGCCTTAACGAGCCCACTATTTATATAAATTTTAATTAATATATTAAATATGTATTTAAATATAATAATTAATATATATAAAACTATGAATAAATAACCAAATTATATATAAAATAAGTATTACAATTAATTAATAACTAATAAACGAAACGAGCCCAAGCCCGAGCTTGAAACCTACCTTCGAGCTGAGGTCGAGCTTGAGGAACAATGCTCGAATCGAACAGAGCTCGAGCTCGGGCCAGCTCGTTTGCACCCCTAATCTATATATATATATATATATATATATATATATATATATATATATAT
The DNA here is from genome assembly GCA_028751855.1 of Ambrosia trifida. Classification (NCBI taxonomy): domain Eukaryota; kingdom Viridiplantae; phylum Streptophyta; class Magnoliopsida; order Asterales; family Asteraceae; genus Ambrosia; species Ambrosia trifida. The sequence goes on along the minus strand of CM054132.1, from coordinate 59,362,504 downwards.
ATATGATTGAGATCATATGAAAACTCTATTGAGTTGTGAGAACTAGAGAACCCCAAAGAACCATTCATCAAGTGACATCAATACTCTTTTAATTTTTTGTATTTTTTTAATTAGGGGTATCAAAGTCTATTTACAAACAATATTATGGGCATTTTAATAATAACAACACCCCACCCCACCCAAGTTAGCTTTTAAATAATAATAATAATAATCAAAATCTCTCACCACTCTCTCTCTCTCTCTCTACACACCTACTCTCTCTCTCTCTCTACCTGTCTCTCTCTAACTCTCTCTCTCTCTCTCTATAAAAACAACAGATCTGGTGGGAGGGGTGGTGGAATGGGTGGTTTGGTGGCTCGACAGAAAAGATGGTAAGCATGGTTCTGACGGTTACAACAGGCTGATCTCACATCTTCAGCAATTCCATTTCAAGGATGACAAGTGTAGGGATTTCTATAAGGGAGTGCTTTGCAGAGACTTTGATCTTTTTTCTAGGGTTGGGGAAACCTTGCGGACTTTTGGGTGTTGGTTATGCGGGAGATGTATGAGGACACACGCCTTTAGTAGAGGGTGGCACCATCCCGATGGTGTTTTCACATTCTCTGGGGGGGGGGGGGGGGGTTCTGGGTCAGCTTGGGATTACATTGTGGGGATTCCGATGCCTAGGGACCCTGGTATGGAGCCTGAAACAAAGATAAACGGATGGAGTAGTGGGTGACGCCACCCTCCTAGATCGGGTTTTCTCTCTCCTGGTTAGGACTGTTAAAAGCATCCCCCTAGTTGTCTTACGGCTTTTGCGCATGATTTAACAAGTGCCATTTGTAAGGTTGGGTCCTCTCCGGGTTCTGTTGAAAACTGGGTCAAGCTTTTGCTTTTCCCTCGTTGTATTCTCAAGGTTGTTACTCCGTCTTCTAGGCAGGAGAGAAGGTCTGGGAACCGTAAGTCTTTGCAATGTGACAGCATTCGACAGGCTTTATCTATGTGGAAAGAAGGTTCCGGTTTTGCAGATTTGGTTGCGTTCCTTTTTTCAGAGGAAGGGGGAAGGGTCCTCCCGGCGAGGGCAACGTCAGCAGAGGGATCCGATGAGGTCAACCCCAACGTCAGGCAGTGCATTAGGAAGGTTAGTGATGGTCACTTCACTACAGCGGTTAAAGTGTTGTGTTCCAATGGGATTGCCCCCCAGGGGAATCTACCATGCAAGCTCTTATTGACAAGCACCCCATTGTCCCGCCTCCCAATCTCCCCTCCCTACCCCTGACCCAACCGGCCTTAACTGTGGAAGATGAGTGTGTTTACCGGTGTGTCAAATCGTTCCCGAAAGGGACATCCTATGGGCGTGATGGCCTGCGGGCTCAACACTTGATGGACGCCCTTGGTGGCGAAGGGAAAGCTACGACATCTGGGTTACTAGCGGCCATCTCTGAATTAGTTAATCTGTGGCTGGGGGGTTGTGCCCGAAGGTGCTCGCAGAATATATTGCTTCGGCTCCCCTCACTCCGTTGCTTAAGCCTGACAATGGAATCCGCCCTATTGTCGTAGGGGCCATATGGAGGAGACTGGTTTCTAAGGTGGCCATGAAGAAAGTGGGGAAAGAAGTTGTTAAATATTTAGGGGACTTTTAGTTTGGGGTTGGAATCCCAAATGGGGCGCAGGCTGTGCTTCATAGTGCTAATAGGTTTCTCGATTTGTTCCATGATGATGGCTCGCTTGCTATGCTTATGGTTGATTTTTCTAACGCTTTCAACGCTATTAATCGCACTGCTCTGTTACGGGAAGTTCACTGTCACTGCCCTTCCATTTTCTAGTGGGTTCAGTTCCTATATGCTCAGCCAGCTAGGTTGTATGTGGGGAATGAGCGTATTGGGGCCTACGCTGGGGTTCAGCAAGGGGACCCTTTGGGGCCCTTGCTCTTTGCTCTAGCTTTACACCCCCTCGTGCTAAAGGTACAGGATAACTGCGACCTTCCATTCCATGCTTGGTACTTAGATGACGGGACGATTATCGGGGATTCAGTTCAGGTGGCTAAAGCACTTGACATTATTAGCATAGAGGGGCCAGGTCTGTTTCCTAGTGACATTGGCAGACCGGAGCGGGGGGTCAAACTGCTTGGTAGGGCAGTCAGCCGCGACGCCGGTTTCATAAGTGATTTATCTGCTAAAAGGGCGGCGCGGGCTGTTGACCTCATGGGGCTCCTCCCTAGATTGCGGGATCCCCAAAGCGAGCTTCTATTGCTTAGATCATGTATAGGTATGGCCAAGTTGCTCTTCGGTTTGCGTACATGTCAGCCTCCCTTTGTGGAAAATGTTGTTTCCTATTTCGACAAAGGCCTTCGGGAGGCTGTCTGTGGGGAGGTTTTTTTTGGAGACCTCCAGTGGCGGGTTGCGACTTTACCGCTTTGACTTGGTGGGTTAGGCCTCTCCTCAGCTCGGGACGTGGATGCCTATGCTTTTGTGGCCTCCAGATCCCAGTCCTGGGGGCTGCAAGACCACATATTACGTAACAGTGGGATTGCTCACGTTGACACGGATTATTCTGGCGCTATTGACCTTTTACAACGATCCCTTCCTGACTTTGTATTAGCGGTTTCTTTAATAAGGACACCGCCCCCAAAAAGCCACATAAAACTCTCGCGAATGCTCTTTATAACCGAATCGCACAAAGTTTGGAGGATTTCCGTCTGTCCGTCCGTCAGAAGGCCGTCTTAGAATGCCCGCAAAAGCCTCACGCCCAGGACTTCCTTACTGTGTTACCTATCGAAGGCTTGGGGCAACGGATGTCGGCAGTAGAGTACAGGGCAATCCTTAAATACCGCCTGATGATACCCATTTTCCCCGATGATGAAAAATCCCGGTCTGCCGCAAAGCATGCCTTGATAAGTATGGGGAACATGCGTTACATTGTAAGGAATTGACAGGGTTTAAATATCGGCATGATTTTGTCCGGGATGCTTTGGCAGACATCCTTAGAAGAGCGGGGATCTCCGCAAGAAAAGAGGTGTCAGTTAATTTTCTCACAGACCCCGCGGAGGGGAGGTTCACCTTGCGCCCAGCAGACGTCTTAGTTTTTGGTTGGGAAGGTGGGAAACATGCGTGTGTTGATCTTACCGGGGTGTCCCCCCTTGTTGGGCTTCAGGATAGTGGGTTTGTGGCCGGGAAAGCGGTCATGAAAGCTGAATCCAAGATAGTGGAAAAGCATGCTAAAGCATGTGAGGATAATCAGCATGTTTTCGTTCCCTTGGCCTTCGACACGTTCGGTTCCTTGGCACCCGAGGCGGTGCGGTTTTTGGCTCGGGTTCAACGAGTAATGCACAACAACTTTTCCACCCCTCAAGGGTGGGGTTTTGTTTTTAGCAGATTGGGATTTTCTATTCAAAAAGGGGTGCCGGCGCAGCTTGTTGCCTGTCTACCTACCATCCTTATGTAATTTACCCTTTTTTATTAAATATTACAGAAAAAGGTTTTGGTGGTGGTTGATGGTTCGACGACGAGGGGGGGATCTGTGGTGGGTTCAATGATGATCGAAGGGGGGCGGTGGTGGTGGTTCGACGGTGGTGATGATGAAGATGACGGTAGGGAGAGGGTATTTTGCAGAGGGGTTTCGATGGGCTGTGGTGGGGGTTGGAAGTGTGGGAGATGCTCGTTTGTGGGCTCCGATGTGGTGGAGGTGGTCGATGTGGTGGTGGATCTGTGGTGGTTGAGGGCTGTTTTGAGGGTGGTCGATGGTGGTGATGATGAAGACGACAAAATCAGGTTCACATCAAAATTTCTTGTTTATATTCATTCATACCCATCAACCGATTGTTGGATTTCATACCTAAAGTTCTATTTATCTTTTCTAGTTAATTTCTAAATAATTTATTTTTACGGTTTTGCTATGGATTTTGCTACCGATTTTGGATAAGTTATTTTGTTATATTTATTTCATTAATTTTGCTACGGATTTGGTATGGATTTTGCTACCAATTTCATTTGCTATGAAATTCTCGTAGCTAAATTGTAGCAAAATGAATTCATAGCTAATTCGTAGCAAAATTAGCGACCGGTTTGTTTCATAGCAAATGTCTAGACCTATGTTGGGTTAGGCATGTAAATATTTTGTCACTTTGCTACAGATTTTGCTACCATTTTTATTAAATTATATTTTAAGTATTTGTTTTGACATTTTTTGCAACGGATTTTGCTACAAGTTTTCTTGGAATTGTATATAACTATTTTTAAATACTTATATTCTCACCTATGCTACAGATTTTGCTATGAGTTCTATTTATCTTTTCTAGTTAATTTCTAAATAATTTATTTTTATGGTTTTGCTACGGATTTTGCTACCGATTTTGGATAAGTTATTTTGTTATATTTATTTCATTAACTTTGCTACGAATTTGCTATGGGTTTTGCTACCAATTTCATTTGCTAAGAAATTTTCGTAGCTAAATTGTAGCAAAATGAATTCATAGCTAATTCGTAGCTAATCCGTAGCATAATTAGCGACCAATTTGTTTCGTAGCAAACTTTCCTTGCAAATGCCTGTTTTTGTAGTAGTGATGGTACTGTAACCCTTACAATGGAGACCAGCAAGGCCTTGTTCGTTCATCACCCTTGTTCAGCAAGTACATGATCTATAACTCATGAGTTAACCTTCTACTCATTGAATAACTATGCTTTTAGTAAATAAACAACTTCAAATACAAGGGTTGCTTAAACTACAACAATTTAAGAGTCCTTAAGCAGAACCAAAAGTTAATTCTATCCACTGGACAATCAGTTCTAAACGCTCGGGAACCCTAAACAAAAGCACCTTAAAAACTAATAACTTTTAGCAAGGCAAATGTTTATGGCATCCCCTACGTCATCAAAATCAAACAAAACCATACGATAACTTGTACCTTTCAAGCTATCAATGAGTCCCTTAGTGGAAGCTGTTGGGAATCACGGTATCATATACGAAGCGGAAGCGGTTTATATTTAGTATCAAAATCGATTATACATACAATATATATATATATATCTATATATATATGGGCCGATTTATATGTATAAATAATATATATTTGATTTATCAATCTGATTAATAAATATTCCCAATCAGGATCTTAGTTAAATGTGTATAAATAAATAAATAATATAAACAACCATAGGGGGTTTAGTAATCAACCTTTGACAATTACACCGAAATTGTAACACGAGGGTTACAACGAATCCTCGCTAGTAGGAAGTTCACAACCGAGCATGAACCAACCGGGAAACAACATATTGCAAGGAAGAAGGTGGGCGGCAGTGGTGTTTGACGCCAACCAAGGGGCGGCGGCTCCTTGGTGTTGGCCGAAACTTTTAGGGAGGGAGGCAAGGGTTATTATTTTGTTAAAACTTGTGATTAGGGTTTCTCCTTAATCCCTAATTTATAATAAAACAAACTTACATTAAGCCCCTTGTATAATATCATAATATTCCATAATATTAATTTAATTAATATTAAGTCCCTCGAGTTCAAAACATTTATTACTTCACAAATAATAACCCATCTACACGTGAACTTATCTGATTGGTGTACCAACGTGTAACTTTTCGGATCGTACCGGGTCGGGTTACGTTATCTCTACTTTAATTATTATCAGACATACTATATGTCCAACAATCTTCCAGTTGGACGATTTTAATTATATGAGTTAACGTGTGCAGAGTTGGACGCCTAGCTGCATCACACTGCACCCAACACAATATGACACTTTACAGTCGTCAACTATTTCTTTGAGTTCAAGTAATGCTTTACTTAACCAAATACTATAGCTCTGATGGTTCTATCAATGAACCCCTTTTGTGTAGACATCCGTTGATCATAAGACATGGATCATTCATTCTTATATAGTGATCAACCATTTTCTATTATCGTCTTTAGTTGTGTCATTTGAAACTGGAACTTCATCTCTCTTCACATCAAAAACTTTGTCAATTTCTTTATTTTTCTCAAAATTTAACGTCTCGGTCTGCTTTGAAGCATCTTGAGACTTGACAAAGGTTTTTGATGGAGCCTGCTCGTGCTTATGTTGTTTGTTCTTGGGTTTAGAGATTCGGACAGGGACTAATTTAGGTTTGGAGATCTTAACTTGATCCCCCGATGGTCGACTAGTTGGCTCTTCTATTAGAGGACCGTATCCTTTAACAGGCAGAGCCAACAATTCTTCATCCGACATGGGAATTGAGGAATAGTTTTCATTAAAGGGTGGTGGAATTTCTACAAACCCAGACCTTTATTCCTCACTTCCTTTGGTCTGAACTTTAACTGGGTATTGATCATTTTTTCTACTTTGGGACTAGAACAATCAAACTTTTTAAAATGAAAATCGGCATTTTCAAATTTAGATTTTAAGTCGATCAATTCCGCGGTTAAAGTATCAGACAGTCTTTTGAAATGTAAATATCGACACTTGTGATCACTCACTTCCTGATGCAAGCGCTTGATATCGAGTTTTTGTTGTTCGACCATTTCTTTATAAGAATTAAATTTCTTTTTAATATCCCAACTGGCCATTTTCTCGTATTCAAGCTGCTTGAATGCATAGAGAGTTTCTTCTCTAAAACCTTTAATTTTTAACCCATCGTTCAGTACAACAAGATTCAGCTAAAATTTCAGAATGTACCTCAGTTGCAGACGGAACATAATCATCATCCATCTGGGCTATGAGAACTTGAGCAACGTGAGCGGCAGGAGCAGCAGGTGTGACAGGAGCAGCATGTGTGACAGGAGCAGCAGGTGTGACAGAAGCAGCAGGTGTGACAGAAGCAGCAGGAGCGGCAGAAGCAGCGGGAATGGCAGAACAGCTTGAATCTGAATTCGATGACGGGGCAGCAGAATTGAATGAGCATGTTGCAGCAGAGGTGATGTTATCCAATTCTTTGATAAGTGATATTAACTCATCCGGCGTCATTTTGGACCAGTTTGTTTCCGAACTGATCCGATTGACGTTCATAAACCAGCTGCAAGTTGACTGATTTGGAATTCTTTTCAACGCGTCCAAAAGAATCTTGTTGACCCAACGATTTGACATCACGATCTCTGCATTAATAGCAAATCTGCAGCAATCTCTTGAAAAAACTAAATCCTTTTAACCCTCAAATCTTGATTGAGGGTTCTGATTCCAACATTTATCACAAACCCAAACATTAATCCAACTAATACTATAAAATTGAATTTAGGTTAAAATAAAGGAAGAAACATACCTTGGTTAAACAATAGGATAAATGCTACATGAAGAACTGAAGAGGGTAATGGCCAGCAGACTAAGAGGAGGGCAAAGAGTATGAGTTGTTGTTCTTCCGATTAGGGTTTTCAGCATCTTCACCATCTTGTTTCCAGGGTGAGGTTTTTGGGGGTCAAAGAAATGTTAGGGTTTGTAAAGAGAATGGATGGAGAGCGGCTGAATGAAATGATTAGGGTTCCTAGAAAAGAAGCATTATATGGGACCCGGAAGAGGAAAAACGGGTCGTAAATATCCATTTGAAGATCCAGGCAGCTTCAATCCGGAATTAGATTGTTGAAAAAGTTTGTGTGCTTAAAACACTTGTACGATAACCTTTAAACACTTGTACATGTTGAAAATTGGGTAAAATGACCATCTTGCCCATCTAATATGCTTTATAATATAGTATAGATTGTGCATCCAACGTCAACCTAAAAAATTCAACTTTTAATATTATTGATTAATGTTCCTATTGTAAGAACCCTCAATTTGTTTTTATTTTTTTATTTTTTTCTTCACGTGAGTTGTGTGAGATTCCACTCAATTGCTTTATGTCTCTTTCCAAGATATCAATTCCTTCACCATACCAAAGAAGCCCCCTCTCTCTACTTTACTTTACTTTACCATTTCATTCTTCTTCAACAAAACAAGCAAAACACAACTCCAAACACTTTCTTTCAAACCTCTCGCCTCCTCCTCTTCTTTCTTATTTTCTTTCAAAATCACAACACACTGTCTCTCACTCTCTGTTGAAAAATCAAAACCTATCGCAAGCAATAATCAACCCTCCCTCAATAACCTTTATAAGCAAACATGATAACAACAATTTTTAGCTCAAAACAGAATCCATCTCGACTTGCGTGAAGCTGCAAGAACAACCTATCGGTGGAGGTTAGTCGTGGGTTGATGAGGGTGATGTAGGTGGTTAAGTGTGTTGGGTGGTAGTGATGTTTTTTTTCGAGGAAGACTGAGGTGTCCGACTAAAAGATAGTGTCCGAGTAGTTGGTGGGGTGACCAGTGGTTTTGTCAGTGTTGCATGTGGTTTCCGGTGAAAGAAGATGATGAAGACGATGTTTTACAGGTGGGTGAACGGGTTTCTGATTGGGTAGTTCACGGATCTGGGTTGGGTTTCGTTGCAGGTAGGTGGGGGTCTGGTTTTGAGTTGGGTTTTCTGTAGATGAGGGTCGGGTTTTGATTTTCCTGGTGGGTGACAGTTTGGGTTGGGTCCGGGTCAGGTAGGTAGGTCGTTTCCGGTGTAATGGTGGTTAGGTTGGTGGCTGTGGGTCGTTGTTACAGATCCGGTGGGTTTCAGTGGCAGGGGTGTTGCGCAGATCCCCCGCTGGATGTGGTTAGTTTCCGGATAGATGGGTTTCCGAGGTAAGGTGTTTCCGGCCAAGAAAGTTATCTGGGTAAGGTGGGTTTCCGGTTGAGTTCAAGGTTGGGTGTCCGAGCAGGTGTTCGGGTTGGATCCGGGTTCAAGTGTTCGAGTAGTGAGTTCGACCTCGAGTCAAGCCTGAGTTCGAGCTACGGGTCTAAGTTCGAGTAACGTGGCTGAGTTCGATGCCAAAGCTGAGTTCGACCTCGAGAGGGTGTTCGACCAAGTCTCTGGTTGAGTTCGACCTGAACGGAGAGTTCGACCTGAACGAGTTCGAGTTGATGGAGCTTAGTTCATGCTGAAACAGTGCTGAGTTCGACTTGATGGATCTGAGTTCGACGTTGAAATAGTGCTGAGTTCGACTTGATGGATCTAAGTTCGACGTTAAGAACTGAGTTCGACCTTGGTTTCTGGTTGAGTTCGACCGAGTAAAGGCTGAGTTCGATGAAGATGTGTGAAGATGATGTTTCTGACTCAAAAGATTCTCTAGAATAATTATTTGATACTAGATTATACCCCGGGAGCGTCCCGGGTTGAGAAATTTAATATGATGCATCAATTTTACATATAAAATAGACTGATGTATAACGCTAGTATTAATATCTAACCTAAAACAATGTACAACTCCAATGCTAACACCTAACCTAAACCAATGTAGAACTCCAATGTAACTCTAATATTAACACATATCCTAAAGACTAAACAAATGTACAAATATTGATACCTAACCTAAAATAATGTATAACTCTATTAACCTATTCGGCTCTGGTTGAAAATAGAATTTATATTTACTGGTTTGAACATAATCAGTGACTTGCCTATACACGATTAATGAATTAGCTGAACATGTGTTTTTTTCCTGTATGAACAATACCCCACAAAAAATAGTCGTTTTTTCTCCGTTTTTTATATAGCACTATGGTACTCATTGGAAAGATAATAAAACGCTCGTTAATTTGATGCAATTTTTTTCTTTAAAAAATCTCGTATATAAAAATATTAACGTTTAAAAATTATGGGAGGAGACATAAAAGAGAAAAATCTAATTTTGTTTTTAAATTCTTTTTTTTTTCTAAAATATCTCAATGCCAAATGGGATGACACATGGCACACTCAAGAAGAAGAATGCTTCTTTGAGTGCCATGTAATTAAAATGGCTTTAGTTTATTATATATATATAGATATAGATTGATGCACCACACCTCCTTTAGTCACGTGGAAATTTCAAAATGATGTAGCTTTATTGTCAGTTACTATTTTTCATATTTTTGAACTAGTTTATATCCCGGGAGCGTTCCGGGTTGAGAAATCTAAGTAAAGTGAATAAAATTAGAAGTATCTAAACTATAAAAATGACATCTGCCAATATATGATTAATGATTATTATTATTATTATTATTATTATTATTTTAAACAAATCTCTGTTATAAGTTATTATATTCTAATATAAAAAAAGGGTAATTGGGTCGGGTATCACCTAATCTCAGGCCCGACCCAAACCCACAATTTTTTTAAACTAATTCCAAACCTGACACAATACCTGTCGGGTTACAAAAAATAGTCGTTTTTTTATTCGTTTTTTATATAGCACTATGGTACTCGTTGGAAAGATAATAAAACGTTCGTTAATTTGGTGTAATTTTTTTCTTTAAAAAATCTCGTATATAAAAGATATTAACATTTAAAAGTTATGAGAGGAAACATGAGAGATAAAATAATAAAGTTTTAATATTTATATTTAGTACATTAGGTATTTAATAGATTATGTTAAATCATATTTAAACCATATTTATTCCTTTTTTTAATTGGTGCCACATCACATCCTATGTGGCATCTCTTAAAAGAGAGATTTCATAATATTATGACATGTCATTAAAAATGCTTTGGTTTATTATATACTAGCTTATACCCCGGGAGCGTCCCGGGTTATAAAACCTAAGTAAAGTGAATAAAATTAGAAGTATCTAAACTATAAAAATGGCATATATGTATCAACTTACATTAGATACTTTTAAAAAAAAATATACCAAAAAATCCATTTCACCTTACAACATCAACACCTAAAACAGAATATTAAGATCCCAAGCACTTTAAGGGGACAAAGATTGTTTAGCATCAATACATTCAGTCAAAGGTCTTTAACTGCATACAATAAGATTTGAGCTATTTCAGAATATGGTAGAAAAAGAAAACATAGCAATTACCTGTTGGAGAGCGTCCCGGGTTGAAATATCTAATATGACAACATAATTAATGAATTGCCAATATATGATTAATAAATATTATTATTATTATTATTATCATTATTATTATTATTATTATTATTATTATTATTATTATTATTTTAAACAAATCTCTGCCATAAGTTATCATATTCTAATATAAAAAAAGGGTAATTGGGTCGGGTATCACCTAATCCCAGGCCCGACCAAACCCACAATTTTTTTAAACTAATATATCCCGGGAGCGTCCCGGGTTGAGAAATCTAATTTGAAATATCAATTTTACACCTGAAATAGAGTGATGCGTTTTACAGTTACATGCAGAAAAGCTTCGGGTAGCACTTAACCTAAAACAATTAACAATGTATCTTCAATGTTAGTGCATAACCTTAAACACTGTATAACTCTAATATTAAAACCTAACCTAAAACAATGTAAAAAGATATTAACGTTTAAAAGTTATGGGAGAAAACATTAGAGATAAAAATTTAATTTTGTTTTTAAATTTTAAATTATTATTTTCCTAAAATAAAGCTCTTGCCACATGGGATGACACATGGCACACTCAATGAAGAGAATACCCTCTTTGAGTGCCATGTCATTAAAATGGCTTTGGTTTATTATATGTATAGATATAGATAAGATGCACACCTTCCAAAGTTTGACCTTTTCTTTCCAAAGGTTTATTTCACGCGCTTTCACCCTTAAAATTTGGAAACCAACTATACCACCTCAAAATAGATCCAAAATTTAGGAAAAACAGATTGTAAAACCCCCAAAACAGATCAAACAGCCTTCTTTTGAACCTTTTTATTTATGTTCTTCAAGATTTTAACAAGAACGAATCTGCTAACAAGACTAAAAACACAAAAATGATTAGAAAAAAAAATTATTGAATGAGATTGAGATTAAAACCTGTTGGACCGACAAAACGCAGCAGCAAAACGTCCCCTTTTGATCTTCGAATGATACCGCAACCGAGCCTTAAGAAGACTACTTAGGCTCCGATACCAATTGTAAGTCCAAGATCTTCTCTACCGGGTATCAAACAAACAATCGAGTGCGGAAAACAAGATTGAATGTGAAGAACAAAAGATTAAAATAATGAAATCCCTTGTATTGCTGCTTCACCTTGAACACAATCTCTAGGATTGTCTGGTACAAGGTGGTGGCTCTTATGTTACAAATGAAAGGATTATGAAAGTCTAACCCTAACAATGAATCAAACAAAACATTATTTAGGGTCCACTAAAGCCTTGGCCCACATGGCCTAACCCAAGCCCATTAACCTAAACTAAGCCCAATTAACACAAACAGGCTTAATAAAGACAAGCGTAAACCTACTTAAATATAGCCCAACACTACTTGCTATTAAGAATATTTCCACGTGCGATGGGAAAGGGCCCTCTTTTTGAATCTTTCATTGAGAAGAGTCGTATGACCTTATCAATATATGTACTTTGACTCAAACCCAACAGCTGCTTTGATATATTTCTATAGATTTTTATTCCTAGAATATAAGAAGCTTCACCAAGATCTTTCATTGCGAAACATTTACCCAACCAGCCCTTAACATCTTTAAGCATAGGGATATTGTTTCCAATGATTAGTATGTCATTTACATATAGAATGAGAAAAGTGACATAGTTCCCACTAGTTTTCTTGTAAACACATTGTTCATCTTCATTTTTGATAAAACCAAACTCTATGATTTTCTAATCAAAACGGAGATTCCAGCTGGGAGATGCTTGCTTTAATCCATAGAAGGATTTATTTAGCTTTCACACGTTATTAGGATTCTTTGGAATGACAAAACCTTCAGGTTTAAACATATAGACATCTTCATGTAAGTGTCCATTAAGGAACGATCTTGACATCCATTTGCCATATCTCATAGTCATAATTCACAGCAATGGCAAGTAGAATTCTAATAGACTTAAGCATGGCTACTGGCAAGAAAGTCTCCTCATAATCAATTCCTTGAGTCTGAGTAAAACCTTTTGCTATAAGCCTTGCTTTGTAGGTTTGCACATTCCCATCCATGTCAGTCTTATTCTTGAAGATCCATTTGTTTCCTACGGTCTGGCATTCAATAGGAAGATCAACCAAATCCTAGACTTGGTTATTATACATGGATTGCATCTCTGCACACATGGCTTCTTGCCATTTCTTGGATTCCAAATCCAAGATTGCAGCTTTGTAAGTAGCAGGCTTAGCTTCATCAATCATGAAGATATTGTCATACCTTTCAGGTGCACGACGATCCCTAATACTTCTTTGAACACCTGGTGTTTCTGTTGTTTCATGAGTCCTCTCATGCTCAACTTCAACAACATCATCAGTTACTTCTTGTTCTGTCTGAACAACTGGGTCGGTCACTTGTGGCACTCGAATTTCTGCAAGATCCACATGGTTATCTCCAATCCGTCACGCTAGAAGCTCATCCTCAAGGAAGTGCCTTGCAGATTCCCGTGTACGTGCGCCACAACGCTCGCAAGGGTTCTCTCCCCTGTACTATTGTCGTTTCCTCATCCATGAGGTTTGTTAGGATACTAATCCCAGTAATGCGTCACCTGGTGTAACCTTGGGTCCCTGCCAGTGACGTGTTTAGAATTAGGTTTAGAACTAGAAGATAACATATCTCCTGAAATCATGTGTTGTAGATATATGTAGCTAAAAGCTAGTTGTGCACTTAAGCTGTGAGTGTACTAATACTTATGCTATGATGATTATAGACTACATGCAGTCCTAGTTCACTATAACCAATGGCTCTGATACCAATCTGTCACACCCTCAAATTTCCACTGCGGGGTTTATACCGCGAGGCGCATGACATACCAGGATCCCATAGCCATAAGTCATATGAACGAACTCTAAATGCCAAACCATTTAGTTCGTTTTCAAAAATCAAGTTTAGTTAAGCTACGGAAGAGTAAATCAAATTTAAACCTTTTAAAACCATGCGTAAAACAACGCGCCGAAATTAAAACCATATGAAAGAAAAAGTAAAAGCATGATATGTAATTTAGGTGTATGCCCAAAACCCCAAATGCAGTGAAACGTGCTGTGCTTCCTAATCGTGACCACGGAAGCAAACTACCTGCAAAAGCATGTATATCGTGTGTCAACATAAAGTTAGTGAGTTCACAAAGTAAAGTAGGTGAGTAAGTAAACGCGCGGGGTTCCAAAACCACGTAACCAAGTAAAAGCGTAGTTCTCCAAGACCACGTAACAACAAGTAAATGCGTAGGCCCCCAAGACCACGTAACAACTAATTCACATGCCAGGGGTAGCTAACCCACTCATGACAACTAACACCGGTAATACCGAACTGCTAAACTACGAGCTCTCGCATTAGCGAGCAATGTGCCTTGCATCATTGTCTATCAACAATTATAATAAAATGTTAAGTTATAGTTCACACCCATGCTCCCAGCACGATGTGAGGTTTGTGAGACCTAATAACGCTATCAACTAATAACCCGCTTGCCCACCCGGAAATTCATTCGGTATAGGAAGGACTTCAATGATAGAGTTGGTTTAGTTCATCAAGGACATAAAGCATGAATTAGTAAGAGCAGATTCACCCTGTGAACCTAGCACCCCGTAACATAGGATGCGTGAGTTGTCCCAAACTGGACTAGAAAAGTTAAGTAAGTTGTCTCCCCGAGACCGTCTAAGTGACACCTAATGATTCTAAATGCACAAGTAGACCCTACAGACCTGTTGGTGAACACAATGATTAACATCAGTTAAAAACTTCATATACACCTCATATAAGTACTCATACAAGTTCATGTCAAATACAATTCATACAAGACTCCAAATAGCCACATAAATGTTCATTACATAATCTGCGTTTTTAGGACAGATTATGCCTTGTGAAAATCAATTTATTAAAAATACTTATCCAATGAATTAAACTACCAAAATTTTACTAACTATTCCAGGGAGTCTACTGGAAAAGTCCATATTTTTAGCTCATGATTAAACCATACAAAAAAATTATGGAAAATCACACAATACAGCTATGTCCAGAAAATACTCACAACAGATCAGATTAGTAGAAAAATTCCCAACAATTTTGTATTCATTCAAATGGAATGAATCCAATTGGAAACGTCAAGTTTCATCAATGTCGACCTACTCTCCAAATTTCATAATCTAACACTTTGTAAAATTCAAGTTATGATCGTTTAAAGTTGACCCATTTTATTAATCCGAAAATCTGATATCACCTTTAATCAAAGAAAATTCCAAAAACCTATCAAACGACGTCCAAAACAGATGATTTTGCCCACTATGAAAAGCTAAGACCATGTACAATGTTTTCATACCAAGAAATCATCATAACCAACATTTTAACATCACGTTATAGCCTCTGCAAATCGATCTAATCATTCTTTCCAGATTTTAAATCATGCATAAACCCTAGTTTTAATCACTATCTTTGCATATTAATGATCACCAATACTCAACAAACATCATATAACACTAATAACACATAACCTAATCAAGATCTAGCAAGATACATATTAATCATCATCAATCATAAACCCTAGAAGTCTAAAACATCAAGAACATGCAAATACATATAACAATCATCGCATAACATCATGTTTAACCCCATTAATTTTTATGAACAACAAGTTTTAATCTTTATAAAAGTGTTTCAGATCTGGACAAACTTGGTTATGATGTTTTAAAATACATTAAGAGTAATTAAAACATATAGGATTGAGTATTATACCGAAAGCACTTCAGATCCACCAATCGATTGCTCTCCAAATCAACTTGAATTAGTGAAAGAGAGGTGTTGTTTGATTGAAAGTTGATAGAGGGGGTGGGGTGGGTAGTTCACGGCGCAAAGAAGGGTTAGGGTTTCTTATTATTTTTTTGATCACTAATTATAATAGGAGTTGTCTTGTGGCCCAAGGAATTGAGCATTATGGGTTTTTTTAACTTGCTTACCGGACCCGTTAATAATGTTTTAAACCCGATACTAGACCCGACAATATTAACCACCCTAACTTACATAAAAACTATTGCTTTTATCATCTCATAACATATTAATCATGGGATGCACAAAATTCGCAGAGTTTACATACTGATTATCAACTAAGCAGTAATTCGCATAACCACGTAATTCACATAAACATGTTAATTCACGTACATCATATTTCAATTTCACATATTATCATGTATGCTTGACAAATCACCAACGTTCGGGATACAGGACTCGTGTGCGTGTCAGAACAAGGATTTTCTTAATTATAACATACGTTAATATCATCTAACATATGTTATTGTTCCATAACACATTGAAAAACCTTCTTAGTTAACCCTAGTTATGTATTTTGCCATGTATATACATGCAAATTAACTAGAGTTTAGTTAAAGTGATAACCTAAAAATGCGGGGTGTCACAAATCCAACGACAAATACCAATTGCTCCTTCAGACCCATGAAAACTCCATGGTTTACAAGTCATGAAAGTCTTGTAGGAACAGCCATGTGCCGTGTTTTCCACTTTTGTGTCATAGATAATGAGACATCACCAATAACAGTAGTGATCACAAGGCCACAAGAAGTACAACAATTCGATATTTTACCATTTTCATTATCACCCGTCCTTCGCCGGCCATTTCCACTAGATCCACCGCTGGAGTCTGCGCAGTTAGCGTTGTGCTGCGCAATGGCTTACGCAATCACACGTGCTAGCTCTTCGGACGTGGTTGGGAATGTGCTGTCCTCGGTATTGCGGGTGTTCCTTCGGGGCGGCTTGACTTCTTTTTAATACATCAGATATAAAAGAACGAGACACATATTTATCGATAATATTGTCAATCATGTGCGCTCGAATAAACAACCGTGATATCCACAATGACCATGACATACATAATCACACAACCATCGAATGAAATAGTAATCATACACAACCATGCAACATGCACAACCAGAACATAAACAGATAACAGATAGCAACCAGTAAACCATAATATCGTCATTTCATTAAGCTGTCTTTCGGTACATCAGTTTGTAATAAAGATACAAAATAAGTGGGGCACTAACGGCCCAATACAAGTCATACAATGAAATAACCCAAAAGATACTACTTCTGGTTATGATAGATAGGAACCAAATCTACGACAACCATACTAACTACTGAGGAGGTGGGGGAAATGTAGCAGCTAGGGCAGCGATAGCAGCTCACATCCCCTGATCCAGCTCGTCCAACCTATGCTCGAGAATGGCCACACGCCTCCATGCTTCGACTCGTCCATGCTCAGCCTCAGCTAGTCCACGCTCAGCCTCCGTACGTCCGCGCTCAGCCTCCTCTAATCGAGCTCGAAAACTGGTAATGTTCTCAATGATGGCGGCCCTCGTATGACCCTCAGCATGCGCATCAGTCTCCAACTCGTCCGCTCGATCACAAAGATCGCGGATCAAACCATCATGAGTATCTACCATGCCACGCACTGAGTGAAGAGTGCGGCGCATAGGTAAGGTATCAAGATGACCGGGGGCAGGAGGGTCAGCGGGGGGCTGGGAGGACTCGAAACCATGAGTAGAAATGAAGATGTCGTTGTCAGAATCCTCGTCGCTATAAGCCAAGTAGCCTGCTATAGTAGGTAGGAAGGTCCGCTTGCGGGCGTGGGAACTCCTAAGCAACTTCTTCCGAAGGGGCTCAGAAGACTCAGCAGCATGACTAGGCTGGGCTGGTGCCACAGGTTCCACGGGCTGGGGCCTGCGCACACGCTTCCTAAGTACAAAAACTTTGGGTGAACAATTTGTATATTAAACAACTGGAGTGCACAATTTACCGTGCTCTTAACAGTCATAGGGCGATCACTATCCAGACAATAGTTGCATCACATTTCAGCTTCACTAGACCACACGTGACTCTATCAGGTGAGTTTTCACAGCCCCATTTTACTATTCTTACATTTTAGGGGAAAACATGCTACAACTAGTTCATTATCATTCGGGTGTATATTCTATTTTGACTACCATGTGGAACATGAGACAATTGGTTCATGAGATCTCAATAGTCCTCGTCCTTACATTACACTGTAACCATTAGCTATCAAAGCCATGGAACACCTTAATAGATCTATTGGGTTGACACCCCTACTCTAGGTTAGTCGCTCTAACC
The DNA here is from genome assembly GCA_028751855.1 of Ambrosia trifida. Lineage (NCBI taxonomy): Eukaryota > Viridiplantae > Streptophyta > Magnoliopsida > Asterales > Asteraceae > Ambrosia > Ambrosia trifida. The sequence goes on along the minus strand of CM054132.1, from coordinate 59,344,517 downwards.
AGTTACATACAAAGAGTGTTAGTATTTTTCTATATATACATTGTCTTTAGTGTACGATGCACGAGGCACAATAATCAAAAGGTTTGTTGTAGGACTCATGGTTTGCACAGTGATCAATCGCTTAGGTAGCTTATGATTGGTCATACACGAATTACACAACATGTTTACTTGAGCTATACAAAACCTGTGAACTCACCAACATTATGTTGACAAATCTCTTATGCATGTTTACAAGTTACTAATGGAGAGCAGCAGGGGTTTGAGAGAGGGGTCGAAGCATGCACCGAGTGGTACCATTATGGATGGGGTTTTGTCAAACCCGTAATGTTGTAATTTTAGTTTCATGAATCTCAGACAATTTACTTGTTTTCAGAAAATGTTACTATGTTTTAAATAAGTCTATGACAACGACCATCCGTTGATGGTACCTTCTAATAAATTGTGTGTGTTGCTAGTACCTTGTGCTTGAAAACCTTTCAAGGTCGCATCCCCGTGTTTCCGCCTTGGCGGGGTGTGACAAGTGTCAACCCAATAGATCTATTCAAGCGTTTCTAGGCTAAATCCATAGCTAATGGTTACGGTAAACTAATTATACGAGGGCTTTAGTGAGTACTCTAAACATATTGTCTCATGTACACCGGTCTGCTAGGAATTCTTTCTAAAACTAGTAAACAATTCATGCTTTTTCCCAAAATATAAAACATCAGAAAAAGGGGCCGTGAAAACTCACCTCACGTCTGTGTGTAGTCTAGCAAGAATGTGTGTCTGACAACTAGGTGTTCCGACCTACATTTCCTATATACATATATATATATATATATATATATACGGACACTTTCGGTCTATTGAATAAGTCTATAGTACTCGTGATTCATCCAATCTTTTGTGATACATTTGTTTAGTTTCCTTGATGACGTTTATGTTACTCGAAAATAGTAGTTTTGATAGGAAAAACTGATTTTCTACACCTTGGTTCCTAACACATGTTATTGTAAGTGATAAAACACATGCTTTTGTTCATAACAAGTTACATTATTTGTAAACTATACATGACTTTTGTTATATGTATATTCAAAAGTTTGTTCTAATAGTGAAATGCACATGTGCATACGATACATGTCTGTATATATCTAAAAGAGAAATGCACATGTGCATTAGACATGACGTAATACAAGGCATGTTTCCAAAGAGTAACAGTAGATAAACATTTTAGCATTTTTCCTTTTTTAGTTTTTATGGGTTATGTAATTTTTTAATATTATTTTTAATTTTTTGGTAGAGGAATTTTTGTGTTCACACTTAGTTCTCGAGTTTTCTCCCTAAATGGTGGTTCCCAAATGGTCCGAATCCTTTATATATATATAGGGTTGGGTTATTTTGAGAACCATGTTGAGTTGAGAGAACCATAGGAACCATTGTGAGCCATTGATCTTATGAAATCAATAGTTAAGATTACATCTTAAGGGTTTTGTCTTCACATGATTAGAGTTTTGTCTTCACATGTTATTTTAAAAATAATAAAGTACAATTAGGGGTTTTTTAGTAAAAACATCATGGAAAGAGAAATAATTAATATAAAACTATACTAATTTTTTATTTAATTATTCAAAATATCATATTTTTACTATATTTTATTTTTTAAATCCTTTGATTTTTTTTAAAACAAATAATAACATAAATCTGACGAGGATAATTTACACTGGTGTAATTATTTACACCAGTGTTAATCTACCATTATTTACGCTGGTGTAATTATTTACACCAATGTAAATCTATCATGATTTACACTAGTGTAGTTTACACCAGTGTTAATCTACCATGATTTACATTGGTGTAATTATTTACACCAGTGTAATCCACCATGATTTACACTGGTGTAATTAGTGTAATCCACCATCCACAACCTGCTACACAAAAAACTCAAGTGTAAAACCAAAACAAGCATCTATACATGCATATTACACCACTGTAAAAATACCCTAAAAACATCTATACATTCGTATTACACCACTGTAAATGCCCTAAAACATCTATACATTGGTATTACACCACTCTCGTGCCGTAAAAAAACAAAAACCAAACATTTATAAAAATCATACATCACAAATATTCTTATTAAAAAAAATAAACAAAACAAAAAAACCAAACCATGCTGCAAAACACTTGTTCGTCTTCTTCAAAAACACATCTTCAAAAACAACAAACAAACAAATAATAATAATAATAATAATAATAATAATAATAATAATAATAATAATAATAATAATAATAATAATAATAATAATAATAATAATAATAATAATAATAATAAGAAAACAGAGGTGTGTAAAGATGATTTAAAAAAAAACGATAATAACAAAAAAACCTGTTAAGATCTGTTCGTCTTCTTCGATCATCTTCTTGGTTCGTCTTCTCCGATCATCTTGTTCGTTCGTCTGCCACCGTTCACCCCCCTCCCCGATCATCTTGTTCGTTCATCTTCTTGGTTCGTCTGCCACCGTTCACCTCCCTCCCCACTGGTATTACACCACTCTCCTTAACCGCCGACCACCGCCCAAACAACCACCGTCAGACCCCCCACCATCTCCTCCACCCCCTACCTCCACACAACCATGAACCACCGCCCACCTTCAAACGCCCATTTTCAGATCTGTTTTCAGATCTGTTCCTTCGTCCTGTTCGATCATCTTCAAAATGCCGACCAAAGAACTACCATCTGTTCGTTCGTCCTGTTTTCAGATCTGCATAATCTAGCCACCATCCCCCACCAGTGTGTTTGAGAGAGAGAGTAGAGAGAGAGAGAGTAGAGAGGGACGAGTGTGTTTGAGAGAAAGAGAGTAGAGAGAGAAAGTAGACAGAGAGAGGAGTGTGTGAGAGTGTGAGAGTGAGAGAGTGAGAGAGAGAGAGGATGGTCTGAGATTTTAAAAAGGGGACAGTTGGGGTGGGGTGGGGTTGGGGTGAGGTTAAATTACTATGATACCCCTCCATATTATAATGATAATAGGTATATGTGTCATCATGTTATTGGCTTAGAGTGGTTCTCATGGTTCTCTCAACTCAAGGGGGTTCTCACATGAACCCAATCCTATATATATATATATATATATATATATATATATATATATATATGTATATGCATACATACACACACACATATATATACACACACATAGGGGTGGTTCAATAGAATATTCATTTTATTGAGAGAACCCGGGAACTCCTAATTAAATGCAAAAAAAAAAAATCATAACTCAAAATATAAGTAAAAAAATAGAAAATTAGTTCGGAGTTTCTCTTTCCCACATCATCCCCTTTTAGGAAAAAATAAAAAAAACCTAAAAAACGCTACTACATATGTGTAGTATAACCCAAAAATCTAAACCCCCACCCCCAACTTACCCACCTAAAAACCTAATTCAATCCTACCATCCCCACCCTCACCCAAAAACTTAAATTGTTTACTCAAAAACCTAAACCATCCATCCAACCCCACCCAAAAACCTAAACCCACACCCACCCACCATCTACCAAAAAAACCTAACCCCACCCAAAAACCTAAACCCACCCCACCCCACCACCAGAACCTAAAACTTACAAGCTAAACTAAAAAAAACTAACCCTATAAACTAAATAAACCCAAAAACTAAACCTTAAAGCGTAACCGAACATTTACTACACATGTGGATTAGAATTCACAATTATTTATTTATTTTTATTTTTTTCTGATCGGGAATGTCGTGGGTAAGAGAAGCTCCAAACCAATATTTTAGTGTTTGACTTAAATTTTGAATTATGATTTTTTTATTTTTTTAATTTAAGTAGGAGTTATTGAGTTCTCTCCTTAACTATGAGTATTCTATTGAACCTTCCCATATATATACACACATACACACACATATATATGTTATCATCTTTGAGAAATACTGGCGAATTGGTGGCAGAGTTTGAGGCCCAAAGACAACATCTACGGAAGGAAGGTAGCTCATCCCAGCCGGATAATGTTTAGGAGTATTTGAAGAAGTGTTGTGTAACGATCCCACATCGGTTGGGAAGGAGAACTAACGCTTGTTTATAAGAGGTGGGATACCTTCCCTATCGTGACGCGTTTTGGCGTGGGAATTGCCTACGGCCAATGCAAAATCGGGACATGCCCGGACAATATCACGGTACAGGAGTGGGCTGTTACAAATGGTATCAATGCCAGGGCCGGGCCGTTGTGCCAGCGAGGACGCTGGGCTTTGTAGGGGGGGGGGGGGGTGGATTGTCACGATCCCACATCGACTGGGAAGGAGAACTAACTATTCTTTATAAGAGGTGAGATACCTTCCCTATCGTGACGCGTTTTGGCGTGGGAATTGCCTACGACCAATGCAAAATCGGGACATGCCCGGACAATATCGCGGTACGGGAGTGGGCTGTTACAAATGGTATCAGAGCCAGGGCCAGGCCGTTGTTCCAGCGAGGACGCTGGGCTCTGTAAGGGGGGGGGGGTGGATTGTAACGATCCCACATCGGCTGGGAAGGAGAACTAACTCTTCTTTATAAGAGGTGAGATACCTTCCCTATTGTGACGCGTTTTGGTGTGGGAATTGCCTACGACCAATGCAAAATCGGGACATGCCTGGACAATATCGCGGTACGGGAGTGGGCTGTTACAAATGGTATCAGAGCCTGGGCAGGGCCGTTGTGCCAGCGAGGACGCTGGGCTCCTTAAGGGGGGTGGATTGTAACGATCCCACATCGGTTGGGAAGGAGAACTAACACTTATTTATAAGTGGTGGGATACCTTCCCTATCGTGACGCGTTTTGGCGTGGGAATTGCCTACAACCAATGCAAAATCGGGACATGCCCGGACAATATTGCGGTACGGGAGTGGGCTGTTACAAATGATATCAGAGCCAGGGCTGGGCTGTTGTGCTAGCGAGGATGCTGGCCTTCTTAAGGGGGGGGGGGGTGTAGATTGTAACGATCCCACATCGGTTGGGAAGGAGAACTAACACTTCTTTATAAGAGGTGGGATACCTTCCCTATCGTGACGCGTTTTGACGTGGGAATTGCCTACGACCAATGCAAAATCAGGACATGCCCGGACAATATCGCGGTACGGGAGTGGGCTGTTACATGTTGGGCGTTAGGCGTGGCCATATTCATTGTATTGGGCATAAAACTTCCTCGGCTATACCCTCTACTTTATTTGGTGTGCATGAGTTACCTTAACAACCTCAAGAGTCGTCACATGTAAAGTAGTTTATTTTATTTTTAAAGTAGCTAATTTATTTTAAAAAACTTATATAAGGATCGATGAATGCATGTTAGGTTGGTAAAGTTAATAGTTTGGTAAATGTAACTAGTTTATGAATTTGTTTAATAGATGTTGATGTTTTGGTAACTTTGGTTTATATTGATAAATGTTGATGCTTTGGTAATTTGGTAACTTTGGATCATATGCTTTGGTAACTTTGGTTCATACCGCAAAATGCTAGTAGTTTACGAATAGGGTTAATGCTGATCGATGTTTTGGTAATTTGGTAAATTTTCTTTCTCTTGGTATTAGTAGTTTATAAAATTAATGTTAATGCTTTGGTAAGTTAGGTTTATATTGGTTATTGTTAGTAGATTCGTAAGTGTTAGTAGTTTGTGATGTTCTGTACATTTTTACATTACGAGATGATGATATGATGAAGCCAATGTAAAAACAATTAATGTTAATTAACCATTGATGTCAAACGACCCGAATTTATGTTTTATTAATTTGTGATGTTCTGTACATTTTTACATAGTTTTGTGTGCGAATAGTTTACGAATAGGGTTAATGCTGATCGATGTTTTGGTAATTTGGTAAATTTTCTTTCTCTTGGTATTAGTAGTTTATAAAATTAATGTTAATGCTTTGGTAAGTTAGGTTTATATTGGTTATTGTTAGTAGATTCGTAAGTGTTAGTAGTTTGTGATGTTCTGTACATTTTTACATTACGAGATGATGATATGATGAAGCCAATGTAAAAACAATTAATGTTAATTAACCATTGATGTCAAACGACCCGAATTTATGTTTTATTAATTTGTGATGTTCTGTACATTTTTACATAGTTTTGTGTGCGACGAACCTAAAACCGTCAAATTCGTATTGTAAAACAGGCATTAATAAAGAAAATAAGAAAAATGCATTACACTATCGCCGCTAAAGATAATCGAAAAAACAACAAAGGTAGCATTAGCGGGGACACACGTCGCCACTAAAGGTCCACATTAGAGGAAAAAGTAGGCAAAATGACAAACATACATTACCGGTGGCAGTTACCTTTAGCGGCAACATGTCCAATCAATAGCGGCGACAATTGTCACTCGTAAAGGCCATGTTCCTTGTAGTTGTTCTCATGTTCATACCTTTTGGATACATACACCACTTCATCATCATAATTATTAAGCATAATTTTATTACTTATGTAACTAATATTTCCATTATTAGTAGGTCGATTTTTGTAATCGGCAATTTGTTTATTTATTGAACTTTAATAAAAAAACGTTTAAAAACAACTATGGGCATTGTTTTACGCCTTTAGCGTCCTTCATGTTGCGATAGCAAGGGCACTTGCTATTGTCCGCAATGGAAGCCACGCAACCCTCGCACATCACGCAACAACTCGTACAAGCTGACATACAAAGATGTCTGCGTTTTTTTTCGAAACTTATCTCTGTACACCTTTTATCACACTTTCCACGACATTCAGGAGTATTTGAAGAAGTGTTGTGTAACGATCCCACATCGGTTGGGAAGGAGAACTAACGCTTCTTTATAAGAGGTGGGATACCTTCCCTATCGTGACGCGTTTTGGCGTGGGAATTGCCTACGACCAATGCAAAATTGGGACATGCCCGGACAATATCACGATACGGGAGTGGGCTGTTACAAATGGTATCAGAGCCAGGGCCGGGCCGTTGTGCCAGCAAGGACGCTGGGCTCCTTAAGGGGGGTGGATTGTAACGATCCCACATCGGTTGGGAAGGAGAACTAACACTTCTTTATAAGAGGTGGGATACCTTCCCTATCATGACGCGTTTTGGCGTGGGAATTCCATTATATGAAGCGACCATTGCTGAGACTAAAGCAATGTGTTGGTGTGCCACTCCCACTGTCACATTATTCATGTTGGAAGTTTCCAGCACGATTGGACTTTGGCTTGGAGATGCTTGGTTCTTCATCTGAGGAACATACTGTTGCTGTTGAGGCATAGATGAAGTATAACAAGCTACAGACATCTGGGGTTGTGTTGGTATGTAAGAAGTTGAGGTGCATGAAGTTGGTGTATAAGATGGTCCTGGAGCAAGGTAATTGATTGGATTTCTTGGTGGTTCAGCAACATTTGAAATACATGCAATGTGTGGTGCAACAGTTCCACCGATTGATGAAGTAGACATGGAAGCATATGAGGTAGCATGATACAACTCCGGGTTTTGTGGAAACCGGGATCTCTTGGCTTTTCTCTTCTCTTCCATTTCCTTATTTTCTAACTTCTGTATGAACTCGTTGATAGTCCAATACTGATACGCATCCTTTTCCTTCAACACTTTAACATGTTGACTTCAATACGGAGGCAACGAGTCAGCAAACTTGTCAAATAATTCCTGCATTGGAATGTTAATCTCATAGTTCGACAATTCAGACAATGAGTGACAATATCTAGGAATGAGTTCCTTCAATGTCTCATTTCCCACAAAACTAAAATTCTCGAACTCTTTCTTTAACTCTTCCATACGAAGTCTTCTGCTCTTTTCATTACCATCATGTCTATTCTTCAAACAATCCCAAAGTTGTTTCAAAGTAGTACATGACCCAAACTAGTGCAACAAATCTGTAGTCAACGCCTGTGACAATTGAGAGAACGCCTTCTTCTCACTGCAAACTTCTTCTTTTCGTCATCCTTTAAGTCTTCAAGAGGAATTGGGATGTTCATATTCTCAACTATCGGAGTAACATATCCCTTCAAGATCATTTGCCAAGCCTCTCCTCCTTCCAATCCCATGCCTTCCAGTTGAATCTTGAACTTTTTCTGCCATTGATAATACTCTGACATGTCCAACAGCTTAGGAGGATGATTCCCACTTCCCGATGCTAAATCATTGATTAAGGTGGTAATCGCATTTGTAGTCTGAGACTGTACCACTGCTGCTACAACTCCCAAAAAATCATTCACTTGTTGTTGTGGAGGTTGAGTAACAGGTGGTGGTGTTGAACTTGTCATAGCAATGTAGTTGATCGGTTGTGATGACTGTGTGTTCGTCTTCTGAGAAGCAACTGCCCACGGATTCATCAGAACATGCTGTTTTTGTGTTGTAGCAGGTCTAGGTGTAGTAGAATATCCCCAAATGTTGTCCATAATGCTCGGAATGTAAACACTTAGAAAATTTTTCAAAAATAGTATCTGGTTCGACCTTTAGACAATAAACGTGGGTTCGAATGAGATAAACTGTCTGGTTCGACCCTCTAAACAGACTCGAATGAGAAACTGTAACATACTAGGCTTGGTTTGACCTTGAAACAACTCTCCTTCGACCTCCCTTGTGGTCGAATGAAACACACTTGGTCGAATGAAAACACATCACACTCAAAAACTTTTGGTTCGACCTAAACACTCTCTGGTTCGACCCAAAAACACTCATTCGACCCCAAAAACTTACTTGTTCGACATAAGTCTCTCTGGTTCGACCTGACTTATTTGAAAAACGGTTATTCTTCAAAAATCAGTTATTTTGATCCAAATTTTTCAAATGTTGATGGATTTTGATGATCGTAATAAAGTTTTGCTTCGGATTTGATGGAGATCAACTTTAATGGATGAAAATTATAATTTTATCCGGGAAATCAATACAAAATCAATCAATCTCCATTTTCATTTAAAGTTCATGCAAAACAGAAAAATTTTAGGTGTTTTTGGTGAAAAATCTGTTAAAAAAACTATCGAATTGCAATTGTATGATCGAGATAAGCTCTGATACCACTTTGTAGAGGATCAGTTTTAAAGAAAACGACTAGATAATCATACAAATGGAACAATCCAGGTGTAGAAACCCTAGATCGTATGCAATATGATAGAGATCAAATCAGAAAACAGTTAATTCCTTTTCAATAATCATTTCATTCATAAACAACTTGATAAAACTTGTTTAGATTAGGTTTACAATGAAATAGATCAAACACAGAAGATTCTAGAACCAAGAGAGAGAACTCACACAAAACCTCTAACCAAAATGACCAACTATTAATCTCAAAATAAAACTTAAACTAATTATAGACTGCTCATTTGAGCCCACGTCTAGGTCGAATGAGTCCTTCGACCTCTTCATAAGCTTAAACCAAACCATGTAGACTTCAAGGCTTCCTTCGACCTACTGAACACTTCCTTCAACCCCTCGACTGGTCGAATGAGAACTTCTTCAACATAAAATCTACCAAAAATGCTATAATGACAATCCAAAAGCTATAGTCACATTCCGTGCACTTACAATATGTATAGCTGAAAATGTAATATACACATATGTATAAATGAAAAAAAATGTGCATAAAAACGTGCGATTACTTTTTTTTTCCTTTATTAGAAATGTGTGGTCCAAAATGGTTCTCTGGTTCTCAAATAAGGGTTGGTTCTCTTAGGATCCCTACCATATATATATATATATATAACATTACCTGGTTGTAACAAGTACTAGCATAAGAGGTTGTTCCACCTGGTATGTATGTAGCTATTTTTGTCGGACTGCTGCGTTAGTATAGGACTTCTGGATATGTTCTTGAGTCAAGAAATAATCAATAGCCTTCTGCTAGTTTTCAATTGTCATATCTCTGGGGACACTGACCCTAGCTCTCGCCACATTATTATAACCCCCCACTTCATAAACTCGGTTTTTGCCATGCTCTTACGGTCGTCGTACCGCTTTTGGATCTTAGCCATGATGCCACCTTTTTTTCTCCTTGGCTAGAAGATCTTTTTCAATTGCTGCAAGATCATAGTTTGCTTAAAATTAAATAAAGATAGTTAAATATAAAATATAATTGTAAGTCATTTACATTCAGATGCTCATATAAAGCATTCTGGTAATGAGCGGAAACATTCTTAAACCCTTCTCTATCTAATGGTATGTTGCGCCATATAAATAGACCAAACTCCTAACTAAAAAAACCTCCAGCTCTACCAATAGGCATAAATGTTGCCTCCTCATCAAACTTGAGATCTGATGGCCACTACCTTCGTCAACCTCTTTGCGTAGAGCAAGGATTTTAGCCTTGCCCCTTGTTTACTTTCAGGAACTGCAATTTGATTTAAAAAAGACTAGTCACATTACATATAATAAATGATGTAAAAAAATAAACATTGATTTATTATAACACTTATCATCCACCCCTTGGCCTCCCCAGAAATCATCACCATCGGGAGGTGGTGGCTCCGCTGTGCCGCAACAGATAACATCGGTTATCAAATAAACGAGAAAAATCCACAGCGACACCATGAGTCGGGCTTTAAGACTAAACGAACCTAACCTTATCTTTTTTCTACATATATGTTTATAAATTTAGTTACATGCATAAACTTATTTAGTTATATATATATACACATAAATTTACATATACACACACATATACCTACAAACACATACATACAAGCATACATGAATCGGGTTTTTAGACTAAACAATTATTCTCATGTTTAGACTAAACAAACCTACAAATATATAAACCGGAGAATAGGGGAGTGGCGGGGGTGGTGATGCATGTGGACTGGGCGGCTTTAGAAGAGAGAGGGTGGCGGGGGTGGGCTGTGACGGAGGTGGTGGCTGTGTAGGGTAGGGTGGTGATGAGTTGAGCTGTGACGGGAGAGGAGGAGTGGAGAGTTTGGGAGCTGTGACAACGGGAGAAGAAGAGAGGAGAGGTGGTGAAGGGAGGCCGGAGAAGAATTGGGGAGAAGAGAAGAGGAGAGATCGAGAGGTCGGGAGGGAAGTAACTGGGGAAGAGAGAAGTTTTCCCGGTTAAAGGATTTAGGGCAATAGTGGTGACACGTCGTAGCTGGTATCGCCGCTATTGGCATCGCCGTTATTGCCCTATATATAAATTAACACCAATCATTGGATTATCCTACCTATCAATGGTCCAGATTGACTTGTTAGAACCAAAATGAGAAAACGTGAAGTGTTGAGGAAACTAAAGTTAGGAATCAAGACTAAAGTGAACATCCTTGGAAGATTCCAAAATAGGAGAGATAAAGATCAAGAAAGATACAACTAGATGATCTCTCTGAAGACAAAGACAATGAGAGAAAAACACAACTCCTTTTTGATGAAATCTGGGAAAGAAGAATGAAATATGGGACAAAGGAACTAGATTTCTGGGACACAAACTCTGATATTGACTTCTTGACCAAATCCCAGATTTGAACCTCAGATTTCAAAATCTGGAATCTTGACAAATGGGATAGTTAAAATACAAGCACCTTATCCTGATCTATTATACGAAGACTTTCTATCCCTTGTCAACCTGCAAAACAACAAGTTGATAAATAAACAATTGTTTATTCATCAACTTGGGATTAATACTTCCCTATAAATTGAAGACATCATACGAAGGAAAAGTTTGCCAAGGTTGAATGTGATAGTGTGTGATATACAAAAGCAAACATCTGCTCTCAACTGATATATCTTTTTACACATACTCCATACTACATTCACAATATCCATAAGAATTCTTTTGAGTCATTCTTTTGTAAAGTATAAACTTGATCCTTGTCAAAAGGTGGTCACTATATAAAACTCAAAATTTCATAAAAACTTGTGTGCTCTATTGTCTCTAAAAGTCTGATTTCTTATTCCGCACATTGATTACATATCTTGTTGAAATCTCATTGCCATTTGATTCAAAGTGAGGCTGATACTTCTGGGACTAACACTTAGTATCAGAGTAGCTTGAATAAGTTATTTTCATAAAGATCCTGATCTGATTAAAAGAATTATTTAAGCTCAAATCTTAAACGTTTTAACCAAGTATCTTTAATGACCACTTTTGACAAATGGCAAGCTTTCAAACTTGGAATTCTGCTTTCCAGATGGGTTCGATGTCTAAGCCACACACTCTTGTGAGAGAGGAATACCCTCAGTGGAAGGTCAGGATCATCAACTTCATAAATGGACATGTTCATCGTCTGTTTCAATCTATTATGTGTGGAGCATACATCCCCATGATTGAAATACCAGCAGCTCCAGAAACTGATAGAGCACCAACGATTCCTGCCACTAAAGTTCCTAAGGATCAAAGATTCTAGGGACAATAGGTTAAGGAAGCTATGGCAATTGATGAAAGTGCCAAATCATTATTGACTATGGCCCTTCCAAATGACATATTTTCTCATGTAGATGTTTGTTCATCTGCAAAGGAAATATAGGATCAGTTGTAAAATCTATGTGAGGGAGGAGAAAAGATGAAAAGAAACAAAAGAACAAATTGTGTTTCAAGTTATGAATATTTCAAATCACTTCCTAGTGAAACACTATCTGAAACTTATAACCGATTTTCCAAAATCTTGAAAGAGTTAAAGAAATATGGGGTAACAAAGTCAAATGATGAAAAGAATGTTAAGTTCTTAGGAGCTTTACCTATAGAATGGAAGACATTAACCATGACCCTATCCTCAACCTTAGAGCTAGGTGATCTAAATCTCCATAATCTATATAGCATTCTTATCCCCAGGGAAGAAGAAATACTTGAAGCAACTGGTTATACGGGTAACCAAATAGCACTGTATTCCACAACCCAAAAACTAGAATCACGTTCCTCTCAAAAACATATCCAACTTCAAGTGAAACTGAAACATTTGATTCTAGGCCAGACTTTAAAGCCTTCACAGAAGCCATTGCACTCCGTACCAAAACCTTTGAGCATAGAATGTCAAGAAATTAAGCATTCAAAGGTAAGGCAGAGATATCCAAGGATAGGAAAATAGAAAAGGCTGAAGTGACCTGCTTCAAGTGCATACAAAAGGGTCACTATTCAAATGAGTGTAAGAGCAAACAGTTGAGAGATGTTGCTTACTATGAAAGAAAGCTTGAAGAAGCTAAAAAGCAACATATGGGACTGACTGTAGAAGATACATGGTTGTTAGATGATTCATTAAACGATGAAGAAGAAATGGCCAACATTTGTCTCATAGCAGCTGATGGTGAATCTGAAGATGAATCTCCAGACTCACAGGTAAAAATCCCTAATCATAATATTGAATTTGAAAACATAAAAATTGAGCATAAACAATTGCAAAATAAGCTACATAGAGAAATAGAAAGTATACAAACACATTCTCTGAAATTACCAGAATTAAGATCCAAATGTTTGATGATCATAAGAAAGAAAAAATTCTGGAAAAAGAAAACCTCTCTCTGAAAGCAAAAATCAGTTTTTATGAAATTGAAAGGCAAGAATTAGAAAAAGTAAGAATTAGAAAAAGTAAGAAAATCACTTTGTTCATAAGTCATGGTGGAGGAGGCGCTCTTGTCCATATACGGAGTGGTGTCAGGCTGCTGTAGAGACATAGTATAGAGAGCCTGCTCGATGTATGTTGAGCTGTAAGCTATCTTGTGAGCCTAATGGGGACTTGGGCCGAGAAGGTCCTGTTGAGAATACTGTGGGTCGTCGCTGCTATTGGGCTTGTTTGTTGTCGGGTAGGGGCAGGGGGTTGGGCCAATAAGATGATTGTTGATGAGCCGATGGGATATATGGTGGAGTGGCCTAAGCAGGTTGCCATGGTGGGTAATATTGGGATGGCCATTGGTCGTAGGATGGGTAGTAGGGAGTCCGGCCACGTCCATTGCCAGAACGGCCGCATCCATGGCCCGACTGGCCTCTGCCTAGGATCGAGTAGGATTCAGCGGGTCAGTTGGGTGTGTTGTTATTTCGGGTGGAGGCGGTTAAGGCAGTGGAGGCGGTTTTGGATGACAAGAGGGCGAGTTCGGCTTTACGGGATTCAACTTCAATGAGTAGACTGGGTAGTATAGAAGTTGGGCAACGGGCTTATGTTCGTAGGTGGTGGCAATACCCTCATACTGTTCATTGAGTCCCGCGATGAGTTGTAGAACTAGGCGGTGGTTATCAACAGGTGAGTCGACATTTGCTAGTTGGTCGGCTAAGGTTTTGATTTGTTGACAATAGCCAGACATGGAGGGGAAGGCTTCAAGGCGGGTATTAGTGAATTTTTGCATGAGGTGTATGGCTCTGGCGCCTTTGTTATCATGGAATAGGTTTTCAATGGCGACCCATGCCTCAGCAGCAATAGAGGTTTTGTCAATAACGTTGTATAAAAGGTCGTTGGGACGGTACTTTATATCCATTGTAAAAAAATGGCATCCAGTCGTTCCCAAGGTTGTTGGTTTTGGATGTTGAGGATGCTGCTTCGGCTGGAGGTGGTCGAGGGGATAGGTGATCATGTACGAGGAAGGCTTTACAGTGTATCTTAAACAGGGTTGCCGAAGTGGAGTATTGTAAAGAATCCATTTCAAGGGTGATTGGGATAAAGTTTTTGATGTTGGACACGGTGGTGGCTGGGTGAATTTTAGATTCGATGGTCAGGGCCGGCCTTGAAAATTCAAGTGCTCGGGCCAAGCTGCAAAAATTATGCCCCTTAGTCTTAGCTTTAGGTTGTAGTTTAACGTTAGAGGGAACAAACCCTCTTGGGTGAGGTTGGGAATTCGAATCCCACAAAGGGTGAAAATATAAATGGGTGAAAGTTATGCAATTAAAAAAAAATTGTTTCATAACAAAAATAAAAGTAAAAGGAAGTCCAAACCAACCGGTAAAAAGCAAAAACAACTAAGTGTGAGCCCTCTTAATTTCATCTTCTTCACCCTCTCTAATCCTACACTCATTAATAAGCCTGCAATTTTATTTTCTCAAACCATTTCATTTTCTTCTTTAATTCTTAACCTCTCTCAACATTTCTTTACTTTCTGTTTTATATAAAATGCCATTCACTTTGATTAATACTGGATTAACAATTTTGAGGCTCAAACATACAAAAATTAATCGAATTAAAGATATCACTGCTAAGAAAACTTGATTACCGGAGGGTCAATGTGCCCCCAAGAAATTGGGCCCGGGCCGGGAGTCCTCCCCGCACCCCTTAAGGGCCGGCCATGTCGATGGTTATGGGAGTAGGGGCGGTGACTTTGGATGATTGGTCGGCCATTAGGTTTGGCAGAGAAGAATCGACAGGCAAGAAAGAAAAGCCGATCAAAAGAAAGAAGGGAGAAGAAGGCGATTAGGGTTTTGGGGAAGAGAAAGGTATCTAGACTATTGATACCATGAAAGAATACGATCTGTGCCCTTTCTCTATTGATAATCGCCTATAAATAATACATTGGGTATCCGATAATTATGAATACAATAAATACAAAATGATTACAATAAATCACTTCTAAATATGTATCCAATTAGTAAAAAAGATAACACAATCCTCAGGAAAAAAGACCCGGTGAATGAATTCAATTAGGACATAACGACAAAAATAAAGTAAAAAGACAAAATGGCAAATAAAAAGATGCAAAACAATAATCTAACCAAAATTCTAAAATCTATAAGCTGATATTCTAAAAGATAAAACTTAATATTTAAGATCGTGGAGTTTGATAATATGATTCCAATACCGCTATAATAAGTTCAATTAAAGCTTGTTTAGTAGTCTTTCTAGACTTTTAATTTTAGGATACTATGTATTTGAACCTTTACATTAATTAAAAAAATAAGATGTAATATTTTTAGTGTGTAATATGTGAGATATGATATGGTTTATGTATTTAGTTAACGCTTTGATATACTATATATATATATGCCCCCACATAACCACTTCATTCTATGAAATCATCCTTTTAACTTCTTATCTCTATTAAACAAAGGTCATTCAAAGGGTTGAAGGATGAAAAGCATATCCATTTTGGTTCTCATTCTTGCTGCAAACATATTGGCTTCTTCAGGTATTGTTTTCGTGTTTTGTAATATTCATTCTATGAAACAATAGTAATAATTGTTTTATTATTCTTGTACATTTATGTATAGAGCTAATAAAATGATAAAAATTGACTAATTGCATTGTTTTCTTTGGCATGGATACAGGAGATGAGGTACCAAGCGAAGTAAATCAAATCTGCACGAAAACGTATCCGATGTTTAAGTGTACGGAGATAAAATGCGAAGAAAAGTGCAAGGAGTGGGACCCAAATGTTATTATACACAAATGTGTTAGTCCCTTTCTTTGTGTATGTACTAAAATACCATGCTTAAGCTAGTCAATAAGAATTGTGTTGTTTCTACACATGAAATAAGGATAAGTTTTTTGAGTTTTGACTATAAACTTATATCAATTTTTTTACAAACAAGCCATATATTGAATCGGTCGTCTTACCGGATTACTAGAAGCATGTGTCCAAATTTATTTATGAAACTGGAAAAATAACTAATAAAAAACAAAATATAGATACTCTATGTTTTGATTTGAATTGACTTTTTAAATTAAAAATAGAAACAAAAAGAGAATGAAATAAAAGAAAACAAAAAAGAATTTTCGACTTACTAAATATAACATAACATGTGGCGCTGTAAGATGGTAAAATACTGAATAATATTATTAAAAGTTTAGGTTACAATATATAGAGATCACAAGGAACCCTAGAAACCTAACTGAGCCCGTGGGCTTATCCTAATTAACCATAATAATAATAGGGTCCAATACTCCCGCGCAGTCAAAGCGGTAGAAAATCGGACGCTTAGACTGAAAGAAAAACATAAATAAAAAAAAAAACTAGTCTTGATCTCAGTTCTTGACTTGACTAATAAGTCCAAAATTTTGCCATAAATTCACAACTTCAGGTCAGGCCCGTATTCCTGCTCTTCTTTGCCCAAAAAAAAAAAAAAAAAAAAAAAAAAAAAAAAAAAAAAAAAAAAACATACCCGTACTCTTCAATAATGACTTTACTTCGGTCCACAAGTTCCCTATGTTTGGTTTCGTTTCTTATTTCCCATAATGACAAACAAGATCCACTAGATCCTAATAAAGTCGCAATGCATCTTTGTTGGCCATGACAATACAAAAGATAAAAGAAAGGATAAAAGAGAGGCTGTGGGAAAGAAAGAAGAAAACACTAAAAAAAAGATAAAAGGAAGAACAAATAGACTCCCGACTCTTGTCGTGAGGCGGGCTATCAAAGAGATGAAAGAGATGGTGAAAGCCCGGTGACCGTTGTCAGGCGGCGGTTTTGAGAAGAAGTGAGATGCTTAGATCAAAGAAAGATGTCCGACTAAATCGTCGTTTAATCTGCTGAGATCGGTGGTAGCGGACCGTGATCCGGCTAAAGAATAACGATAAGAAAAGAAATAGAATGGAATAGAGATAAAGCAAAAGAAAGCAACTAAAGATCAGAGGGATGTAACTCAAATAAAAGAAAGGAAAACAATAAATAAAATAAAAAGAAACAGAGGATGTTTGTAGGGAGTGAATGAATCGGTGTTTGACTTTTGAAAAAATAAAACAAACAAAGGGATGGTGGTGGTGGGAAGAACAGACAAACATAGGCGGCGAAAGTGACGGCTATTCACAGTCGTCAAAGACAATAGTGGAGCCATTAAATGCTACCGGTAAATACATAAGAATTGTTGTAATGAGTGGATGATGACACATAAACAGTCAAATGCTATGTATATTGTGGGATGATGGAGTTCGGTTTGCAATATTGGAAAACAAAGGAATTGATTGTGGTTGGTGGCAGCTAGCAATAAATCAAACAATTTTGTTGGGCTGTAGCTCCTACTCAAGAAAATAGCCGAAGAACAGACAAAAGGCGACACAAGACTTAAACATGTTGGGAAAAAAAAAAGAGGGGATTGAGACTCCACAAATAACAAAGATTTGTTCAACTATAACTTGAAAATAGAAAAATAGAAAAATGGAAAAGAGAGGTGGGACATGAAACAAACAATGGCTGGATAGGGCGGCGGCGGCAATGGCGGCACGTCGCCCTGTCTAGGGTTTTTCTCAAAGTGGTGACGACTAGGGTTTGATTATTTATGTATGGCGTGGTGGAGACGGTAGAGAGCCTTAGCTGGCTCTGATACCATGTAAGATGGTAAAATACTGAATAATATTATTAAAAGGTTAGGTTACAATATATAGAGATCACAAGGAACCCTAGAAACCTAACTGAGCCCGTGGGCTTATCCTAATTAACCATAATAATAATAGGGTCCAATAGGCGCAACCAGATACTTATACTAAGAATAATAATATCACATATTAATAAAGTATTTTATAAGCTTGATAAATATGTTGTATCAAGTTAATAATAGAACTCAAATAGAAAAAAAACGTATACGTTATTATATAACATAGTATATGTGTTTATATAACCTAGAAGCACATGATTATATAACTTGGTACGTAATTAAATATACAAGATTATATAATCTGGTATGTGATCATACAACACTTTTATGTAATTAGATATGGCCATTGATATCCCTCACCTAGTAACCTATTCTTAGCGAGTATATTTAGAATGTTTATATTTGAATTAATTAGATAGACGTTTATCATGTATATCTCTTATTTATATCATGTTTATCTCTTGTAATCAATCCCTATATAATGGGATATCATTGTAACATTATTCATCCAGAATGATAATACCATAAACCACTTTTATGGTATCAGAGCTACGGCTCCATTGAAACCCTAAATCGGCCGATCGATTTTTCTTTTCTTTTTCCGATTGCTTCGTTCCGGCCATGACAAAAACCGGCGAAGAATCCTCTGCTGCGGCTACGGCCGATAAACCCACCCCGTTTCACCCCGCGTATTCCGTCACAAACATTAATAGCAAAATACGCACCCTTGATGGCAAGACCGTCACATGCTCAGCTTGGGTTAAGATGTTCCGGCTTCACGCCATCGCTTACAAAGTCCTCAACCACATCGACGGCACCGACCCACCTGAAGATTCATCCGCCGAGTACCCACTCTGGGTTGAATTCGACGCCCTCGTGTTCCAATGGATCCTCAATACTGTTGCCGACAACCACCTTCCTCGTCTGCTGGGTCAAGTCTCTACGGCTCGGGCCGCATGGCTCAAGCTCGAAAAGACTTTTCTCAGCAACAAGAAGGGGCGCGCGGCTGCCCTGGAGACACAATTTTGCAATTTTACCCTGTCAAACTGCTCGTCCATTGATGACTATTGCAAGCGTCTCAGTGATCTTGCAAATCAATTAGAAGATGTCGATCAACCCGTGCCTGAATCCTGCCTCGTTGTTCAACTTTTTTGTGGTCTTCCTTAAGAGTATGACACTACTGCTTCATTGATTCATCAAAATAATGCCGATTGGGATGCTGCCTGTAACACCCCAACCGATGGCGGAAACATCGGGATGTCACGTATTGATGATTGTTTCAGTAGCACATGGTATTTATTGAATTTTAAATACTTTATTCATAGCATAATATCCAAAAGAAACATTGTCTAAAAATTCAAAACATCTATACAATCATGAAATAAAGCGAATAACTTCAAATAACTTCATAACAATTCTTCGAGCATACTCTAAGCCTCGACTTCATTGTTACCTGAAACATGTTAATTTTGAAAATGTTTTTGGGTCAACAAAAATGTTGGTGAGAATTACATAGGTTTGAATAAAAAATGTTGTACAATTCGAGTGTCATGGCTAGTCTAGTCCATATGTGAAAACAAACTATCAGGTAAATCGAGTGCATAATCAACCCTTGTGACTAGAATACTGTGGTCCATCCCATACGCATATGGTTCACTCTATTTTTTTATGTGTTCGATAACAATCACCCACGCTACCTATGTAGGAGGTACACGTATCCTGGTGGGATTGTCAGTCCAATAGATCTATCATTGTATACCGTCGGCTGATCAATGTTAATGATTAATGCTAGAATAATGTGCTTACCGTAGTAATGTTTAGGACATAATGCAACATAGAATAACACATAGACACTTATGATTGAATTGTAAATTGAATGTTGTAACATGTTTCACCCCAAAATAGTGAATAGAAAAAGGGCTATGTAAACTCACCTTAGTGTTAGAATGGAGACCCTTGATATATAAATAAATGTGGCTCGTGTATATCCAAATATCACCCTATTTTAAGGTAATAAATAAGTGTTGGGGAAAACTTAATAAGTCTAAGTTTTCTAGTCTAAAGTATGCTAGGGTTCCTAATTTGGGGATTAATAATTGATTTATGATTAAATTAGAATAATTGTTAATAACTTAGTAAATAAAGAAATAATTAATAAAAATATTTCTGACCAATATTAATTAAAGGTAGTTGTATTATAATGTAATAAATGTGAAAATAATTTTTATAAAATTATTTTCTTAATTAATGAATATATATATTAATACTTATTTGTCAAAATATAGACTTAATATTTAAAAAATATTAAAATTTATAAATTTCGAATAAAAAAAATATATTTCTGATCTAAATGAATAATAATAATTTATGTGAAATTTTGATGTAAAAATAATAAAAAATGAATTTATGATTTATTTATGATTAAAATAAAAAAAATTGATTAAAAATATTAAATAAATGTTTTTTCTGAAATCAAATTTATTTATGAAATTTTTATTGATTTATTAGTTTAAAATAATTTTTGTGGGATTTTATAAAGTCGTTTTGATATTTTTATAGAATTTTGAAGTTATAAATGAATAAACTTGTAATATTCATAATATATAATAAATTAATAATTTTTGAAAAAATAAAAGTTAGATAATAAACTTTATCATAAGAATAACTTAAAATAATTTTTGTAGAATTTATAAACCAGGTTTAGTATTTAAAATCTATTTTAAAAAAAAATAATATAGGTTATATAGGTATAAAAGAAGCCCAAAAAATTGATTGCATGTGCCATGGCCGGTTCCTTGGTGTTTCAATCACAAGCCAGACCATCTGGTCTGACCCTGAGAACGATTAAATCTTGGATTTAATTGTAAGTATAGGTTATTTGGGTGGGTTTTTAATTATTAGAAAATAACTTAAAAAGAAAACATGCGTGCCTGGTCTCGAACCCAAGGCCACGCTGCTGGGCAACAAACATAATAACCATCTGATCTACCACAGATGGTTGTTTTATTTTGTTACAGAAAATAATATAAACTTACGTGATTTCGTATCATCTTCCCCAATTAGAACATATGAACCCTAGTTTTCTAATAATCTTAAATAACAAACAATAGCCTCTGATTTCTTGGGGCTATTGTTTGTTGATTGCCGAATAACAAAATCCAACAAGGAATTGAGGCTTACAGTGAGTATTTGTATATGACTGACTCGATAAAGCTTGAAAGCACAAACATGATCGCCCAAGGAATTAAGATGTGTTATAACAGAAATTGATAGTGGGAATTGATTTTTCGGTGCTTTTAGGGTCTAGGGAAAGGTCCTATATATACTAATTGTAACGAATTGAACGATTTCAAATTTTGAATTTGAATGCTAATCGCATACGAATAATAGGCTCATTCTGGTTTGTTTTAGTTACAATTCGTAGTAGCATAGGGCCGAGTATAATGCTAACAAACTTCCTACAACAGATTATCAGATAACACGCACGAATCGTTGGTTAATCTGGGCGATTGTTGTGGGTGTTGACTTTCTAAGTCAACTGTTATGATATAAACAGACCTTATATATAATTCGCGTATGATATGGAACAGATATGGCCCGTGGCTCAGTTGGTTGCTGTGTTGAGTGGTGAAGTGGTGGACGCAGTTTTGAGTCCCGGTCCACCCAATTTATTTTTTTTGAACATTTATTTCATATAAACTATATTTTTTTGAATATATATAATTATACTAGATTAAAAAAAATGATGGAAAATAATTTTAATACTCATAAAATGTTGAGATTCGAAGCTTTATTGAATAACACATCCCTTATAAGATGCTAGATAAAAATGCGAAACGTTACAGTCTCCCCTACTTTTAGGAACTTCGTTCTGAAGTTGGGGCTGGAGAGTCTGCTGGAAAGAGGTGTGGGTATTTAGACTTCATTTGGTCCCTGCGTTCCCAAGTGAACTCTGGACCTCGCTTAGATTCCTAACAAACCTTGACAATCAGGATGCGACTACGCTTAAGTTTCTTGACTCCAGTATCCATGATTTCAACAGGTTTCTCAACAATGTGCATAGTTTCATCGATTTGCACGTCTTCAAGAGGGACATGGAGGTTCTCATCGACTAAACATTTCTTCAGATTCGAAACATGAAAAGTCGGATGAACATTGCTTAGCTCAGGTGGAAGATCAAGTTTGTAGGCCACCTTTCCAATCCTGTCAAGCACTTTGAAAGGACCCATTTAACGAGGAGCTAGTTTTCCCTTTCTCCCAAAGCGAATCACTCCCTTCCAAGGAGATACCATAAGAATTACAAGATCCCCGACTTGAAATTCCAAAGGCTTTCGACGCTTATCAGCATAACTCTTCTGTCGACTTCTAGCCTTAAGAAGATTATCTTGGATCAGTTGAATCTTGTCTGTAGTTTCCTGGATCAGTTCAGGACCAGTGATCTGGGCTTCACCAATCTCAGTCCAACAGACAGGTGAACGACATTTACGACCATAAAGTGCCTCAAATGGAGCCATGTTGATACTGGCATGGTAACTGTTGTTGTACGAGAACTCGACTAAAGGAAGATGAGTATCCCATGTGCCACCAAAATCGATGACACAAGCCCTGAGCATATCCTCAAGAGTCTGGATGGTTCGTTCGGTCTGACCATCAGTCTGAGGGTGATAAGTTGTGCTCAGGTTTAACTTGGTACCCAAAGCGTCTTGTAAGGAATCCCAAAAACGAGAGGTGAAACGACCATCACGATCAGAAATGATATCCAAAGGTATACCATGGCGACATACAATTTCACTCATGTACATCCTTGCCAACCTTTCCATAGAATATTTCTCACGGATCGGTAAGAAATGAGCAGACTTAGTCAAACGATCGATGATCACCCAAATGTTGTCATAACCTTTGGGGGTACGAGGGAGTTTAGTGATGAAGTCCATTTCTATGCTCTCCCAATTCCATACAGGAATCTTTGGTTGTTCAAGCATACCAGAGGGTCGTTAATGTTCAGCCTTAACCTTGGAACATGTGAGACATTTTGCTACAAAAAGGGCAATATCCTTCTTCATACCAGGCCACCAATACGAATACCGAAGATCTTGGTACATTTTATCAGCACCGGGATGAATAGAATAACGAGACTTATGAGCCTCGTTCATAAGAAAAGTACGAAGATCATCGCGGTCAGGAATCCAAAGTCGATTGAGAAAATAAAGTAGACCATCAGGTTTAGTTTTAAGTTGATTCTCAGCACCACAAAACATTTCCTCATTCATGTTACCTTGAGTGACTGAGGTATGTTGAGCCTGGAGAATACGGTTCTGAAGATCAGTACGAACTCTTGCACAAAGAAGTTTGATGCTTTCTTTACGACTGAGTGCATCTGCCACAACGTTCGCTTTTCCAGGATGGTAGCGAATCTCATAATCATAGTCGTTAAGTAACTCAACCCAACGTCATTGCCTCATGTTAAGATCCTTCTGGGTGAAGATGTGTTGGAGACTTTTGTGATCTGTGAAGATAACATATTTGGTACCATATAGGTAGTGTCTCCAAATCTTAAGAGCAAAGACGACTGCACCCAATTCAAGATCATGGGTGGTATAATTCTTTTCGTGGATCTTGAGTTGTCTGGACACATAAGCAATAACCTTGCCTCGTTGCATAAGAACTGTAACACCCCAACCGATGGCGGAAACATCGAGGTGTCACGTTAGAATGAGTATACAGTAGCACATGGTAATCCAAATTTTAATTGAAATAAATTTAAATTGCAAATATCCAAAAATAGAAATACATAATGAGTTTTAAATGTGGAAATCTAATACATCACAAAAGACCAAGCAAGCATAGACTTCAAATTGTCTTCATAAAGATACTCTAGTCTTCATGCATCGTTATTTCCTGTTGAGTTGTAAAAATGGGGGGGGGGGGGTCAACTAGAAGTTGGTGAGAATACATAATCCATGTTAAGCATATAGTTTAAGTATAAAAGTTTAGCAATTCATATGTCTATCGTAAGTTTAAGTCTACATGAATAAGCATAATATGTTGAATTGACATAATCAAACCTCCGACTAGTTTAGGTCCATCCCGTCATCTACGGTTCACCTTAGTAATATGTTGGAACGATAACAATCACCCACGCTACCTATGTAGGAGGTACGCGTATCCGGGTGGGGTTGTCAATCCAATAGATCTATTATTGAGTATCGCCGGCTTGGCCATAGCTAATGATTATGTAATGTTGAAACTCGTTGAAACTGTTGTTGACTAATTCATGAGGCAATAAAGTTTACAACTAGACATGCATGTTGAATTGCTTAAATAAAATGTTGCAAGTATAAAGCATCGCATAAACATGGTTACGTAAACTCACTTTGGTATAGTATTAGGTATTGAGGAATAGTATGAGTGTAGCCCAATAGATTGCCAAGTATTACCCTATGTATAAGGCAACAAATAAGTCTAAGTCTATCTAGTCTACAAGTATATTCTAGGGTTTCGATTTGGGGATATCCAATTGTTGAATTTATAATAAAATGTTTAAATAAATAAAGGGAAATTTGATAATTAAATAAATGAAAGTCTTTTTATAAAGTTTGAATTTAGGATGTTCACAATAATGTGTTTGAAGTATAAAAATAATTTTTATAAAATTATTTTCGTTAAAATAGGTTATTAAATCTATTTATTACAAATTGCCAAAATTTAACTTTAATATTTAAAAATACTAAAATTAAAGAATTATTATTTTAAAAATTATATTTCTGTTCTAAATATTCAAAAATAAATTGTATAAAATTTTGGTGCAAAAATATTAAAAATTGAATTTATTATGATTTAATTATGACTAAAACTAACAAAAATTGATTAAAAATATAAAATAAATGATTTTTCAGAATTAAAAATCATTTCAGTAAAGTTTATCATTGTACAAACTCAGGATAATTTTTGTGGAAATTTATAAAATTGTTTTGATATTTTAATGGATTTTTATAAATATAATAGCATAAAATTGATTTAATTATTATAAATATTAAATAAATAAATTTCAGAAAACTAAAAATTGTGGGTAAAACTTTCACATCAGATTTGTTAAAAAATAATTTTTTTAGAATTTATAAAAGGGTTTTAATAATTAAAAACGAATTTATAAGATTAAATGTATAATATATATATAATTGGTTTGTTTGTTTTAAAAACGAAAATAAGGCAAAAAGGGGTACCATAGCCGGGACTCGAACCCGGGTGGCTAGGGTAATTAGCAACAGTCACAACCACTTGGTCCAGACCAGTGGTTGTGATTATTCTTGTTCGTTTAAAAATAAATATAGTACGCTGGATCAAGTTTATCCCCAATTCAAACGTTCGAAGCCCTAGATTAGCAATTGACTGATTCACACATCAATAGCCCAATTAATCATAGGGCTATTGATGTGTGGATGCCGATGAACATAACCCACAGAAAACATTACACTTACAAGGTTGTTTCGAATACGATTGATCGGTCAACCCAAATTGTCAAACTGCGATCGAATGAACAAGAACAGAGTGTTGTGTGAAGAATTAGAGATTAAGAGAGGAGTATTGGCGAGTTGTGACGACTCGTGAATGTTCAATTTATAGTGCCAAGCACTGGATCGATGAAATGGCATGTGTTGACCAACATTCAATGATATACGCGTAATTGGTTTAATTGGGTATCAATTGTTTGATAATTAACGTGTTGATGAGTCACTGATGGCCGATAATCGTGTAAAGATACCAAAAATAAATCAATTACGAGTTATGATGGTTGATTATGGTATGTCGTGTGTCACAGTTGACTTTCCAAGTCAACTGTGACAATTTTAAACAAGTGTTATAGTTAAAACGCGCTGGGTTTTGAACAAACAAGGGTTCCAGCCCAGCTGGTTTATGTGTGTGTGTTGTTTGGGCCGGTCTTGGGCGCGGGTTCGATTCCCGGCCCAAGCGTTTTATTTTTTGATAATTATTCAAGGCTTATCCATATTATATTTATAATATATATAGTATTAGGGTTTCTAAAATGCGACAAAATAATTAATACACACAAGAATATCGAAACTTGACGTTTTATTAAAGATGATCGTGTAACGTACAAGTTTAAATGCGAAATGTTACAAGAACACAACCAAGACCTTGATTTGATGCATCATAATAGACCACGAAATCATCATTTCCATCGGGTAGGGTCAAGATAGGAGCTTCACAAAGTTTTTGTTTAAGAATCTCAAATGCTTCCTCTTGTTTTGGTCCCCACTCATAAGGTTTACCCTTATGAGTTAAGGCAGTGAGAGGAACAACGATCTTGGAGAAGTTAGCAATGAATCGACGATAATAACCAGCTAGACCAAGAAAGGAACAAACTTCTGTTGGAGTTTTAGGAACACTCCAATTTTTGACAGCTTCGATCTTTGCGGGATCAATATGAATTCTGTTCTCGTTGATGATGTGACCCAGAAATTGAACTTCCTTAAGCCAAAATTCGCACTTTGAGAACTTGGCATACAGCTGTTCATTCTTGAGGAGATCCAAGATTAAGTGAAGATGTTGTTCGTGATCGGATTTTGATTTGGAATAAATCAAAATGTTGTCAATGAAGACGATCACGAACTTGTCGAGATAAGGTTTACAAACCCGATTCATTAAATCCATAAACACTGCGGGAGCGTTGGTCAATCCAAAGGGCATGACCATGAATTCGTAATGACCATAACATGTGCGAAAAGCTGTTTTGGGAATATCTTCCTCATGAACTCTAAGCTGATGATAACCAGAACGAAGGTCGATCTTCGAGAAATGAGTTGCTCCTTGGAGTTGGTCAAAAAGATCATCAATTCTGGGTAGAGGATAACGATTCTTGATGTTAAGTTTATTAAGCTCACGATGATCGATACACATCCACAGAGATCCATCCTTCTTCTTGACGAATAAAACAGGGGCTCCCCAAGGAGAAAAATTGGGGCGGATGAAACCCTTATCTGAGAGTTCCTGAAGTTGACTGGCGAGCTCTTGCATCTCAGAGGGTGCAAGACGATAAGGAGATTTGGTGATCGGATTAGCACCAGGTATAAGGTCGATTCTAAATTCCACTTGACGAGAAGGAGGTAAACCAGGTAGATCCTCTGGAAAAACTTCAGGATAATCCCGAATGATTGGAATATCTTGTATTTTCTTGCCCTTGTCTTTCTTTTTGAGCAGTCGTACAAGACATGAGTTTAAGTTCACCACAAGGTTTCTCCCCATAAATCTTCAAAACGTCACCCGATACAATAGGGATGCTAATAACTTTCTCAAAGCATAAGATTTCAGCACGGTGGGTTGACAACCAATCCATGCCTACTATGACATCGAAGCTTCCAAGATGCATAGGAATGAGATCAATAGAGAAGGTATGGTCATCAAGGTTCAACTCACAGTTTCGTATAACAGAATCAATCGAGATAGAGTTCCCATTAGCTACTTCTACCACTAGGGGTTCCTCTAGGTTGGTTTGGGGCATGTTAAGTAGGGGTTCAAAATTTAGTGACACAAACGACTTATCAGCACCCGAATCAAATAGTATGGAAGCATAGTGGTTATTAACAAGAAACGTACCATGAACCACTTCATTGTTGTTGCGGGCTTGATCAGCATTGATGTTGTACGCGTGACCACGAGCACCTTGGTTTTGATTCTGGTTACGGTTTTGGTTTTGGTTCTGGTTTCCACGATTAGGGCACGTGTTCCTGTAATGATCTGTGCTGCCACACTCGTAACACTGACCACGAGTAAGCCTATCATTTTAATGATTGGGAGCTCGAGCATTTCTAGTAGGGTTTTTTGGAGCAGCAGGGGCATTAGTAGGAGGAATTCGACAAACATTCACTAGATGCCCATACTTTTGACAGTTAGTACAAAAACGACAAGGCGCTTGAGTTGGGTGGTGATACTTGCAGGTATTACACAAAGGATGGGGTCCAGTATATGGTTTCTTGTCGGGTGGAGGAGCGGCAACGACTGCAAAATTTCTTGCCTTGCTGTGACGTCCGTCACCCTCATCTTTCATCAAATTTACAATAATAGCCTTTAAATATTTCCATTATAGTCCCTAAAAGTTTCGTCGTTTTCAAATTTAATTTTAAAGCGAGTTAAAGATTTTATCAGTTATATCTATAAAAATTTCGTAGGTGAAACGTATTCGTAAAAGATTTTATAAAAAAAATATATAAATTAGTTTAAAAAGTTTTAAAGTTAGTTAACTTAACTTGGTTAAGTTTTTGTAAAGAAAACTAACTAATTCTAAAGAAATTATAACCCCAAACCAACTAGAGGGACTACTTCTGCCATTTCTCAAAACTTTTAAAACTCCAATTCTCCTTCCCTCTTCCTCCTGTTGCCGGCGATTTTCCGGTCACAGGAGCCAATTTCCGGCGACGATTTATATCTTCGTTTACGCGTTTTATCTTGATATAATTGTTGGGTTATGTTTCTCCATCATCTTAGAATCAATTCCTAGCCTTTATCATGCAATTATTACGAGTTAAGACATGCAGTTATCAAATTAAAAACGAAACCGTCGGCCATTATAGAACCCATTAAAACTCAACGGTTTGAACCTTGAATCTATAAATTCTCTATTCTAAATCATTCCATAAACCTTTCCCAGCAGAAACACACAGAAAACCTTCCCAAAAACGCGTCCAGAAGCCTAATTTTCGGTCCAATTTGCGACTGAAAAAGCTATCATCATCGACTCTAATTATGCTTTGTAAGTCGTTTTTTTATATGCCGTTTTGGTCTTTATCCATTCCTTTATGAAAGCCCTTTAACACAGATCGTAATCGTATCCTATTTGTGTTTATTGAATTTGGGTATAAGGTTAGGGTTTATGTTAGGAATTGGGGAAGAAGATGAAGATTACAATAGGTGTTTAAATAAATTGTTTTCTTGATTAAAACACAAATACATGAGTTGGTGTAGTGGTTAAGGCTATGTGCCTCTGTATGACAGGTCCGGGTTCGAGACCCATGCAGACCACAATTATTTCGTTTTTTTTTTGTTATTATTTTTAGTTATTTTAAAATATATAATATGTACACAAACCTTGAAATATTCATAATAAATTCATTGTTGCTCTAAAAATTATAAAAATTTAGGAGTAGCTTCTTGACACCTCATAGAAAATTACCACATTTTTATTTTCTGGAAAATGTTTTATTTTTATATTTTTATTGAATTAAATGGTTTTAATCATATTTAATTAATTAAAAATTTATTTTTCATGATTTTAATCTCAAACTTTTTGAGAAATTATTTCTCATAATCATGAACTGAAATAAAAATTATATGTTCAGAAAACATTTATTTTTATTAATTTTCCTATTTTTAATCATTTAAACATGATTTAATTCTATTAAATTAGTTTTCAATATAAATAACTTTATAAAAATTATGAGAAAATTATTTTCATTGATTTACATCCTTAAGAATCCATTTTCTATAAAAATAACATTTATGGATCATGTCTTGTATTTTTAATCTTATTTATGTTTAATTAGACATAATTGAACATTTATTTATTCACACTATTTAAATATTTTTTTTAAAATATTTTCCTTATAAAATAGAAATGTTTTATGTTGAAAATCTTAATTATCATTTATTGGATCATTGTGAAACATATAATTATTTATTTACACATTTATGATTATTAATTTAGTTAAAGAAATTAACTAAATTATTTTGTCTTAATTATTCAAACATATTTTTATCTAAATATTCAATAGGTAATAATTATATTATTTAAACCACAATTACAACCTTTCATATATTATTTTTAATATACAACTTTTACATTACTTTGACTAATAATAAATACACTAATTCCCCAAATCGACATAGCAAACCCTAATGCCTTAGACCCTAGTTACCTTAGACTTTTTAGACACTTCCTTATTAGTATTCTTAAACATTATAGGTTGAATTCCTCGGAATTCCCATTACTTAGCTCACGACCGCTTAAGTGGATTTTGATCGCTTTCGCAAACTGTGAGTATATCTTTCCCCTTTTTACCGTTTTACTACTTTGGGGTGACTCATGTACTTATATATTAATCAAGTTTCAATTTCTTATACTTAATGCAATTCTCATGTGTGTTTGCTTTATGTTAATTGGTGTGTCTATGACTTGTCAAAATCATTAACCGCTGGGCGGCCTAGCTTTTCAATGAATAGTACTATGGTATACCCCCTTGAGACTCTGTTGAGAGAATCTTGGTCATTGTCTTGTTAATTCATTATTCAGTTGGTTAGTCATGTGTTAGTCATTATTCTCAGGTTTGGTTTTGAACGAATATTACTTATTACATAATTGCAAATGGTACCGCACATGAATTGCTAAACACTTTTCTACTATATTTATTTAGACAGGGTATGCTCACCAATACAATTTTTGTATTGACCAAATTATTTTGTACATGTTTCAGGTTGTTTTGAGATGCATTTTTTAAGCTTTCGGATTTATATTTAGATTTTGATTCATTGTATTCCATTTAAGTTGGTAGTTAGAATCGTTGTATTTCATTTCAATGTAATAAATTATTTAATCAATGTATTCAAATTTACACTTTAGTCCATGAGCTATTGAACAATCGTCACTACGTGACACCTCGATGTTTCCGCCATCGGTTGGGGTGTTACAGATTGGTATCAGAGCCATGGTTATAGGGAATTAGGTTATTAGAATGCCTTTAGCCTAGTCTATAACTAAGTTTACATTCACGAGTCCTCTCGTGTATATTCCTCCTTATTCTTATATTTTCCTTTTAGGTACTTTTGCTATGACATTTTCTCGTTATTCTTTCGGTATTTTGCTTATAAAAGAATACGCTCGTATTTCACAAACGAAACGATAGCGCCAAGTTAGAAGTGACATCCATACCTTGGTAATTAGTTTCACTCCTCTATATGTTATTTATCTTAGATATATATCTTTGAGATAGGAGTGACATCCACACCTCAAAGAGTATATCCTTCAAAAAGAAACTTAACCACTAAGCTGGGAGTGATATCCTTAACTTAGTGATTGGTTTCATTCCTCTATCGTTTTCAATTTTGAAATACATCTTTGAGTTAGGAGTGAAATCCACATCTCAAGGATCTATTTCTACATCTCGTTTTAAAGTCTCGCTAAAGGTTTTGAAATTTACGAGTGACGGGGTAGAAAGATGACCATTCACTCATAGGTTCAAGTACGCTCCCCACAAGTCACTAACAATATTTCAATTTCTTTAGCTAGTCACCAGTTTCATTAGAAATATTTTCAGTATCACATTTTTGATATATTTTTCATTTGTTTTTTGAAACTCTTATCATAATTTTTTTATAATGAAGTTATTATGCATTTTGAGTTTTCTCTATTAATAGCTATCGCTATTTGTGCATTTTTCCGTTTTCCATTAGTGACTCTTAAGTTTTGTTTAACATTTGGATTTTAAGTTCCATCTCTTGATGTCCTATATACTCATTAATTATTCACTTTTGGATTTTTTTTTCATCATTATTAAAACTTTTATCCGCTATATTATCACATTAAAACTTACACTATTTTCATTTATGCTTTGTGACCTTTACACTATTGTCGCATTGACTTTTATCATTCACGTCATTTTAAATCTTGGTCTTCTAAAACACATTAGATTTACACATACTTCATGAAACGGTTTCATTTTGCATTTTACAAACTTGTATTGCATATTTTAAAGATCAAATGTAATTTTTTTTTTTGTTTTCATATATGACGTATCCAATATATATTTTTGAGAGAAATTTGCAACTAATAATAAGCCTTATAACATGTTTCAAACTCGACTTCTCGTAAACACATGAAAATGTTTATTTATGAAAAATTTTCAAATGAAGCTGTTTGAATCTAAAACACACTTCGATTTCTAAAAAGTTATCCTCATGCATTACTACTATCTTTTCAACTATATCTCAAAGTTTGAGCAAACTACGTTTTTGATATACGAAAATTTATCCTATTACACTTGCACACTTTCAGTCGCAAAACGTTTGACATACACTCTTAACCGAATATTTCTAAATGTCTTTTATAGTATAACGCATATATGTAAAATTACTAGATTTTAACTCGCATACTATACACCTGTTCCGTGCACACTCGTTTGCCGTAACTTTCATTATTTTATTTTTTGCACCATTTTTATTCATAGTTATTACTAATACGTTATTTATGATTATTTCCACATTGCCTATTTGCATTAATTCAACTCGTTTACTTTCATTTTGTGCAATTTCACGATTTACTCGATTTATGTTATACTATTCTTTCAAACGAAGTTTTATGCTATACTTATGTACTTATGCATATTTAGTATGCATATTTTTCCTGTTTTGAGCAAAACCCTGTTAGATTTACATTATTTTGTTCATCGTCATGGCCAACGAACATACTAGTTTATAACTCGTATGGGATCTAAGCCAGTGCCCACGTACGACTCGGATTAGAGTATTTATTTAATCCGAGGGGAACGGTGTAAATCTCGGAGTTTTATCAATATAGGTGTTTAGAGCCCAACGATGTGAACAAAAGTTACCGGTTAAGGGTGAACCCGAAAGGGAAGAACCTCTAACCATGTCTTATACTTACATGTTATTCTCATTACGGTTAAAGGGAAAACCTGAAAGGGAAGGACCTCTAACCATGTCATGATTAAACATTATTTCATTACAGTGGCTATTACATATTGTTGTACACATTTATTTCATGTTAGGGTTATGGAAAAGCATAACACCCTAGTGTAAGGTAAATCGATGATTACGGTCCAGAACGCAATCATGGGCTTACAGGTACATAAGGGTGGTGTGTAATTCTATTTAGGCTGTTGGTAGATAATCAGTACGAGTCCAAAGTATCGGGAGTGTGGTGGGTCAGCTGCGGTACACCCTATATATAAGCATAAACGATACTGCGGGAACGGACTAGGAGTTTGACCAAGAACCTACCCATTACTTTATAATTACCTCTTCATTAGATCGTTGACTAATAGCTAACATTTTCGATAAAAACGTTCTTACACGAGCTTTAATTCGACTTCCTAGAGTTTTTCTCTTGACCACCCGCACAGAAAACACGAACCTTGTAAACTCTTACACTTCTGTTAGTCGAAATCATGTTGCCTGTCCTTAATAAAGTTCGGTCAGAAACCCTTCTAAAGTAGGGTAGACTGTTTCATTAGTACCTCTGCCCCCTCACCAGTTACACATCCCCAAAACGTTTTCTCATTTAATCTCTCAACTTTCTAACTTTGGGTTAACTGTTAAAGATTTTGAAACTTTTACTTTGGGTATTAGACAACTATTTTAAATTTTTGTCAAATCACAAATGATGGAATTTTCTTTTAAAAATCTAGTTGGCTTTTACAACGCCTTCGATTTCATAGTAGCCTCCACTTGAAAGAAATTTCGAGACGAAATTTTCTAAAGTAGGGGAGACTGTGACGTCCGTCACCCTCATCTTTCATCAAATTGACAATAATAGCCTTTAAATATTTCCATTATAGTCCCTAAAAGTTTCGTCGTTTTCATATTTAATTTTAAAGCGAGTTAAAGATTTTATCAGTTATATCTATAAAAATTTCGTAGGTGAAACGTATTCGTAAAAGATTTTATAAAAAAATATATAAATTAGTTTAAAAAGTTTTAAAGTTAGTTAACTTAACTTGGTTAAGTTTTTGTAAAGAAAACTAACTAATTCTAAAGAAATTATAACCCCAAACCAACTAGAGGGACTACTTCTGCCATTTCTCAAAACTTTTAAAACTCCAATTCTCCTTCCCTCTTCCTCCTGTTGCCGGCGATTTTCCGGTCACAGGAGCCAATTTCCGGCGACGATTTATATCTTCGTTTACGCGTTTTATCTTGATATAATTGTTGGGTTATGTTTCTCCATCATCTTAGAATCAATTCCTAGCCTTTATCATGCAATTATTACGAGTTAAGACATGCAGTTATCAAATTAAAAACGAAACCGTCGGCCATTATAGAACCCATTAAAACTCAACGGTTTGAACCTTGAATCTATAAATTCTCTATTCTAAATCATTCCATAAACCTTTCCAAGCAGAAACACACAGAAAACCTTCCCAAAAACGCGTCCAGAAGCCTAATTTTCGGTCCAATTTGCGACTGAAAAAGCTATCATCATCGACTCTAATTATGCTTTGTAAGTCGTTTTTTTATATGCCGTTTTGGTCTTTATCCATTCCTTTATGAAAGCCCTTTAACACAGATCGTAATCGTATCCTATTTGTGTTTATTGAATTTGGGTATAAGGTTAGGGTTTATGTTAGGAATTGGGGAAGAAGATGAAGATTACAATAGGTGTTTAAATAAATTGTTTTCTTGATTAAAACACAAATACATGAGTTGGTGTAGTGGTTAAGGCTATGTGCCTCTGTATGACAGGTCCGGGTTCGAGACCCATGCAGACCACAATTATTTCGTTTTTTTTTTGTTATTATTTTTAGTTATTTTAAAATATATAATATGTACACAAACCTTGAAATATTCATAATAAATTCATTGTTGCTCTAAAAATTATAAAAATTTAGGAGTAGCTTCTTGACACCTCATAGAAAATTACCACATTTTTATTTTCTGGAAAATGTTTTATTTCTATATTTTTATTGAATTAAATGGTTTTAATCATATTTAATTAATTAAAAATTTATTTTTCATGATTTTAATCTCAAACTTTTTGAGAAATTATTTCTCATAATCATGAACTGAAATAAAAATTGTATGTTCAGAAAACATTTATTTTTATTAATTTTCCTATTTTTAATCATTTAAACATGATTTAATTCTATTAAATTAGTTTTCAATATAAATAACTTTATAAAAATTATGAGAAAATTATTTTCATTGATTTACATCCTTAAGAATCCATTTTCTATAAAAATAACATTTATGGATCATGTCTTGTATTTTTAATCTTATTTATGTTTAATTAGACATAATTGAACATTTATTTATTCACACTATTTAAATATTTTTTTTAAAATATTTTCCTTATAAAATAGAAATGTTTTATGTTGAAAATCTTAATTATCATTTATTGGATCATTGTGAAACATATAATTATTTATTTACACATTTATGATTATTAATTTAGTTAAAGAAATTAACTAAATTATTTTGTCTTAATTATTCAAACATATTTTTATCTAAATATTCAATAGGTAATAATTATATTATTTAAACCACAATTACAACCTTTCATATATTATTTTTAATATACAACTTTTACATTACTTTGACTAATAATAAATACACTAATTCCCCAAATCGACATAGCAAACCCTAATGCCTTAGACCCTAGTTACCTTAGACATTTTAGACACTTCCTTATTAGTATTCTTATACATTATAGGTTGAATTCCTCGGAATTCCCATTACTTAGCTCACGACCGCTTAAGTGGATTTTGATCGCTTTCGCAAACTGTGAGTATATCTTTCCCCTTTTTACCGTTTTACTACTTTGGGGTGACTCATGTACTTATATATTAATCAAGTTTCAATTTCTTATACTTAATGCAATTCTCATGTGTGTTTGCTTTATGTTAATTGGTGTGTCTATGACTTGTCAAAATCATTAACCGCTGGGCGGCCTAGCTTTTCAATGAATAGTACTATGGTATACCCCCTTGAGACTCTGTTGAGAGAATCTTGGTCATTGTCTTGTTAATTCATTATTCAGTTGGTTAGTCATGTGTTAGTCATTATTCTCAGGTTTGGTTTTGAACGGATATTACTTATTACATAATTGCAAATGGTACCGCACATGAATTGCTAAACACTTTTCTACTATATTTATTTAGACAGGGTATGCTCACCAATACAATTTTTGTATTGACCAAATTATTTTGTACATGTTTCAGGTTGTTTTGAGATGTATTTTTTAAGCTTTCGGATTTATATTTAGATTTTGATTCATTGCATTCCATTTAAGTTGGTAGTTAGAATCGTTGTATTTCATTTCAATGTAATAAATTATTTAATCAATGTATTCAAATTTACACTTTAGTCCATGAGCTATTGAACAATCGTCACTACGTGACACCTCGATGTTTCCGCCATCGGTTGGGGTGTTACACTTGCGTTTTTTGTTGGTTGAGGGCTCAGACTTAACCTCATTAGCAGGTTGAGGAGTATCCTTCACAATAGCTCTCTTTGCATCCTTACGAAAAAGAGTGCCATTCTTCACATGGTTGTCAGTCAGAGTAGCAGCTAGGCGCTTGGCTTCTTCAAGAGTGGCAGGATTTCTTCCCCACACAGTATCCTGAATCTACATAGGTAAACCTCCAATATACTTATCAATAGCAACAGGGAGGGGTGTGACCTTATGTGGTAGCAAGAGGCTCAGTTCATGCAAACGAGTGTTGAAGGCCAGATTCTCCCCACTGTCCTGGACCAGAATGTGAAACTCATCCTCTAACTTCTTAACTTCATTACGAGGACAAAACTCTTCCTTCATAATATCTTTAACTTGCTCCCAAGTCAAAGCTAGTGCGACTTCAGCTCCACGAGTCCTTTTCTCTTCGTTCCGCCATGTGAGTGCCCTCTTGTGGAGGACACTCATAGCATAGCGAACTTTGAGATTATTGGGACACTCGCTATTAAT
The DNA here is from genome assembly GCA_028751855.1 of Ambrosia trifida. NCBI lineage: Eukaryota > Viridiplantae > Streptophyta > Magnoliopsida > Asterales > Asteraceae > Ambrosia > Ambrosia trifida. The sequence continues at coordinate 59,307,626 of CM054132.1, read as the reverse complement.
GAAGGTATTGAAGGAGACCAGTTGCGCCTTCGTCCCCGCTAAACTTAGGAGGGTTGCAAATGTTGAAGTGTTTGAGGGTGCAAGCAGGGTGAGCATTCCCGTTCCCATTGTGATTACCATTCCCATTGCCATTTCCGTTTCCATTGCCGTTACCATTCATCTGTATGACTTGAGCCGCCAAATTGGGAACTATTGTCGGTATTTGTTGAGCCATTTGTTGGGAAATGATGGCAGCGAGTTGGACATCATTGTCATGGTTGTTGTTGTTGTTCTTGTTGTTTTCACCATCAAGATTGTTGTCACTGACAAGACGAGTGCTGTGACGAGGAGGCATGATCTGTAAGAGACACAATGAAGGTTCAATGAAACATGAAATGAATGAGATAATATAAGGAATGTAATCATTTACTCATTAATTAAAACGAATAAACGAAAACGTTGACTTATCAAAGATTCCAGATTCTAATAACATAGTGAAGACATGCGTTAGCTTATAAGTGAACACTCATCCCGAGAATTCCCAGGTAGGCATCCGGGTCCCTCGTCTGATTGGGATATATGCGCAATGCCAGCCTAGATAGAAGACTCAGAATACAGGCGTTCACCCTTCCAGATTGCACGTGTTCGCTATTAAAATCTAGAACTTCGACGAGATCTCAAGGTGGTTTAGGCTAAACTTGAGGATTTTGTCCTATTAATCTAAAGTTGGATTAGGATTGCAGCAGACGAATAAGAGTAGACAACTTGTAAAGCTAGGCTAGCATAGGGTGTGGAATAGGGATAAGGATAAGGAAGCAAATAGGGTTACAAGTAGGAGAAGCAAGTACTGTTTTAAATCATATGGTTATAGAATAGATTATTTTTCTAATAACCTAATTCCCTATAACCATGGCTCTGATACCAATCTGTAACACCACAACCGATGGCAGAAACATCGGGATGTCACGTATTGATGATTGTTTCAGTAACACATGGTATTTATCAAATTTTAAATACTTTATTCATAGCATAATATCCAAAAGAAACATTGTCTAAAAATTCAAAACATCTAGTACAATCATGAAATAAAGCACATAACTTCAAAAAACTTCATAACAAATCTTCGAGCATACTCTAAGCCTCGGCTTCATTGTTACCTGAAACATGTTAATTTTGAAAATGTTTTTGGGTCAACAAAAATGTTGGTGAGAATTACATAGGTTTGAATAAAAAATGTTGTACAATTCGAGTGTCATGGCTAGTCTAGTCCATATGTGAAAACAAACTATCAAGTAAATTGAGTGCATAATCAACCCTTGTGACTAGAATACTATGGTCCATCCGATACGCATATGGTTCACTCGATTATGTTATGTGTTCTATAACAATCACCCACGCTACCTATTTGAGGAGGTACACGTATCCGGGTGGGATTGTCAGTCCAATAGATCTATTGTTGGATCAGTAATGCTCTTGATGTATTGCTTGCTATTGAACACTTATGTGTTTAGCAAGTTCAATCAGATTTGCACAGCGGAATGAGTAAGTAAAGTTACACTATCAACAGGAGTTATTACTCCCCTTGGATGTTTGAAAACTAAAGACAAGTTTAATGAGAATCTAAGTATTGAATGTGAATGATAATAAATACTCAAACAGATTCTCAATAAATGAAATGGAAATAACAATAATAAGCTTTGAAGGATTTCAGTTTCTATTAAAATCAATGTCTAAAACAGAGGGATGAACCCATCTATTTATAGACTTACAAAGTACATGAACCTTCCCAAAAAGCAAGTCTGAAACAAGTTGCAACAAGTTGCATTCTTGGAAGTTGCACAAAAAGATAAAGTAATACTAAACAAATAAACTACTGAAACATAAGGCGGTGAAAAGATTCTGGTACAAGTGCTGATGAATGACAAACTACTGATGAGTAGTTTGTCTTCAGTAGTTCTTCAGTGAACTTGTGTGGTTAGACTTCAGAACTTCTGATACTTCTTCTTCAGTACTTGTTGAATCCTTCTTCAGTACTTTAGTCTTCTTTCTTCAGTAGTTCTATACTTAGAATATTTGCAGAAGTATGAATTAGACAAAGGTTTACAAAAGTGGTTTCCTCAATCCTTTTTGTCCTAACATCTATCATTGTATACCGTCGGCTGATCAATGTTAATGATTATGCTAGAATAATGTGCTTACCCTAGTAATGTTTAAGACATATTGCAACCTAGAATAACACATAGACACGTATGATTGAATTGTAAATTGAATGTTGTAACATGTTTCACCCCAAAATAGTGAATGGAAAAAGGGCTATGTAAACTCACTTTAGTGTTAGAATGGAGACCCTTGATATATAAATAAATGTGGCTCGTGTATATCCAAATATCACCCTATTTCAAGGTAATAAATAAGTGTTGGGGAAAACTTAATAAGTCTAAGTTTTCTAGTCTAAAGTATGCTAGGGTTCCTAATTTGGGGATTAATAATTGATTTATGATTAAATTTGAATAATTGATAATAACTTAATAAATAAAGAAACAATTAATAAAAATATTTCTGACCAATATTAAATGAAGGTAGTTGTATTATAATGTAATAAATGTGAAAATAATTTTTATAAAATTATTTTCTTAATTAATGAATATATATATATATATATATATATTAATACTTATTTGTCAAAATATAGACTTAATATTTAAAAATATTAAAATTTATAAATTTCGAATGACAAAAATTATATTTCTGATCTAAATGATTAATAATAATTTATGTGAAATTTTGATGTAAAAATAATGAAAAATGAATTTATTATGATTTATTTATGATTAAAATAACAAAAATCGATTAAAAATATTAAATAAATGATCTTTCTGAAATATTTATTGGTTTATAAGTTTAAAATAATTTTTGTGGGATTTTATAAAGTCTTTTTGATATTCTTATAGAATTTTGAAGTTATAAATGAATAAACTTGTAATATTCATAATATATAATAAATTAATAATTTTTGAAAAACTAAAAGTTGGATAATAAACTTTATCATAAGAATAACTTAAAATAATTTTTGTAGAATTTATAAACCATGTTTAATATTTAAAATCTATATAAAAAAAATAATTTAGGTTATATAGGTATAAAAGAAGCCCAAAAAATTGATTGCATGTGCCAGGATTCGAACCCAAGTCCTTGGCCGGTTCCTTGGTGTTAAAATCACAAGCCAGACCGTCTGGTTTGACCCTGAGAACGATTAAATCTTGGATTTAATTATAAGTATAGGTTATTTGGGTGGGTTTTTAATTATTAGAAAATAACTTAAAAGAAAACACGCGTGCCTGGTCTCGAACCCAAGGCCACGCTGCTGGGCAACAAACATAATAACCATCTGATCTACCACAGATGGTTGTTTTATTTTGTTACAGAAAATAATATAAACTTACGTGATTTCGTATCTTCTTCCCCAATTAGAACATATGAACCCTAGTTTTCTAATAATCTTAAATAACAAACAATAGCCTCTGATTTCTTGGGGCTATTGATTGTTGATTGCCGAATAACAAAATCCAACAAGGAATTGAGGCTTACAGTGAGTATTTGTATATGATTGACTCGATAAAGCTTGAAAGCACAAACACGATCGCCCAGGGAATTAAGATGTGTTATAACAGAAATTGATAGTGGGAATTGATTTTTCGGTGCTTTTAGGGTCTAGGGAAAGGTCCTATATATACTAATTGCAACGAATTAAATGATTTCAAAATTTTAATTTGAATGCTAATCCCATACGAATAATAGGCTCATTCTGGTTTGTTTTTGTTACAATTCATAGTAGGATAGGGCCGAGTATAATGCTAACAAACTTCCTATAACATATTATCAGATAACACGCACGAATCGTTGGTTAATCTGGGCAATTGTTGTGGGTGTTGACTTTCTAAGTCAACTGTTATGATATAAACAGACCTTATGTATAATTCGCGTATCATATGGAACAGATATGGCCCGTGGCTCAGTTGGTTGATGTGTTGAGTGGTGAAGTGGTGGACGCGGGTTCGAATCCCGGTCCACCCAATTTATTTTTTTTGAACATTTATTCCATATAAACTATATTTTTATGAATATATATAATTATGCTAGATTAAAAAATGATGGAAAATAATTTTAATACTCATAAAATGTCGAGATTCGTAGCTTTATTGAATAACACATCCCTTATTACAAGCTAGATAAAAATGCGAAACGTTACACTGCCTGCATGATGCTCCAAGATGAAGTTATTCAGATGGATGCTTGCAAATCAACATCTTTTATTCTGGTCACTCAACACTCGCCGCCACAAAACTCTCTGCCGCACCCTTCTCAGCATACATCTTCACCCCAGCAGCCGCACCACAATCCGAACCCATACCCTAATCCGTACAATTCACGGGGCCAGGGGAGGGGCACGGGATGCTCTGGACGTGGAGGTAGAGGCCACAGCGGACCACATACACCTTACGGATGGGCTCCACAAATGCCAACATACCCTAACTGGGCAGCCCACCCCAGCTCCTATACAGCCTTCGGGGCCAATCACCATACCAGAATTACGGCTTTTCAGCCAACTCCAGCCCCGCGGCACCGTACCAGAACATGAACTCAGAACTCCCTTCGGCAAAATACACGGGTTACTCGGTCCCGCAACCTTCGGCTCCTCCTAGCTACGGCTACGATGCTTTGTGTCCATCGGATCTTAGTGCGGCTTTTTCAGCTATGCAGATGCAATCTTAGGACCCTACTTCTTACATGGACACTGGAGCCGAGGCACATGTCACTCAGGACCAAGGTATGATTAAAATCCCTTCATCATCTATTGCTTGTAATAAACTATTGGTAGGCAATGGCGAATGTTTTCCAATTATTAAATCGGGAACTGGCTTTTACACCCTCCCTAACCGAACCTATATTTTGCCTAATATCCTATATAGTCCCCAAATAATTAAAAACCAAATTTCCGTTAGACGTTTTTCACGTGATAATTGGGTATCCATAGAATTTGATCCGTTTGGTTTTTCTTTGAAGGATCTCCGCAATGGAAGAATTCTTTCTCGCCACAATAGCACTGGGGACTTATATCCGTTCACCTCTCCACAACTGCCGCCTCAAGCCTGCTACCTCACCACTGCTTCCGAGCCATGGCATGACCGTCTAGGCCATCTTGGCACCCAATTTTTAGATATTCTTAGTCGTAATTTCAATTTACCATGTAATAAAGACCATCAGTCTAATTTGTGCAATTCTTGTCAATTGTCGAATAGCAAACGTTTACCTTTGTAGGCTTCTAATACTTATACCTTTGCCCCTTTTGACATTGTCCATTGTGACCTGTGGACCTCACCAGTTCCAAGTAAAACCGGATATAAATATTACATGGTTCTAATTGATAATTTTTCACATTTTGTTTGGGTTTATCCTCTAAAATATAAATCTGAAACGTTCCCCACATTTGTGAAATTTCATCGACTAATTCACACCCAGTTTAATCGTCTTATTAAAACTTATCAATGTGATTTGGGTGGTGAATTTGATAACAATGCCTTTAATAACTTTGCCACTCAAAACGGTTAACTATTCCGATTTTCCTGCCCCCAAACCTCCTCCCAAAACGGACGAGCGGAACGTATGATTCGCCGCTTAAACGACATCATACGGGCCCTCCTTATCCATGCCAATCTTCCTCCATCATTTTGGGTGGAAGCTCTTCACACCGCTACCTACCTTCAGAAAATACTTCCTACCAAACGTTTAAACTTTTTTACCCCAACCTTTGCCCTTTATCTTCGTCACCCAACATACGACCACTTACTAGTGTTCGGGTGTGCGTGTTACCCCAACACCTCAGCCACCCAACCCCATAAACTCCATACCCGAGCTATTCGTTGCATCTTCCTTGGTTACCCACCCGACTTTCGAGGGTACCGATACTTCGATCCCACAACGGGTAAGGTTCATATCTCTCGTCACGTCACTTTTGACGAGTCGACTTTCCCTTCCTTGAAGAACCCGTTCCTTTGGCCTTTTCTTTTCCACCGGCCTAAACTATTCCTACCCAACCTCCTCCGGCCCAACCTGTTGCCCCTAACCCGCCGGCTCACCTACCAAAACCCCTTACCCAGCCCATTACCTACACACGTACACCGCGTCCATTACCCACAGCCCAACCACATCCTACTGTACCACCCGGGTTCCACCCTTTACCTCACTCGGCCCATACACCTGCCCCACACACTCCGGCCCAACAAACACCCACTAATCCAATAGCCGAAACTGTCCGCTCCATGGCCCATCAGCCCTCCCCTACTTCGTTACATCCCACCCCCAACACTCATCCCATGACGACTCGGTTCAAAACTGGGTCGCTAAACCCTAATACCCTGCTTAACCATCACACGGCCCCCATCTCTCCCGTACCCACTACCTATGCCAAAGCCTTTTCCGATCCTAATTGGACACACGCCATGCAAACCGAGTTTAATGCTTTGCAGGAAAATGAAACATGGGATTTGGTTCCACGTCCGACTGACAGCCCGATCATACGTTGCATGTGGCTATTTCGTCATAAATTCAAGTCGGACGGGTCTTTGGAGCGGTACAAGGCCTAGCTTGGTGGTTAACGGTAAGTCTCAGACAGTTGGGATAGATTGTGAGGACACCTTCAGTCCCGTTGTAAAACCCGCCACTATACGTACAATTTTATCATTAGCCGTATTACGTTCTTAGCAAATCCATCAGTTGGATGTCAAGAATGCGTTTCTACACGGACATTTACAGGAGATCGTGTTTATGCATCAGCCACCGGGTTTTGTGGACAAACGGGGTCTGAACTTTGTTTGCCGCTTGAAGAATTCTTTATATGGTTTGAAACAGGCACCTCGGGCATGGTACACTAGGTTTGCCACTTATATCCTTTCGCAGGGATTTCGTAGCAGTGTGTGTGACACTTCGTTGTTTATTTATAACAAGGGTTCTCACGTGGCATATTTATTATTATATGTAGAAGATATTATTCTCACCGCATCCACGGATGCACTGTTACAGGAGATTATCAGTTCACTCTCACGAGATTTTGCCATGACTGACTTGGGACGTCTTCATCATTTTCTAGGCGTAAAGGTCACTCATCAGCCTAATGGGTTATTTCTCTCCCAATCTCAGTATGCAAAGGATATCATTGATCGGGCTAAAATGTCAAATTGCAAGCCATGTGTTACTCCTGTTGATTTATCATGCAAGCTTATTGCTACTAACGGGCCTTTATTCCATGACCCAACTTTATACAGAAGCTTAGCAGGGGCGCTTCAGTATTTAAGATTTACCAGGCCTGATATTTCTTATGCAGTTCAGCAGGTCTGCCTGTTCATGCATGAACCGCGCGATCCGCATTTTAATTTTATGAAACGTATTATACGTTATTTATAGGGGACACTTTCATATGGCATTCGGATTGTGAAATCTGTGGTAACTTCATTAGTGGCATACTCTGATGCGGACTGGGGCGGGTGTCCTGATTCACGCCGCTCCACCCGTGGTTATTGTGTATTCTTGGATGATAATTTACCCTCGTGGCCGTCTAAACCTCAGCCTATAGTTTCCCGTTCAAGTGCGGAGGCCGAATATCGTGGAGTCGCCAACACTGTTGCTGAAGCAACTTGGTTAAGAAACTTACTTCTCGAACTTCTGGTTCCATTATAGCGTGCACCTGTGGTCTACTGTGACAACGGCTCTGCAGTTTAACTGTCGAATAATCCGGTTCAACATCAGCGTACGAAACATGTTGAGATAGATATCCATTTCGTTCGTGAAAAGGTTCGTGTCAGTCACATTCGAGTCCTCCATGTACCTTCTTCTTCTTAGTACGCCGATATATTCACAAAGGGATTATCTCGCGAGCTGTTCCAGTCTTTCAGATCCAGTTTAACCGTCTGCTTCGCGCCCGCTCAAACTGCGGGGGGATCTTAGCGAGTATATTTAGAATGTTTATATTTGAATTAATTAGATAGACGTTTACCATCTATATCTCTTATTTACCATGTTTATCTCTTGTAGTCCATCCCTATATAATGGGATATCATTGTAACATTATTCATCAAGAATTATAATACCATAAATCAGGTTTACCTATAACATGTGTCACATTTTGACGGCTTCATATGCTTCTCATAATAAAAAAAAATCTTTTATACCAGAACCATCCCATGTGTATAACTCACACATTCACTAAGTTTACCATGAGTCTATAACCCATAATAACCACTCTAAAGAAATGCACATGATAGCATTAAGTTCCATATGTGTAACATAATGAATTCAGGGGCGGACCTAGTATGGGACTAGGTGCCGCGTACGTAGCAGCTCAACTTCGTGCGCGTAGTGGAAAATTTGGTTTATTTATTACGAAATTTAGAAAACGTTGCTACTAAAATGAAAAAAATGAAAAACGTTACTACTGAAAAACATTTCTATATCCGCCAATGATAATGATAATGATAATCATAATGATAATCATAATAATAATAATAATAATAATAATAATAATAATAATAATAATAATAATAATAATAATAATAAAATCAAGATACAAGTTGAAATTTTTTTTGATGTTTGATACACAATTTGAAGCAAATTAATATAGAAACAATTACATAAATCAACCTTTATGTATTACCTAAACTACAACCTATACATTTCAGTATGAAACTCACCCAAAACAACCTTTATGTATGTTTTTTGTTGCATGTTTCAACCCTTAACATAAAGTCAGTTTGTGTTGTTAAGTCAAGGGTAAATCGTAACAGAAGAATCATTGCACAAACAGAAGAATCATATACATAGATAATATATGTAGACATGGAGTGGGCTGGTTGTAGAGAGAAAACGACGGAGAAAGAGTGAAATAATGAAACCCACCACCACTACCATACCTACCATGTCTCCTCCTTCTATGCACCACCATTAACACCATCATCACAACCTTTGCCACCTGTAAGACCCACAAAACCGGTGTCAAACAGTTGGCTCTCAAAGACTAAAAGATTATTAATAACTCAAAGAGGTTTTATTTCAGAAAATTACGCAGCGGAATGTCAAAATAAGTTCTTAAATTTCCAAGCACGGTTTCCTCAAAACGGGTCAAAACAATATTCATAAAGCAAACTAAATTCTTAGAAATAATTTTAAAAAAATCGTCCATGCAAAATCATTTAGACGTCCGTTTTATTCGAAATGTCAAGCGCAGCCGAGTAGCTCCACTGCATGCCAAGGTGTCCCTTTTATTCTTCATCAACCTGAAATCAATCTAATATGTATGCAAAGTCAGACGAGCTGAGTGAATTCAAGTTTTATGACTTTAAGCAAATAATCAAAATAGATTTAACAAAATTATTCCACCTCAGAGTCAACAATAAGCGCAATCCGCTAATTTGTTTTCCCTCAAGCAATAACCAAAGTCTAGGATAAGCGCAATCCGCCTATTTATCTCAAACTTCAATTAACAAATATAATAAGCGCATTCCGCCTATTGACACAAACCATAACTATAAATTAGAGCAGGCATATCCCACTTCCTGTCATAGCTTGGGTTATATTACCATAGCAGGCATATCCCACAACTAATAACACATATAACATAAACTATATAACAACCATGACACAAAACTATACTATAAAGCAGAGCAGGCATATCCCACATCCTATCATAGCTCAGTTATAATATCAAGTAACCGTCACATAGTCTATTTATATATATAGTAACACAAATAACCTAAACAAGTAATAATCAAGACAAAACCTGACCTAACAAGTAAGGTTTTCATATTCGTGTTCAAGACATGCATATTAGCCCAAAAATTTTAAAAACAGTAAAAAGTGCACATGAATTCACCTGAAATGCGAGAACAAATACTCAACGAGCTAATTGACTGGGAGGCTATCCACACAATCAAATACCTCGAAAAAGAACTCCAACTTCTATCTCAAATTTTAACCACCTAAATACAAATTTGTTCAAGATGATTGTCAAGTCGTTGTTATGATGGTTTATGAATTTTCGAAATTCAGCGTCTCGCCATTCTTGAAACAAGTCGTAGCTAACGAAAAATATGGTTACTGTATAAATAATTTCCCTTACAAGATATGCCTCTATAAATTTTCGAAGTAATTATGATCTTAAGAAAAAAAATACTCACAAATGACCACTTATAAACTTTTATTATAAAATCAACTTCAAACCTTAGAGTTTACTTTGCTAAAAAAATTTTGTAAGATATCCTTACTAATATAAAGCTTATATATATATATATCATAAAACTACTTTAATAAAGTTAAAGTAATAAAAATTAAGTTTACGTAATATTTAATATACAAAAATCTATTTAGTTTTTTTTTTTTTTTTTTTTTTTTTTTTTTTTTTTTTTTTTTTTTTTATATCATATGAAGGAAACTTAGTGGCAAAACCATTATGACATAAATAAAAGCATCTACGGTCACCTTCTCAGATAGAAACATTGGTGACCGGAATTTGAGTTACGCCATCTCTTTTCGGTTTGGTGGTCTAAGGCTAGTCCATGAACCATAAATCATACAAGAAACATAAATATTACCTCGTATGTTATATGGACTCGAAGAAAGAAAATGAATCGACAGATCCGAACTGAAACGAAAACTTAGACACCGGCGTGGGTACGGTGCCTGGCGGTGGCTGGACAATGAACGGATAACGTGATAAATGAAACTATTGTGGTGGCACTTGCGGTGATTGTCCAGCTGCTTGCGAACGGCGACGTAGGTGGTTGTTGTCTGGAGTAGAGAAGGGTGTAGTATATAATTATAAAAGCTTATATTATAAAAAAAAAACACTTTTTGTCTTCTACTACTTTATGAATTATAAAAAGTTTCAAAGATTACATATTCAAAAATTGTTTTCAAACCGTATCTTATAAACAGAAAATACTTTTCCCCTTCTACAACTTTAGAATACTTCAAAGATGAATAACATATATATAACAACACATAGCTTTTTTTAAACCATTACGGTTTATAGGTGATAGCATATTGAATATACATTATATATTATTCTCATCAATAAAAGAGGGTAGTACATAACAATTAATAAAAGTAAACAAAGATAAATTGCAGAAGTCCTTTTTATATACTCAATATGCATGAACAAAATAACAACAGATAGCTTTTTTAAAACCATTACACTTTGTAGGTTTAAGCATATTCAATAAAAATTCTATATTATTTTAATTAAAATAAAAGGTACTAAATAACCATTAATAAAAGTAAACAAAGACAAATTGCATAGTACCTCTTGTTGTCGTCGATGTGGATGAATTTTTTTTATCAGTTGATGATTTAGAAAATTGATATTATGGTTGTATTTATAATTAGCTGATTACACCGGGAAGGTCCCGGGGTTGAAAAATCTAATTTTACGTGATAACCTATTGCAAATGGCTCAAGTTAACTAACCACAAAATCTCTCAATCATTGCATGTTCATAGTATTCTAATCAGCAATAAATCATATTCCCTAATCTAAAACCTAATCAGTAATCATCTAAAGGATCACTTATGTAAGCTGCAACTATTCAAAAACTCATCACATCTCTCTAATTTCTCACATTCTAATGGCTCCTATAATTCCTAACTTAATCAACTAAACAAACACTTAAGTTGGAAGTTGTAACCATTGCATCTCATTATGCCACGTGGCATAATCAAGAGATGGTTGAGGCCACCATTGAACGCCACGCCAGCAACTATCAATTCTTCCCGGGAGCGTCCCGGGGTTGAAAAATATAACCATTCTAATAATACTAATATTAATAGTAATAATTATTACTCTTGTAATTAAATAAATAAAAAAATAACATTGCTATAAGCTGACACCATGTGGTGCAGTGTTGCGCGATTCTTTCTCCTAGCTTCTCTTGATTAAGTATACCTAGTAAAATTCCAATGATAACATGGCGATTGGGCTGATTTTCAACATCGTAGATAAGAACCTGGTTTAAAAGAAAAAACATGCTTAATGAATAACATGAACAGTTTGTGTGTTTTTTTCCTGTATGAACGAAACCCCACAAAAAATAGTCGATTTTTTCTCCGTTTTTTATATAGCACTATGGTACTCGTTGGAAAGATAATAAAACGTTCGTTAATTTGGTGTAATTTTTTTCTTTAAAAAATCCCGTATATAAAAGATATAAACGTTTAAAAATTATAGGAAGAAATATGAGAGAGAAAATTTTAAATTTATTTTTAAATTATTTTTTCCTAAAATAACTCAATTTAATTAAAAAAGGAAATAATTCAAAAACAATAAAATCTTTCAATTATGATGTCACGTGGCAGTTTCATGGAGAGGTTGAAGGCACCATTACACGCCACGTCAGCAATGTTCAATTCTTTTATATATATTAATAGATTAATAGATGTCAGGAGAATAATTTAAATTTTAGTAGATATATGTTAATCTAAATTGGAAGATATATTTGTTTTTTTAAAACTTAGAAATTCAAACTTTGTCCAACACTTGTAGCCCAGTTAGTTGAGGGCCTAAAGTTTCTTATGAGAGGCTTGGGTTCAATTCCCACTAGCTACATTTAGATGACATTGGTGGAGGGGAAATAAGGGATGACCTGGCTATTGGCTTGGGTTCGAGTCCTGATTCCGACCAGTTTTACCGATTATTTCACTGTCGTGCCTTCGGGCCGGTGTGTGGTCGGGTTTTCCAGGAATTGGTGGCAATTGGTGGCCCGGGTACTCTCGAGTACCTGATTCGCCAAAAGGGTGCCCGAGAGTACTCGAAAATTGATTCGTTGACCATTAAAAAAAAGTATCTTCAAATTTGGGCCCATTCCATGTTGGAAAACGATTTTAAGTGACGTGGACCCATTCCTTCATAAAACTAGGTATATTGACATCCGCGCGTTGCGCGGGTTGGAAGGTCCTTTTGTCAAAACATTATAGCATAGCAGAAAATTTGACAACATTAAGTCTTGCTACAAAGTTTTTGTGCAAAATTTGGAGCGTTGCAGTGAGAAGTTTTTTCCTGGAGACGTCAGTACTTTTTGTGCTGTTTATCTTTTTTCGCAGCAGGTTCCTCGTCTGAAATTTAAGGTGTTAGTGATGGTCAAGAATTAGCAGTTGTATTGTTTGTGTATGTGGTTACCTTGTGTTAGCATTAACGGTCTTTTAGTGGAGGTTGCAGCGTGTGATTTTGGTGTTGGTGTTGCTGGTTGTGGAGTGGCTGAAGACCCTTGTTCAATTTCAATTTGGAGGAAGCATGCCTTGTTAATGGTGCAGCAAATGTTGTCTTTTTTATCTTTTTGAATTGTGATGGTGAATTGTGCGTCCTCCTTTTTAAGTTTTTCCAACTCTTGAATAGGGTCCTCTTTTGCTAACATGTGCTCACATGGTGTTTGTAGTAGGTCATTTGCTGCTCGGTCAAACAAAACTGCCTCGATGCTTTCATTGTTGGCTGAAATAGTGCAGGGTATCTTGTACCTGAGAAGGTATATGTGTTAATAACGTTTGACAGATGTTTGGTTTGTCATGTTTGACAGATGTTTGGTTTGTATGACAGGAGACTTACATAGGATAGGCGTTTTCGATGACACCATCAAGGGTGCAATACCAACGCCTGCCTTGTTCGTAGACAGTTTTGCGGCATGTAGGGCAGCCTGTGTAGTGCCAGTTTTGGCGGAAGTGTATCTCACTTATTCGACCGTTGATTGTGAACGTTTTCCCCTATTGTCAATTGCACTTTTAGTTATATGCTGATTTTTAGATGTGCTAGTATACGAAATACCTGGATATCTTTGTACTCTGAGCGTAAGATTTGTGATAATGTATCTGTGTTGTCCAGAATGGTTGCTAAGGATAGGTCGCATGGAATTCCCGTTCTGTAGCTGTTCAGCAGTAAATTTGTAAGCATGGTTTATATATGGGATTGAGACATTAAAGTTGTAGCTTACAGGTCTTGAAGCTGTCCTGTTTCTACAGCCTTTGGGTTCAAGTAAACGTAGCTAGCGTTGGTTGTTTTTAATTGTAATGTACCTGATGGCCAAGAATATGTATTAGGTGTATTGATAGGGAAGTTGTGTATAGGAAGATTACCTTTGAAATCTTGAACTTTGAGTGATGAAACACCGATTATTTTAGGTGGTTGAGCAGAGTCTATTTGTGGTCTGTTGAATCTGGAGGGTGAGCTGATGATGTTATTCCACAATGCAACTGTAATTGGTGTATCGCTGGGAGATGGGTAAAAAATTATTTAGTATGTAGGTTTGATGTTTGCGTAACAAAGGTATGTATGATGTTATGTTTAGAAGGTGTTGTGCATACCTGCAATCTCGAAGATGCATGAGCACGTATGGTTTGTTTTCGATTGTGGTTTTGTCTTCTAGTCGTTGTAGAATTCCAACATAATCTGTAGTCAGAAAAGTAAGGGTAGGTACATACATTGTTTATAAACATTTGTTTCAGTAGTTGGAATTACAAAAGATACATACCTACAATTCCTCTTGTTTTTTTCGACTGTATGTGAAGACCTCTTCGGGTTGTGAATTCATAATATTCATCTGGAATTTTACCTATATTTGGAATGAGTGTGAAAGTAGTGGCTTTACCAATTCGCAGCATTGCTGGATGAGAGAAGTTAGTGGTGAAGTCATCTGGCGCAACGCATGCATATCCGTCAATGTTGTAACATGAGCCGATTTTTAAATGTGGCTGCACATATTTCTTTTCTTCACCAGTTACAGCAGCCTGAATACCACTACCCTAGAATATAAGAAAGAAATAAAAAGTTGTTAGTGAAATCATATTGTAGGCAAAGTATTGCCGTTTATGAAATTAACATAGTTATGACATCGGTGTATTTATAACTTTCTTTCAGTGTAAAAATATAGGAATAGAAGTTGGGCTGGTATTATTAAAATAATCCTTTGGCTTTTTGGCGATACGAACGTACTGGATAAACGTGAAAGAACGTTTGATTGATTCAGTTTCCCATTAGTTAGATTATTATGTTAAAAATCAAACATAGGAGTTATTACATAAAGATAAAGTGTTTAATGATTGAATTGCATATAGTGGTTGAAAAAAGAATACAATAAATAAGAAGAGAACGGTAAAATTATAGTTTACAGTTGAATTTGTATGTTGCTGATACGGATGTTCTAAGTATCAAAGAGTATAAAATGATAGAATAAAATAGTTTTCTCTTTTAATAATATTTCCAGCACAAATATTGTTGCATATGTCCTTAATGGTCTTATTATCAGACGTCTGCTACAAGATTTATTAGATAAAAATAAAGAAAGGTAAAATAAACAGGTAATGACTTGAGATGGAAGTTGCGTAAGTTGCACAACTTAATTTGTATAATAAAGGGTAGAACCTCTACTTTTGGGACAGAATCCGCAAATCTATAAATAACATGAAGTGGGAAAAGGGGGAAAAATACCTGTTTGTCAACTACCAAGTAATGAAGTTCATCTTGTCTATGATCTGGCACCCATATTCGTGTAACACGAATTTCTAAAGGTGGTGCTTCTCCTTTGGGACGAAGTGCAAATATGTGTAGATGTTCCATGATGTCAAATCTGAGTAAGATGCAGCAAATCTACTGTTAGTAACAATACTAAAATAGTGGCAACAAATTATCTAATAGCAATGAATCTTAAATATTATTGGAAACGAAGTTAGCGTAACAGGGTTATAAGATGGTATAAAGATGTAATGTAGACCTGGGTAGTATTAAGCTCATTAAGCAAATCTTTGTAGACAATATTTAATGTTGTATTATTGCGGCCTTCTTTGTTGTTGGCAAGAAGGATTTTAAGAGAGTTTGGGGAGGTAGCTCTTGAAAGCGCGACATATAATTGGCCGTGACTAAAGATTGGGTCAGGTAGGTAGAGGCCGACTTTTGTTAATGATTGACCTTGACTTTTGTTTATGGTCATTGCATAACAAATTTTAATTGGGAATTGACGTCGAGTAAAGACAAACGGAAGGTCCTTTGAGTTGTGTACGAAGTTAATTCGTGGGATGTATACTCTATTACCAACTGAACTTCCAGTAATTATTCTGGCCTCAATAACACGTGGAAGCAGTTGCGAAACTAATAATCTAGTACCGTTACATAACCCATTTTTTTGGTCCATGTTGCGCATCAATATAACGGGGCTATTTTTCTTTAGTTTTAAACAATGGCCAGGAATCCCAGGGAAACTAAGGACATTCAAGTATTCGGCGGGGTACATAGCCTCTACGTCTTCTGCGTTTTTTGAATGAGGAACCATGGAGTCAGTACTAAAGTTTGTAGCGCATTCTCCTGGAGATATTGTTAGAACCATGTCATTTATGTCGTCTACCGTTTCATTTTTGGGGCAAATAATTGCGCGTTCTGCAATTGATGTAGGTGTTGGATTATGTAAGATATCACCGCCATATATGAAGTGAATTAAGTCTTGGAGGCCATTTTCAGCAGCATCCAGCAAGAACTCCAAGGGTATTTCAATCTGTTTTACATCCGGTTGCAATGGATCAAGTAAGACACCTTCCTCACCATCACCGATGCGCAAAAGCCATGATGCAAAATCATGTAGCTGCTGTCCTCCAGTTGATGTATTCGCTGTTGTTGTGAGACGCATATTTTCAGTTAGCTTGTAGACAGTGAAGTACTTCCACAGATAGGATCTTGGAAGACAGGATGCAATGATCTCGTGTTTTGTTGCCTTTGGTTTAACTGGTAATGTTTGCCTAAAGTCTCCGCCCAACAGTAAACTTTTCCCACCGAAAGGTTGTGAGGTGTTACCTGTGAGATCCTGTAGGGTTTTATCAAGAGACTCGAAGCATCTACGATCACTCATTGGTGCTTCATCCCAAATTATAAGGACAGTCTCTAGGAGTAGTTGACACAAATTTGTCTTTTTTTTTATGTGGCAAACAGATTCCTCTGTTAGTTCTAAAGGGATTTTAAAGCGCGAATGAGCGGTTCTGCCAGCGGGAAGCAAAAGTGATGCAATCCCAGAGGCAGCTACAGCGAGGACTATTTGACCAGCAGATCTTAGAGAAGCTAGTAATGTTTTCCATAGGTATGTTTTACCAGTTCCACCGTGGCCATAAACAAATAATAGGACTTGAGTAGATGTGTTAACGGAATTTATAACGACATCATAAATGGCTAACTGACGTGGATGTAGCCTAGCATGAAGGGTTGAATGTTCAATCTGTAATGTTGCTCTGTCATAACTTTTTTCCTCTAGAAGTAAAGTGTTTTTTAAAGCAGAAACAATGGCTGAATCAGGAAGTGGCAAGCCAAAATCAGGTAAGGTGTAAGGAGTGGAATTACAGTTCAATAACTTTTCTATTTCATTAAGAACATGTTGTTGCAAATCTTCGTCGTTGAGAACTGTTGAACTCCCAGGTAATAAGTGACGTAGACTGTAGTTAATATCGTCGGACATGCATTTCCAATTGTCTGCCCATAACTTTAGTGGATTAGAAACATCGCAATAAAGAAGTAGGTATACAAAGAGCTGTTTAAGCTCCCTGGGAGTAGCCCATGATGCAGCCTCGTTGTGCCCCATTCCTTGTCATCTCCAATTAGGCCTAATTTTTCACACGCCCCTCTAAAAGTTGGAATAACAACATCTGATATTGTTCGCACGTCAATATAGGAACGACAACCTCTTTGATAGGTAAGCAGGATTCTAAGGTAAAACAATTCGCCACATGTGGGATGAACATATGCGAGTCTGCCAACGGGAGGTTTATTCTTTGAAATTCGTGGCTTCCATTCTTTAGAACATACATTCCAGCAAAATTTTGTAAGGTAATCAATGTAACGAAGATTTCGGCTAATGATAACAGATGTCCCTTCACTGGACGCCTCTTTTTCGTTGTTAGCAAACCACTGGGTCAGGGTGGTTTTACCAGAGTTTGAGTTGTTAGCAACATCTGTTAATTTGGACGATTGCCTAAAAGTCAAGTTTTGTTTGCCCTCTAAGTGAACAGCAAGTATTTGAACTGATGGATTTCGATTATGTATTGGAAAAGTAAGAATTCTCCAAACAGCCTCATGTGGACAGAGAAAGCGAGCATCAACATAATTACTAATTTCATCAACAATAACAGAAGGCGCAACAGCAGGTCCAGCATCTGATGTATTGCTGCCTCGAGTTAATGAAAAGCGTATTCTGTCGGCACCTTTAGATATGTATTTAAAAAGGTATTTAATCAACATCGACCAACCACAATACTCAACATTGATGTGGGCATCAAAATGCAGCAACAATTTTGTGTTGTAGGGAACAACAAAACCGTTGTCCAAAGGGACACCATTTTTTATGTAGGGAAGGCTAGCGGAAGATCTTTTATAATAAACATGTCCACTGTTATCAAAGCGTGTGTATGGTTCATATGGTTTTGGAAACCTCTTACTACATACACCGTCTTTCATGCAAGGCGATCCAAGCCGGGCTAAACCGCATGGGCCATGTAACATGAAGTCAGTAACGATTCTGTGTAAAACAGGTTGCAATAATGGATCAGGCAGTTCTGCAGATATGTATTTGTCGACCTGGTCAGGGGAACGGATACTATGTGAAGGAGAAACCCATATGAGAGTATGGCAATGAGGAAGGCCTCTTTTTTGAAATTCAATGTATAGAGATCTGGAAAATAAAGTGTGTAATAATGTTAGAATAAAAGAGGTTGAGAATAGAAAAGAAATAAGAAGGAAAAAATAACCAAAAAGGTTGAAAACCTGCGGTTATTTCACCAAAAGGCTTGGCATTCCGTAGATAGTTAATGAAGGAGCGAACTTTCAAATGGAAAACACGGGCAATAAGATCTGGCCTATCCTGTGGAGTGCTTACACCAGCATGACTCATTTCACGAATAATTTCTGGCCAGCGTACATTACATGTAAAGGTTATAAAATACTGGGGATTACCGTAGACACGACAAAGAGCAAGTGCATCTTGATAGTGCTTGTACATGTATCTAGGACCACCTAGAAATGAAGAGGGCAAGAAAATACGTTTACCCACGTCACAACCATCAGTGTCACCCTTAGAAATGGCGTCATGTATGCCATCTAGAATTTCGCAGCGAAACTCTGCCTGGTTGGCATGAATGTATTGCAGGCGACAATGTTCTATACAAATATAAGCATCCACCAAGTATTGCTGAAACAATCGAGATGCTTTCAGCAAATGTGTATATACATTTTGGCGATCATGTATTTGGTAACTATAGAACATTAAAGTAGTTAAATTACAATCTTCAGAGGTAGCAGTATTTGAAGGTTCAGAAGTGACATCAGTAGAAACTGGATGTGTGTCGCCAAGCAATGTAAGCTCAGGTGACCAACCTTGTTCACCACGCGGGAAAAGAAGCGGATATTGAAGAGGCATATAAGAGGAGTGTAGTTTACTTACACGATGAGGCGTGCCTTCCCGGCTTTTAATAATGATGTCAAAGTACTCTGAACCAGGGTTTTCTTCACGTATGATTGCACCCAAAATGTTTGTACCAGGAACTTCGTAACGACGATCTGCAACACGACTGTAAAGCTTTATGGCAAAATCAGGTACCTCAGACTGCAAACATAGGTCTCTAGCTAATCTAAAAAGGCGAACAAACTCGTTCTCATAATGGAGCATCCGTGAAAGAGCAGACACAATCTCTGGTTGCAGTGGATTTGAATTATCACCAGAGAAAAAGGAAAGTCTGTTTTCAACGGCATCAGCAGAATAAAAAATATACAGCTGTAGAAACCTTGGTTTATCACTAGGAAGAGGGCATAAAGAACCTAGCCAGTGAGACACCTGGCCAGCAACCTTAAACACATAAGGGGATGACCCTTGATTAATAGAGTCATCAACAGTTGCGCCAAAAGATGTCATAGAGAACATTGAATTATACGCACGAATGTTGGTAAGAAAAGTAGAATTTGAGAACAACTCTTTCAACAAAGGAGGAGGATCACATGGGTATTGTATATCCACTCGACCAGCTTTGCAACATTTGTTGTACCTTGGTCTAATATGGAGGGGAAAACATGTGACACGCTCCTGAAGCCAAAACAGTGCCCCACAAAACTCACATACCTCAGTGCAGCTGCCTGAATCTGCGTAGTTAGGTGATAATAGAGCTGAGCGGCTTGGTGAGTCAGCAGGTGTAGATACACCGCTGGAGCGCAACATAGAAGTGCGATAAGAGGTCTGACGACGTGAAGGGGCACGCGACGATGACGCAACGTCAGCGTTAGCAGGGTCAGACCGCCTACGTTTATTACGTGGCGCCTAAGAGCAAACAAACAGGTAAACAGTTAAGGATTTAAAGGTTGTTTCAGTAGAGTAAAAAATGAGTACATAAAACAGAGCTGAAACAAAGGATTTCAGCATAGAGAAGAAGTGCAAATGTTTGAAAGGATAAGGTGGAATATGTGTTGTAAGAATATAAAGACAACGAAAGACAGAGTAGACAATAATCCAGTAGTGTACACGTGGTTTGTAAAGTAAGCATGTAAGATTTTGGGTAAACTGATGGAACGCTGGATGTTTGCTCAGTCGGAAATAGGCAGAAATGGAGAAATTGCTATAATATTTTGACACTGACGTGCCAAGACATTAAGGTGATGTTCTCTAATATTAAGAAATAAGAAAGTAATCAGTCAATATCATCCTATCTTTACGCTAATAGTTTTTCGTTTTATGTAGGTGTGTAACATAATACTCGAATCTATCCTTAGTAAAAATGGGGTACACTTGGCTATTAAGTGTGGTTGCACAGCTGCACATGTTTAGGTGTTCCATTCATCATCATTTAATATTCACTAATATGCTGTTTGGCTGTTAGTAAAAAAATAGTAATCTTACGACGCAGATACATAAGTGGATAACCAAGTATTATATATGCTTTCGTTTATATATGTGTATATACATCTTACTACTGAGGAATATATGTTTAGGAAGTTTATTTATTTTTGATACAAATGATCATGTAGTATTCAGGAAAAAGGGAAAAAAAAAAGGTAGCACTTATTAAGTAAACCTAAAGTTGGATGAAGCAAGGCATTTGTATATAATTTCATAAGTAATGCATAGAATAAACAATAGTAGGGAATGAGAAAGCTAAAGTTGATAGGAAACACATACCAACATATGGAGAGGTTAAAGAGAAAAATTGGTGTATAAGAAAGAGGTTATGGCTAGAGTGAAAATGGTAAAGGAGAAGCCACGTAAGAAAGAAGTGTCTGAGGGAGACATGTGGAAGAGACACGTGGGTAGGGAGATGGATATAAAAGGGTGGAAAAAACCGATAAAAAGCGGGTCGAACCTTGACCGGTGTGGTTAAGGCAAGAAAAAATCAACCATTAGACCAAGTATAGGCATGATAGTAAAAGTGGAGAAAATAATATATGTACAAAATATGTTGATCAGGGGAGAAGAATGAGCACTGTTCAAATGAGCTCTCCAATAAATATATATAGAATTTGATGTCTAATCTATATATAAAATTTGGGCCAATTATGAAAAGAAATCAAACATTAATTTAATTAAAAAATTAAAAAATTAAAAAAATAAAATGAATGCACCACATGATACATTCAATGGGTGGGGGATTGTCCCATTGAATGTCATGTCATCATAATGCTATTCTTCTTTTATATATAGTTATTGATTATTGATCAGAGGCGGATTCATTCCTTAAGAAGGGTGGGCATGTGCCCACCCTAAGTCCCAGATTTGTATTTTGGTGTTTAATATTTTCGTGGGAGTTTTAGCCCAATTAGAACACCATTGAACCAATATTAGTGGCTACAGCCGAAGTGCCCATCCTCTTCTTAGACAGAATTTAAAGATTTTGCTGAGATGCTTAAAGCTTGATGAAGCTTCAATGGAGAAAATTAATTTGATGATGAAGATGATTAGATAGGAGAGAGAAGATGGGTTGTAAAGGGAATCTCGTAGCGTACTTTTTATTTGATTAAAGTTTCCTATTACCTCCCTTAAATTGGAATAAGGTTATAAACAAACCCTTTAAGTTTAACTTAAATTTTAAACAACCCTAAAACATATCATCCCATGTTGTATTAAGTAGATTAATAATATGCTTTGTTGATGGATTCTCGACCAATCTAAAACTGTTAATTTTATTTTTTGATTAAAATATTTTTTGAAATCGTCATATCATTAAATAAATAAGTATAAATGGTTTCATTACATCGGACCCATTTTGTCGTGTCTTGTTTTTAACTAGCCCAATTTGACATAACTAGATATGAGCCGATTCATTTTGTGCCCACCGTGAAAAAATATTCTGGATCCGCCACTGTTATTGATGATATTTTATTTATTTAATTTGAATTTCGTGAGCTTTTAGTAGTTGTAGTTTTCTTTTTACGTCTCTAAATATGGCATGTAATAATGTACTGGATTAGAGTATTATGCGGTAAACCACATGATATGAAAGATGTAGCAAGATTGAGATTCCTATATGCTTTGAATTAATCCAACAATAATGCAATCGATCATTGAATTAAGGTGGCAAAATTGAGAATCTGGTAAGTCTGAAATTTTCTGATGAATATGCAATTGACTATAGAATTTACTCATGAAGTATTCCTCTTAAAACAACATTTGCTTTTGTTGGCTATTGGATAAGGAAGTAGAGGTGAACATTTTCGGTTTCTTCTTGAATCGGTGGCTCAACGTTGGTCGAAAACTGTTCTTGGTGAAACTGGTTCGCGTTTGAATTCAGTTTTTGAAGTGGAAAAGACCGCTTCGGTATTAAACTATCTTTTATCGGTTTGATTCGGCTTTAGCCTGTTTCAAAACGGTTTCAACGAACTAGTTCTCAAACATATATCAAACTGGTTGTTCGGTTTGAAACGGGGAACGGTTTCACAAAACCAGTTTCTAGTTGGATTTGTAAAGATTTTCGGTTTGCAAATCGGTTTTTTATCCACCATAACAATGTGACTGAAAAGCTGTCAATTTCATATACCGTTACAAACATGGTAACTTCATATATAGTCTTCCAAAACTAGAATATAATATAATACATTTCTCTACAAAGTCGTTAAAATATGCAATTCATCATAAACAAATTAATAAATAGCCTTTTTGCACTTAATTTTATTAATTAAATCTTTAAATTTCATATATGCCCATCTTTTAACTTAAATCTTTTATAGTTGGATCTTAGTTTTTAGGTTTTTCGTTTTTTGGAAATTTAGCTTGTAGTTTTTAGAATTTGTGTTATGTCACTGTGTCTTTTTTGTTGCATTGTGTTTTTTCTTTGTTTTCGTCATTGTGTCATTTCTGCGACTCATTGTGTCTTTTCTCGTCAACATTGTGTTATATTTATTGGCATTGTGTAGTATTTGTTACTTATTGTGTTATATTTCGTGATTCATTGTGTTTTTTGTATCTTTCTCACCCTTTTCATTTTTGTAACACTGTGTATGATAACTTGACTAATTAGCGTAAACACCTTTTATTATCTATATTTGACTTAACATTCTCTATTTTTACGCATAATCCTTATATTTTTCCAAATAAGTATAACTTGAAATGGATAGATATAAAAATTCAAAGTTAAAAATGGGCATGAAATTTTGAAGCTTTAGATATTTAAGGGTGAAAGTCAATTAATAAGCAGTTATTTTCTTAAGAAAATGGTTATGTATGATATTTTTAATTATTTTGTAAGGAATATTTTTAATTTTACAAGAACATATATAATATACTTTGGGTAAATGGATTTAAATACTCCCAACTATCGTCTGTTGTCGGATATCACTCCGAACATTCACTTTCCCAAGCACGGATACTAACATCTGAAAGGTTGTTGTGTCAAGGGGTTTTGTGAAAACATCAACAATTTGATTTGTTGTTGACACATATTTTACCTCAATCTTGCCTTTTTCATAGCAATCCCTGATGAAATGATACCTGATTTCAATATGTTTTGTCTTTGAAAATTGGACAGAGTTTTGAATGATGCTAATGGCTGAGGTACTGTCTAGGAGCAATGGTGTCTTGGTCTCTTTGATTCCATAATCAAGCAATTGATTTTGAAGCCATTGTATCTGTGAAGTACAGCTTGCAGCTGCAATATATTCTGCTTCAGCAGTTGGTGTTACCATAGATGTTTGCTTCTTTGATTGCCATGACAACAGAGAATTTCCAATAAATTGACATCCACCAGATGTTGATTTTCTTGACATCATTTTACACCCTGCGTAGTCACTATCTGAAAAGGTTATTAATCTGTTACCGCTGATAGCAGGATACCAAATTCCTAGATTACAAGTTCCTTTCAAATATCTAAAAATTCTTTTGACTGCCATAAGGTGTGATTCCCTTGGAGCTGATTGATATCTAGCACAAACACATGTTGAAAACATAATATCTAGTCTAGAAGCAGTTAAATAAAGAAGGGAACCTATCATACATCTATACATAGTTTGGTAAACATGTTTTCCTTGATCATCTGGATCAACTTGTGTAGTTGGACTCATGGGAGTGGAACATCATTTACAGTCTTGCAAAGAAAATTTGTTCAATAATTCTTTAACATATATAGATTGATGTATAAAAGTTCCATTTTGCTTGTTGTTTGATCTGCAGTCCTAGAAAGTACTGCAGTTCTCCCATGGTACTCATCTCAAATTTAGATTGCATGAGTTCCTTAAATTCTTCACATAGTTTTGTATTGGTTGAACCAAAAATGATATCATCAACATAAATTTGAACAAGGAGGATGTGATTTCCAACATGTTTTATGAAAAGTGTTTTAACAATGGAGCCTCTTGTGAAGTGATTTTTTGACTAAAAATGTTGAAAGTGTGTCATACCAATCTCTAAGAGCTTGTTTTGGCCCATATAGAGCCTTGTCAAGTTTGTACACCCAATTAGAATATGCCGGATCCTCAAACCCAGGTGGCTGAAAAACATACACCTCCTCTTTAATTTTGCCATATAAAAATGCACTTTTTACATCCATTTGAAAAACTTTAATTTTATTGAAAATAGTATGAGCCAAGAATAACCTGATGGCTTCAAGCCATGCAACTAGAGCAAAGGTTTCATCATAATCAATTCCTTCTTCTTGAGAAAAACCTTGGACCACCAGTCTTGCCTTGTTCTTGATGATTAAACCAGTCTCATCTTGTTTTTTTCGAAAAACCCATCTTGTGCCAATTGGTAGCTTGTTAGGAGGTAAGGGACAAATTTGCCAAACCCGTTGCTTCTTGAATTGCAACAACTCATCCTGCATAGCTTCAACCCAAGTGTTGTCTTTGAGGGCTTCCTGGTATTTCTGTGGTTCCAACTGAGAAATGAATGCTGAGAAAAAGCAGAAGTTGGAAAGCTAGTTTCTTGTAAGTACCCCTATAGCATTATCACCCATGATTTGTTCCAATAGATGATCTCTGTGTTCTATAATTTGTTCTTGTGTTATGGGAGTGGGATCTTGAACTTCTTCAAACAAACAACTAAGGTTAATGATGTCTGATTCAGCTGTTTGTACAGCTTCAGCAGTTTTAGGAGCTGAATCAGAAGTTTGGGGTTCCATATCAGCAGTTGTTTGGTTTGTTGAATCCAAAGTTTGAGAAACTTCTGATTGTTTGGGAGTTGATTTGTAGACTGCATTTGGAGTCCATGATGGAAGACCATCATCAAACCCTTGATCACCATAATAAGTGGGTTTAGATGAAGTGATGGCAGTCTTTTCAGGTCCGAAATTAAAATTGTCAAGGTCAAAGAGTTCAGCAGGATGTGCTGGAATGATTGTATGTTTTGACTCATTGAACTCGACATTCAGTGTTTATTTAACTATCTTGGTTCTTGAATTGGATACCTTGTAGGCTTTTCTTGTGGGAGAATAACCAAGAAAGTAACCTGAATCAACTTTAGGAGCAAATTTTGAAATGGAGTCCTTAATGTTTAGAATAAAATATTGACATCCAAAAGCCCTGAAAAAGGAGATAAGGAGGTTAATGCTATGAAGAACTTCATAAGCAGTTTTGGAGTGTCTTTTCTTGATGAGGACCATATTTTGAACATAACAAGTTGTGTTGACTACTTCAGCCCAGAAATAAAGAGGTAGGCCTGAATCAGCTAACATTATTCTTGCTGCTTCAATCAATGTTCTATTCTTCCTTTCTACCACACCATTTTGTTCAGTGGTTCTGGGAATGCTGAACTGTCTAACAATCCCTTTAGACAGGCAGAATTCATCCAGAGTTTTGTTCCTGAACTCTGTCCTATTGTCACTTCTTATGACTTTGATAGAGATAGAATGTTGTTTATCTACTTGTAGAATGAAGAATTTGATAATATCAGCTGCCTCATCCTTGGAAAATAAGAAAAAGACCCATGTAAATCTTGAATAGTCATCAATGATGACCAAACAATACTTCTTACCAAGGCTCATGATTTTGACTAGCCCAAATAAGTCCATATGGAGTAGTTGAAGACATGCAGTTGTTTTTTATTCTTCAATAGACTTATAAGAGGACATATGTTGTTTTCCCTTAAGACAGGAAACACAGTGTTCTTTACACTGGTATTCCTTCAAGGGTAGACCTCTGACCAAGCCCATTTTAGTGACTTTATTTATGGTTTTAAAGTTCATATGGCCAAGTCTCCTATGCCAAAGGTCTGTTTCAAACGTTGATGCCTTTGAGAAGAAACATGCAGTGTTGTTCAATACTCTGTCCTTCTCAGTGTCCACTTCATAGACATTGCCACATCTTTTGGCAACAAACAAAGTATGATCTTCAATTATCTTCTCTATCAAGAATGAAACACATGTTATCAATAGTTTGAATATTTTCTTCATTGTCATAAGCTGGATATGATCTTTCTGATGAGATCCCAGCAGTTATGTCAACGTGATCAAAATATCCAAAATCATTAGAACAAGTTGGTGAGTCTTGTCCTAAAAGTGTTGTACTACCTAGAATATAGTCATCAGTAGTTTTTCCAGAGTTTTGCAATGTTTTTCTTTTGATTAATTTCTCTCTCAAAAGTTAGTAATCTCCCATGTAATTTTGTGAGTGAAAGGGATTCAAAATCTGGTCCTGATCTAAGGACTATAGAGTAAGTTTCTCATTTTTCAGGTAAAAGACATTAAAAACTATGCAACATAGATGAGTTTGTATAGGTCTGACCATTTAATTTTAACTCAGATATTAATGAAAAACATCTTTCAAATTGTTGTGTCAAAGTTTCTCCACTAACATGAGTAAATGTTTGATATTGTTGAGCCAAAATTTCTCTTGTGTTGGCAATCACCTCAGTAGTTCCTCCAAACTGTTCTTTGAGGCAATCCCACAGCTCTTTCGCACTCTCACAATGTAA
The DNA here is from genome assembly GCA_028751855.1 of Ambrosia trifida. Classification (NCBI taxonomy): domain Eukaryota; kingdom Viridiplantae; phylum Streptophyta; class Magnoliopsida; order Asterales; family Asteraceae; genus Ambrosia; species Ambrosia trifida. The sequence goes on along the minus strand of CM054132.1, from coordinate 59,280,211 downwards.
GCCCAGCATAAATTTCATTTGGGAGAGTCGTTGCTAACATTGAAAAAGCCTTTGCATCTAGCTCAAGTTTTAGGAAATCTTCATCAGTGTAGTCTTTTGGTTCTTTTTCCTTTTCTACTTTAGTTTCTAGATCAGTTGTTACTGGTTTATGGGGTCCATACATAACAGACCTCCAACAGCCAGTATTTTGCTGTGACAAAGTATGTGCAATCCTTCTTTACCATATATTATATTTATTTCTTACTAGCATAGGAGGATTATTTGCAGATCCGGTATTAAGAGGATCCATTTTTAAGAAATTTGATTAATCAATGGTTTCTTAAAGTGATGCATGTTTTTATAAAGTGAACTTTTATCCTAGATTGAATGTCAATAAGAGCTTGTGTCTGATCTCAATTTGTTAGATTGATATGTTATCAGATGAACCAGAACTCTGATACCAATTGTTGGATCAGTTTCTTAATAGTTTATCACAGATTCTTCTAAGAACACTTTTTAAGATATATCAAAGTAAATGCACCATGGAATGTACTAAGTGTTCTAAGTTAAAGTATCACTTTTAACAGGAGTTAGTACTCCCCCTTGAATGTAGAACTAAAGCAGTTAAAGAGAATCTAAGCATTTAATGAATAAAAAAGTAATATGATGCTTTGAAATGATTCTCAATATATTAGAAATGTTACTGCCAAAGATGTCTAAAATAGTGAGTGTGAACCCATCTATTTATAGACAGAACAATACATACATTGGAAGTATTGAAAATATTATAATAATACTACAACAGGCTGTAGTATTGTAACTTGTACATAAAGTAACAAAAACTAATATAATACTAAAACTACTAAAGTTAAGGGTGGTGGAAAGCTTCTACTAGAACTGGTGATGAGTAGCAAACTACTTATGAGTATTTCTTCAATAGTTGTTCTTTAGATGTTTCTCTGGTTCATCTTTAGAACTTTAACTCTTCAGCACTTGGTTCATAGTATCAGTCTTCAGTACTTTGTCTTCTTCTTCAGTAGATTCTATACTTAGCAAAATATGCAGAAGGTGATTCAGACTAAGGTTTATAACTGGCTTGTCAATCCTCTTTGACCCAACAAATTCATAGGGCTATATATGAAAATTGCCAAATTTCTTCAACAGCTTGGGTCTTTATTGCTTTAGGGTTTAGTCCGTAAGGCCTTCACTGTTTCGTACGTTTTTCAAAGCCCACAATAATAAGCATTTATCTTTTAAGTTTTGTAATTACACTAATTACGTGTTTGTGAAAAGTTCAAATGAGAAGAAATTTATTGTAAGAAAAAGAAAAATTTTAAACTAATAGGAATCCTTCATTTTAATACATGTCTTGAATGTTAAATAAATGATTAATTTACAGTAACCTTCATAAACTAGTTAAATAATTGAAATTCATAATTGCTTTTCAAAATATATTTTTTCAAACCAAGCCTAATTTGAAATGAAGGATAATTTTGATATATGTAGGATAAATGTATGATAATTTTGACATATGTAGGATAAATTTTCGATATGTGTATGATAAATGTATGATAATTTCCATAGTGTAGGATGAATTTTGATATGTATAGGAAAAATTGTGATATGTGTAGGATAAAGTGTTAATGACTAATTGTTTAAAGATACAATAACTAATATGAGATGAGCTAAAGTATTTAATGTTTTATAGTTATGTCATTTCTTATTTTTATTCTCACATGAAAATTATTCTAAAATGAACCTCCCCTTACGCGTTTTTCTCTGTAAATTTATAATGCTACAATTAATGTAGGTTAGATTAATAAATCATAATAATTATAAATTAAGTTAAGTCAATTATTAAGCGTAATTGCCTTGAATTTTGTTACTTAAATATATCTTAATAATTTTTATCTTATAATTTCAAATTTGATTTGACTATATATATATGCGAAAGGGGTATACCAAAGGTACTACATGATCTACATCCATCTAAAAATTTCATAGTATCAAAATCAAAGTTTGCCTTTGTCTCTTGAAGTGATGCAGCAAATAGAAAAAGATAGGTAAGTATTTAATATGTCGTATTTGATATCAATACGGTCGTATATATTCACATCATATTACAAATTAGATATTCCTTAACATGTATATGACCCGTATAACTCTCTACGAGTTGTAGAATTATATACTTCTTGTATAGCTAACATTCCCATGAAAAACATGACTCGCTTACGTACCATTGATAGAAGCTGCTCATATAAGTGTATACTGGTTGTATAAGAGGCCGGATATGTGTATAAGGTCGAATAAAATATTCCCCAACATCTTATATGGTTTGTATATACCTACATTGCTCTTATACATGTTAAGGTGTCATAATGAGTTTTAAGATGTATGAATAACTTGAGGCGTACTTAATCAAAATTTTGCACACTCTTTGTATATTATGCCCTTGTATAACTTTTTATGCAAAATCATCTTAAACCGTTTTTATTGTTTCTTTCATTCCAGGTGTCTAAACATGAAGAACATGATCTTCATTTTAGTCATCTTTCTTGCAATAAGCATATTGGTTTCTGCAGGTATTTTTTTTTTATGTTTGCAATATTCTCTCTTTAAAGATAACATTATAATGTTTTTTTTTTACTCTTACCAGTTAGATTAATTTATTTATAGGTTAAATGATAAAAACATTCTAATTGCATGGGTTAATTTATTTATTTACCTTTTTTGTATGATGGCAGGAAATGACGAAGTAGGTGATAAAAATAAAATTTGCACGAAAAAAATTCCAGTTTTTCAATGCAAAGTCAAAAATTGTTATTCAAAGTGCATGGAATGGAAACCAGATGGTATGGCACAATGCGTGAATCCCTTTTTGTGTTTATGTAGTAAAATAAATTGTTAACCATGTAATATATATTTTGAATCAGTAAAATAATTCTTGTCTATTGATTGATTGAGAAGGTTATACCTTACACCAAGCAATATATTCGGAATAAATAGAAAAATACAATATGCTAAAAAGAAAATAGCTAGCTGGAAATCCCCCCCCCCCCCTATTGTATCTGTAGGATCGTATGAACTAACAGTGTCTAACGGCTGTCCATAATCACAGCTATGTGATTCTCCCTAAAGAAGGAAATGATGTAAAGCTGATCCTTCATTTTCTAACACTCCCCCTCAAGTTGAGTAGTAGGATGATCGATACTCAACTTGTGGAGGGATTAATTTTCTCCCATTAACATCTTTGGTTAATATATCTGCTAATTGGTTTTCTGAGCAGACAAATGAGAGTTCCATGATCCCGGTTTCAAGTTTCTCTTTGATGAAGTGCCTGTCAACCTCTACAAGCTTGGTACGGTCGTGTTGCGCAGGGTTCTCCGAAATTTGTATTGTAGCTTCGTTATCACACATAATATATAGTACTGGCTTCAAATTGAGGGAACCCAATTTTCTGAGCAGACAAATGAGAGTTCCATGATTCCGGTTTCAAGTTTCTCTTTGATGAAGTGCCTGTCAACCTCTACAAGCTTGGTACGGTCGTGTTGCGCAGGGTTCTCCGAAATTTGTATTGTAGCTTCATTATCACACATAATATATAGTACTGGCTTCAAATTGAGGGAACCCAATTTCAGCCAAAAGCTTACGTATCCAAAGAACTTATGTTAGAACACGTGCAACCCCTCGAATTTCTGCCTAAGCACTTGACAAAAGCTACAACTTTTTTATTTCTTACTCCTCCATGTAACAAGATTCCCACCAACTAAAGTGAAGTATCCTGATGTCGATCTTCAGTCTCCTTTGTCTCCTGCCCAGTCTTTGTCTATATATGCCTGTATTTTAAAATGTTCATTTGTTTTGAAAAGAACCCCATGACCTGAAGTCTCCTTGAGATACCAAATGATCCTCTATACTGCTTCAATGTGAGCTACTTGAGGGGAATGCATGAACTGGCTCACCACTCCAACTGCATATGCAATGTCCAGGCAAGTGTGTGAGAGATATATCATCTTGCCTACCAACCGTTGGTACCTTTCCTTGTCTGCTGATTCGGCTCCTTCCTCCGTATAAAGTTTTTGGTTAGTCATCATTGGAGTATCGGCTTGCTTGCAGTCAATCATTCCCATCTTAGCATGAAGGTTAAGTATATATTTCTTCTGGAAAATGAAGATTCCTTGTTTAGACATTAGCACTTCAATTCCAATGAAGTACTTAAGCCTTCCCAGCTCCTTCATCTCGAATTCAGTGAACAAGTTAGTCTTTAGCTTCTTCATTTCTTCCTCATCATTCCCTGTAGTAATTATATCATCAACATAGATAATCAAATAAGTCACAAGTTTACCTCTCCGTTTAAGGAACAATGCATGGTCTGAGTTGCTTTGTTTAAAATCATATCCCTTCATTGCCAGGTAAATCTACCGAACCAGGCTCGAGGATATTGCTTAAGCCCATAAAATGTTTATAACCATATCCCTTCAACGCCCAGCGGTTGCCCCACGTACACCTCTTCCATCACTTTGCCATACAAAAACGTGTTCTTTACGTCCATCTGGTAGACCTTGAATCGCTTGTAGGATGCAAATGCGAGAAACATGCGTATTGCTTCCATGTGGGCTACCAAAGCATAGATTTCATTGTAATCAGCCCCTTCAATCTGCTGGAATTCTTGAACAACTAAGCGAGCCTTGTTTCGAACAACAATGCCTCGGTCGTATTACTCACACTTGTAAACCCACTTAGTTTCGATCTTCTTTGCACCCTTTGGAAGATCGACTTGGTCCTAAACACCTAGTTTCCTGAACTGAAGGGGTTCTTCCTACATTGCTTCGATCCATGGTTCTTGTAACATCCGAACTGATGGCGGAATCATCGAGATGCATATCAAAATACAACAATAAGAACAAAAATAGTAGACACAACATGTTTTAGAAGCATGGCAAAGAAAAAACAACAATAAGCATAAAAAAACTGTAGACACAACTAAAATAGTTCCTTGTAAAACATCAATACCTGATAAAATTATTAGAGCGTACATCAACATTAAATCACAAAGACTTGGTTACCTGTTAAGTAAACATGAGGCATGAGGGAGAAAGCAGACACACAGAAGAGGAATGGAAGCCATTGAGTAACAAATTCATCTTCAAATGCACTGAAAAATTAAAAGACATGAATGAAAAATTAGTGTTTAGGAAAAAGAACAATCGTAATTTGATCAAAGAACATTATGCTTTTAGTTGAGAGTCTATGAAGAGGAGGCACAATAAATAGGTAGGGCAATTGAAGGAGAATGACATTCAATAGTAGTGAATGCGATTGAATTGAGAAACCATTTAATTGAAAGACGATGGAGGGCCTTGAGAAGAAAACGAAGAGAACAATTTTGGTGACTTAATAGCAAGTATGGAAGAAGTTTTATGTTTTAACTATAAAACCATGATCAAATTACTATCATGCCCTTAAAAACATCTTAATTGTGACAAATATTCTTATTATACCCTTATGAATTAAGGTTGATTCAATTGTACATGTTTCTTTGGTACTTAATAAGATAGCATAATAGATAAGAGAATGATATTTCAAGTTATCCATTCATGTGCAAATCATAACTTATTGATTAGTTGGTGGGTAATAATGGAGGACTATGAAGTGGTTTATAATAATGAGGGGTTTCACAAAGTTAATGTGGTCATCTAATTCTCTATAAATGGGGGTTACATGTTGGAAATGATATTAAGTGTGTATTACACACATATACAATAAGCATGATATGTTGTACACAAGGGGCAAAAAGGGAAGGAAATAACCAAAAAATAGACATTTGTGAAGAGTCTATTCAACTCTCATCTTAAAATTATGTTGAAATTACCTTATTGGACATGCTTGGTACTTAATAATATACTAGTAGGTTTACCCGCGCGTTGCAGCGGGATCGACAAATGGGTTGCAATATAACATTGTGATACTTAGGTTTTTTGCCGCAAGTTAAGCAAAAAGAATAGAAATGTGCACACTATGTTTTTAACAAGTATTCGTAGAAAGAAAAGAAAAGAAATTTGCACCGCCACTTACAACTGATTGCAGTTCACCACAAAAACCATGTACTTGTTGTTGAACAAATCTTAATAAACTAAAGGTATATTACTGTAACAGACCAATATGAACATAAACATCACTCTTGTGTAAGTTGTCTGGTTATTACATATCGATATAATCGTGCCGTTGAAGACACCTTGCTAAATGAAAAAGTTCATTTACATGACAAAAGCATGTAATAATAATATGATATTGTATACACTATCATATGAAGGTCATTGTCCATTTAGAAATCAAAAATTGTTATTTGTAAGTTTGTAATAGAATTGCCCAACTTGACCCAGCAGCTAAAAAATTGCCCAATGTAGCCGGTGAGCCGAACCATCCCGTCCACTTTACCGCTGGGTAGACGCATATATATGAAAAGGGTTTTTAATATAAATTTTATTATGGCAAAGTTTTAAAATCCATACAAGTTTAGCTGAGATAAGATTATTTATTGTGGTAACATAAATTATTATATTTCATCGCCATTATATGAAATTTGTTCAAAAATATTGCTATCCCTTGTGTTTATTTAGTTTGGGTGAGTTCCATTTTCATATAAAAGTTAATTATCTTCTAGGGGCATTTAGGAAACAAAAGTGGTAAAATTTAGAAATTTGCAAAGAAACTCTTGGTATGCCATTTTAACATTGGACAATTTGGACATATTTGCTCATGCCTCATCCTTTATAATGTAGTATTGACTTGTGGTGATGATTATGAGCAGAATAAAACGCCTGATGGTTCACCATAGTAGAGATGCGTGACGTAGAAAAATATATTAAGATAAAGAGGGAGCAAGTATAAAGATAAAGATAAAGATAAAGTAATTTGTTTAAGCAATTCTCATGTTGAACAACATTGTATAATTATATAAGCATATGCAATTTTAAAGAAAGAAAGAAAATGTAAAATTAATATTTGTTGAATATAATTATTTGAAGCTTGTGGTCATATCACATCACATGATATTATATATAAGAATTTGAAAGGACTTTGAGAGCAAACATAGAAACTTAGTTATTTAGAAAATAAACCTTTATTTATCTCTACTATATGGTACAAGTATCTTAATGCATTGAAGGGTAATTTGGGGAAGATTTATATGACATTTGAGGGTTAAAGCACATGACTTTTCACATCCCATCTTAACTTTACCAAGTTTGACATGTTTGCCCATTGCTCACTCTTTATAATGTAGTAGAGATAATAATTAATTTTATTAATCCAATTAATAAAATATTCCTAATCAGGATCTCAGTTAAACGCGTATAAACAAATAAACAATAAATAACCATAGGGAGTTTAGTAATCAACCTTTGACGACTACACCGGAATTGTAACACGCGGGTTACAACGAATCATCGCTAGTAGAAAGTTCACACCCGAGCACTGGCCTACCGAGAGCAACACTTTACAAGAGGGAGGCAGCCTATGGTGGTGGTTTGCGCAGGACAAGGGGCGGCCCTAAGGGGTGGCAGCCAAGAACGCTTTCTTGGGGAGAAAGGAGTTGTTTTGTTATAAAAGTGTACATCTAGGGTTTACTCCTTAACCCTCCTTTTATAAAACAACTTACACTAAGGCCCTTTGTTAAATATCATAATATTCCTTAATATTAATCTAATTAATATTAAGTCCTTCAAGTCTAAAACAATTATTATTTCACAAATAATAATCCACCTACACGTGAACTTGTCTGATTCGTGTACCAACGTGTAACTCTTCGGATCGTACCGGGTCGGGTTACGTTGACCTCGACTTTTAATTACATCGGACATACTATATATCCAACATCTATGCCCTGCAATTCACGTGTCCACCACCGCACCACTTCAATATACCCCATGTAATTACAGATCAAGACAACCCACGAGACCCGATTAAATGACAAATAAAAATTCTGAAGTGTAAGCTGTAAACCTTTCGTTAACTTACCTTAGAGGGTGTTTGGGATTGAGTTTGAAACAACTTATTGACTTATTGGCTTTTTCAAAAAGCCAATAAGTCAATAAGCTGTTTGTCTAACCCAAAAGCACTTTCTGTTTTGACTTTTGGCTTTTGACTTTTAAGGGTTGAAAAGTTGTTTTTGAAAAGTTAGAAATTCTGGGTTTTGGCTTTTGGCTTTTGGAAAAAAAAATTACAAATTTACCACACATACAACCAATATTCACAATAAGTTAAGCGAAACACTTAAAAAAAGACAATTTATTGACTTTTTAACGTTTCTCATCCGAAAAGCTAATCCAAACACTTTTTTTAAAACTCTTTTTCAAAAAGTCATAAGCCAATAAACACTTTTAACTAAAAGCACTTTTGCATCTCCAAACTCAATCCCAAACATCCTCTTAGGCCAATCAAGTTTTAGACATAACTGTGGCTTTCAAGTTCAAGCAGCCACATAATTTCCCCTGTATCTTCATTCTTATATCCCCTAGAATTTTGCAGGTAAAAATTGGTAGGCTTCATATTCTCGAATCAGCTAAAAAATTGGCGCCCCTCCATCTTTTTTTTTACGGGCCTGCTGTGGTGTCAGGTTTGTTTTGGTTCTTTTTTTCCATGCGTTTCAATTGTTTGTGTTAATGGCTTGATGGGATTTTTAAAAATGGTTGGTAGATGAAAGTTGGGTTAGCCAAAATTTGATGATTTTTTACTTGCATGTCAGTTATTTGTGTTAATGCTTCAAAGAATTTTTTTCCTCCATGTTATTGTTTACGGATTACTAATTGAAACCTTGAGACAAATTCAAGGAAAGTACACGCTATATAAGAGATGTAAACCATACATGTGTCGTAAAAGGCGATAGACTGTACATAATTTGATGTCAGGTTTCCCTGCGCATAAACACCTTAAACGTGAATCGATGAATGTTAACTTAAATTTGGAGTCGCCTCGCCAAAGTTAAGGGTGATATTAATTTAGCTAAAAAAGTCAAAATTAGCCTTTGTAGTTGAGGTTGCAATCCCCTTATTTGTAGTGAAGTCCAACTAGAATAGGAAGCGTCAACAAGGTTCCCCTTTATTTGGAGTGAAGTCCAACGACAATGGGAAGCGTCAACACCAACATTCGTCAATTAATTGCGTCAACAAGGTTTTTGGGTCTTTTTATCGTTCTTGGGTCTTTATATTTTTGTTCTTATCTGATGTGAATGTAATATGACCAATATATAAAATAATATGTATACATGATGCTAAAATCAGGTTGCTAGAGTTTTTTTTCGTGACTAGCGCACGGAGGATTTCAAGTAATGTGTACGCTTCAGTAGCAATGCATGCGCCAATAGGAATGTCTATTTCACTATATCGCTATAACATAAAAATATATACGTTTGCAGCCTTTATAGGTCTGTTTTGTATACCTTTGGGCAGATTTATATACCATTTTTTGTTGTAGTTGTGCCAGGTGTTTGTCATTTTCTTTTTTTATGTAGGCATTTACCTCTGTTCTTTTATTGTTGGTTTTAACAACCATTTTTCCCCGGTTGGCAAGGTCGTCCCTGAGAATTCAAGTGCCCGGGCCGAGCCGCAAAATATGTGCCCTTAGTTTTAGATCTTAACGAAATAAATAACGTAAACTATAGTTTTTAAATGAAGATTAAAGTAACATCAAATTGATGATTCAATTTTTCACAGATTATTTTATCCAACAATACGTTCTCGTTAGTTATCATCACCAATCCATGAAGTTTTTTTTCTTTAACTTAAGTGTTTTGAGCCTAGGACGAGCAAAAAATCGGAACCAACATTAAAATAAGAGGATAAGGGATTACTTTTAAGTTATTGTTATTGTTAGCTTAAAAAAAATAGGATGACACCGCTATAAGCATTTTTTTCCCTTTATACATTGGCATATTCTAATGTCTATAATACCGCCATCATTTTCTAGTATTTACACTACGCCATCATCCTCCTCAAAACAACCCCTTTTATACCCTGTAACACCAACACTATGCAAAGATCATTTAGATTTTTCCTGTGAATTCTATTCCACTGTCCGTCACTGTCGCCGGTCACAGTGCCCCCTTGAAAATTGGGCCCGGGCCGGGAGTCCTCCCCGCACCCCCTCAAGACCGGCCCTGCCGGTTGGTTCTTAGTTTTTGGCTGACTGCGCTGCATCTTTTGTACAGGTACAACAACCATTTTTTCCCACTTGGTTCTTCTTTTTTGGCTGACTTTGCTGCATCTTTTGTACAGGTAGCTGTGGTACTTCTTCCTTATAATCGGTTTGTTTTTTTTTCCTAATTTGTTACGTTTGTGACCTGTTTTACTGATTTGTCACTCCGTTGTTTCTGCTTTGTTTCATGGATGTTGTCTGCTTATGATTGGTTGTTTGCTAGGATACCAGCAGTAGGCTGGAAATGACCCTTTTAGCTTACAAGTGGCTGTGTCTTTATTACACTATCTTCCTCATCACGTAGCATATTTTGTGCAGGTAGCTTTGTAGGCCTTCTTTATAATCAGTTTGCTTTTTTTCCTAATTTGTTAACTTCGTGACCTGCTTTACTGCTTTACTAGACTCTGTTATTTTTGCTTTATTTAACGGTTGTCTTATTACGGTCGGTTGTTAGTAAGGATACGAGTAGTAAGCTATAAATTAGTCCTTCAGCTTGCAAGTAGCCGTGTCTTTCTCCCATTGTTTTCCTTAGTGACGCGACCATGACTTCTAGAAAACATCGTGCTTTTCATCCTTTGACTGACACTTCATCTACTGTTTCTGAATTCTCTGCATATGCGCTTCCTCAACCGACAAGGCGTGCTATTCGTTGTTCTTCTTTGTTGTCACACCCCGACTTTTGCCTCGTCGGTTGCGACGTTTGGTGCCTTTGCCAGCGCAGCGGAAAGTTGCATCTAAGGCTCTTATTTCCCGAACGCCAATTCTAACCCTCTAGGATCCCCGATCCCAAGACGTCGCCTACTCCAACCGTGCCGTTACCAAAGTTTAAACCTGAAAGACATACTTAAAAAGGTCAACATAAAGCTGGTGAGTTCATAAGTTTTCTAAAAGAGTTGTAATAAGTTTGAAAAGATCATATCCGTTACTACTAGGTTATAAGAACGTTAGCTAGACGTTTAGTGTTTTTACTACTACGGTTGGGAACCCATTACTATACGTGTGTAAGTAGTTGAATCATGCCCAGACGATTTGGCTATAACCGATGCCTCGGCGAGCCAGTAAAAAGCGACAATATGCACCCGCCCGGCCCCGCCGTCGAGTGGGGTTTGTGAGACCCAATAGATCTATCCACATTTCCCCCGTTGTGCATCCCCGCACATTCATGGTTTCCCCCTGGGACTTTCCATAAAAGCCGTATAGTATTTGTAAAGTAACCATAGTATAACATGACCTTTAGTAAGTAAGTATGTAGCATGTTTCTTCCCCGAAAGTAAAACCAGTAAAAGTATGGCCGTGACACTCACGCACCCATTTCATTTTTCAAAAACTTGTTCGTTTGGAATTCCTCAGGTTTTCATAAAAGAAGCATGTCTTCCACCCCGAAAACATTTATAAAACAGTAAAAAGTGGGGTCATGAACTCACCTTAATTTCCTCGCTTAGCTAGCAAACAAAGCCTGAAATCTCGACTGACTTCCTTGTGCCCTAATACAACAAAGGACACCTTAAAGTCTAACACATATAAACCTAGCCTATTATCCAGCTAAAAGATAGTTTATCCAACTATCTAGACTCGCGTGTATAACTCGAGTACTAATATGCTTTAACTCGACGAACCGATCGTAACTTATCTTACTTATGCGTTAACACACGACATAGTACCCAAGTTGCGCACTTGTCACTATTTGTGTGTACACCACGTTGGACTATTACTACGAAACGTATAACTTATCTTGAGTCAAAACTCATCTTCTAATTATATTTTAGGAAAATACTCTTTGGTAAAATATAAGTATAGTTATTTAAAACTGATCAATAACAAGTGTCGCTTCTTTTCCAAATCTGAACATTTAAGTTATTCAAAGCTTTGTTTCGCATAAAGCTTTCCCACGTAAATCATACGTTCATATATATTTTTCAATACGGACAATAAACATAGTTTCGTCGTCGAAAACCTTTCAAAAAGCTCGTCATACGATGTTTGGCAAAACTATATATATATATATATTTGTTTCAAAATATTGTCCGGGATTTACTTATTATTGTTAAACATATCTTTTGTCAAAACGTCACTATTTTGCATAACTACACTTATCATGACGCTTAGGGAACTTCGTTTATAAAAATATGCGACAATTCTATTTTCGTTGCGCCGTGGATTTTATAAAAATTTGGGCAGAGTTTCCTCTGTTTTCGTACAAACCAGGCAACACAAGTCGCCTACAATTTTCCCAAAAATCAATATCCAATACAAGACTTGATACGTTACGACAACTTTTGTAAATTTACATATTTACATAAGTATTCATATTTATATAAATATACTTGTATACAAATGGTCCAACAATTTTAGTCCGACGACAAAACACAAGTCACGTTTTAATATACAAGTTTTCGTTTATCTTCGTAAATGGTTCGTCGCGAGTTAACACATCTTATTCGTTTATATTTATAATATGTTTTATAAATACAAGTTCAAAATATAACAATTAAATTATACCGAATCGCATACGTGAGACCCGACACGCCACTTTATCTCGGATGACGTGTAGACAGAAGCCGAGTCTGACCCGTTGACTGCGCATTTGACCGAACCAGTATGTTTGACCAGATCTGACCCGTTTGACCCGGGTTTGACCGAGTTGACTGAGTTGACCAGTTGTTGACCGAGTTAACTCGGTTTGACCAGATCTGAAACGAGACCGGATCTGAGTTGGAACCAGACCCGAACCACAACCTTAACCCAAACCTTTGGATCCCATAATAAATCAAGACCCGAGATCAAAACCCGATTCACCCAAACCAAACCAAACCTGTGAGTCGTGATTCGAGCCCGGAAACCAAAATCCCAAAACGAGTTGCTCGCTAATCGGACCCCAAACAAACCACCATCATCGGACCACCATTAGCACCCATCGGACCCGAACCAAAACCGAGCCAAACCCAAGTCCCATCCGGACCTGATGTGAACCGACACCCAAACCCAAAGCCATAACCACCACGAACCCGACACCATCGAGCCAATACAAACATCCTGATCCAAGCCCACTTGCCTTGAACCTCGTGTGCCGCCCCTTCCCCTCCCCGTCTTCTGCCCGACGTGGCTGTGGACCACCATGCCGCCGCCTTCAGTAACCAACCCCCTCCCCTTGATAATCATCGCATCGCTGCTGTTGTTGTTTGTTGGAGTTGCGTCGCCACCACCCAAGCTTGGTGGTGGCCGGCGGTTCTTGTAACAGGAGCGAGGGAGAGGAGGGCAAGGAGGGAGAGAGACGAACGAGAGAGAGAGAGAGAGAGAGAGAGAGAGAGAGGGGTAGAGAGAGGGAGGGTGTGCGTTTTAGAGAGAGAGGAGAGAGAGAGAGGTTGCAGAGATTTGAGGAGGGGGGGGGGTGTTTGGCTGCGGGAAGATGAAGGGGAAGGAGAAGAGCTCCCCTTTTATAGTTAGGGTTAGGGTTAGGTGGGTTATTACCGCGTATCGAACTCGTTTAAACGTAAAACGTCCCGGTTTTATTCTAGGCCCGATAATTAATTATAAAAAGTTGTCGGTTTTGTTCGAAATACAAAACCGAGCATAAATATAAATATTTTCGATGTCCGACGCGTGTTTTCAGAACACGCGTTTAAATCGCGTTAATTAAATCGGTCGCAGTTTCAATTGTAAAAACGGTCAGTAAACTTCCGAAACTTAATAATTAAAATTTATTTGTAATAAATATTTATTTTTAAATCATAAAAATCACGTCATTGTAGATCGGAAGTTGCCGGGTGTCACATCCTCCCCATGTTACAAAAATTTTGTCCTCAAAATTTGAGGTAGGATATCATCCAAGAACCAATGGTAGTACAACAAAAATAGTCAACGGACTTGCCGGTACAAATGACACGAAATAAAGTTTCAGAATCAACTGAATGCAAAGTGTAAACAATAACTCTGTCAACAAATACTATTGGCGCACCTCAACGAAGCAACTAGTGCACCAACTTTTTCATTACACACCACAAGGTGTGTTTGGATTTAAGGCAATAACAAACAAGTTGATGAAAGCGAGACATGTTAATAAAAATCATTCATTATTCTAAGCCGATTGAATATTCACCGCAAGGTGCTGTATCAAATTCCAACAGTTCGATTCAACTGAAATGTCGACTTTAAAGAAACTCATCGACGAAGTATCAAAGGATTCATTGCCCACAATGGCCTAACATAGCAAGACTAGAAGACAAACATTACGAGCAACATAATGATAAAACAAATCATTAATGAAACAATTGTTTGATGCGAAGCCCTACAATGGACCTTCACAGGTTTAAAGAATTCAAACATATAACAATTGACACGTGTACAAAAGGCGTGTCTAATTTGGTGAAAAGAATAAGGAATCAACAAAAATTAAATTCCTTTATGATTGAATGTCGAAGGCCACAAATACAAAAGAAGAGAGATGTAAATCATACTCAAAAGATATAACTAGGTTCTACAACATGAACCTTAGAAGTTCAAGAAACGAGATCATCAAGAACTTAAACTGGTTTAAGAAAAGCAAGGTCACAAATGACACGAACAGGGGAGAACCGACAATCACGTCCGTAACAACAAAAGAATGAAAAACCCTTATCCATTATTTATATATATAAATATATATACAACAACATAATAGTATAGATACCCTCACGATAGATGTCCTTAGAATTATCAAGTGCCTGTAAATTCGCAATAACGTGACGTCTGCGTTATCGAAAATTTACCTCACCAGATCATCCTATTAACCTCCATCATAAGTTATATCACGAGCACTCGTCATATTCATATAATAACACATATATATAACGCCATCGGTTGGGGTGTTATAAAAAAACTATGACAAAGACTTGCTGAGTGTTGAACGTGATTCATGTCGATCAATGTTAAATGCTGAACAATTGCACATATATGAGCATGTGCTTGCATCTATAGCATCGAATGACCAAGTCCTAGGATTCGTCTATGGTCATGGTGGGACTGGAAAAACCTTTATGTGGTCCACTATTATTGTAGCCTTGCGTTCTAAAGGAGACATTGTACTTGTAGTTGTTGCGTCCGGCATTGCCTCTTTGCTCTTCCTGCTGGTAGAACAACACATTCTCGCTTCAAAATACCACCGGATTTAACAAACGAGTCATTATGCCATATAAAGAAAAACACATACTTGGGTCAGCTACTAATAAAATCAGCACTGATTATCTGGGATGAGGCTCCAATGAACGTTCATAAATGTTTCGAGGCACTCAACAGTTCTTTGCAAGACCTTCTTGACAACACAAGCCTTCCTTTTGGTGGGAAATCTATTTTGCTTGGAGGTGATTTTAGACAGACATTACCAATAATACCTAAAGGTTCATATGCCTCCATCTTGGCATCTGCACTGCCAAACTCATATCTATGGCGACACTTCAAAGTCTATAGGTTGACTCAAAATATGCGTGTAGAAAGGACTAATCTCACTGCTTTACAAAAAGAATATATCTCTCAGTTCTCCTCCTGGTTGCTTGCTTTTGAACTAATACATTTCATTTATGATGCTGCTACGCTGCACAATCCGATAGCAAATGTATTATCTAGGAAAGAAATCGTCTGTCCTAAAAATTACACCGCGCAAGACATTAATCTTATGGTCCTGCACATGTGTGAAGGCGAGAGCAGAGTATATACAAGCACTGACTCTGCTACACCACATGCAGGTGATCACTGTCATACAAAGATGTTATATCCCCAGATTTTCTGAATTTGCTTAACTTTTATGGTCTAACGCCACATTCCGTAGAATTAAAGCTCAATGCTCATGTCATGTTACTTAGGAATCTTAACCCAACCGCAGGTTTGTGCAATGGTACACGGCTAATTGTAACACAACTGTTGTAATAATATTTGTTTTTGTTTTTTTTTTCTTGTGTTTTGCCTATGTTTTGTAGGTACTTTGTAGTCTATTCGAGATTCTAATACAAGCCTCAAACTTATGATCTAATGATTTCTGGTTGCACCTGAAGAGAGTGCTTATAGGAAATTTGTTAGTTGGTATTAGTTCGCTTTTGTACCAATATTGTTGTTTCTTTTACTTAGTATACTTCTATCTTGTATATTTTATAATAGTTTTGTTTCGTGATATTTTGGTTGTATTTTGTATCTTGTATGTTTGTCTAACTTGGATATTTCCATAAAAGTTAAGGAATTCTAATAATAAGTGTAATTGTTACTTTTGTTTCTTTACATTCTATGACAGCTCAGCACATGTTTGTAACGCGAATATACAATAAATATAAGATACGTTTGATCAATGAAGACATTCCTGAAACAGATTGTTATTTTATTTTAAACAAGTGTCAAAAAAATATGATAAAATTTTGGAGAAAAAATCTGATTAAAAAAAGATAAGTCTTCCCGTGTCCTCAGAAGTTTCAAAATCCTTTGTTACTTGCTTCATCCGTGGATAATCATCAGCTGTTTTGTTCATCAGTGGTTACCAGTGGCAGAAGCATAGCATAACCATCAATGAATGGATTCGGAACTTTAGTTGAACGATAGTTCTTTGTGAAAAGTTGTTGTCAACTCAACAGATTTTGTAAACAGGATATAAAATAAAATGATGATACTTTAAAAACTGATAGAGTTTGTAATTGCAATAATAAGTTTGAATGATATAAAAATCAAGTTATGAAGATGATGAAATTTAAATGTTTTTATATTATTGCATTTTCAAATATGAATATTATTACAATGTAGTTATTTTTTATTGTAATGTTTATGATTTATTATTGAAAAATATTCATTTTAAACTTGATGTTTATTAGATATGTATCTTTTGTTTCAATATGTAACTATAAGTTTATTATATGTAAACATTAAGTAATAGTTACTAATGCTTTGGCGATATTGCTTTATCATTTATTACACATATCATGATTTTAATTATGAAGTTAAAAAGGTTTCTGTAATTTAACTATATAAGGATAGTTTAATAACAAATTTAATGGTGTAATAAAAGATTTTATGCTCAGATTTTTGACGTTTTACATTGACAGAGTTTTGTGTTATAACAATTGTTGAGAAGTCAACAAATTTTATAAAAAGGCCCAAAAGTAATGATTACCATTTTGACTTAGTTTATTAACAATATTATTTTATTCTTGTTGTGTTGCAATTTTCTTGCACTCTATTAAAAGCGACAAAAGTAACTTCCAACTAGATATTTACTTGAAATGCAACTTATAAAGTTGAAAACGAAATTTACGGATAGTTACTTTATTAGTTATTTATTCATCCTATATAATAAAATAATATTTTTAAAAAATTAATATTATTATCACTATTATAATAATGAATAATGAATAATTCGATATAACGTTGAAATGAACAAATTTTCAAAAGGTTTTTGTAATTTATTTAACTATATAGTGATACTTTAATACTAACAAATTTAATCTTCTAATAAAAGATGTTAAACTGACACTTTTGACGGTTTCACTTCCTTCTACCGATTACACAATCTGTTGGTAAATACTGAGAGAGTTTTGTGTGATAATATCTGTTGAAAACTTAACAAATGTAATAATAGTGATAATAATATTAAATTATTAATTATATTATATTATTAATAATATTAATCTTTAAATTGATGTTTATTATATATTTATCTTTTGTTTCAATATGTGGTTTGAAAAAATAGTAACTAAAAGTTTATTATATGTAAAACTTAAAGTAATAGTAACCAATGCTTTGGCGAGTTTACTTGATTATCTATTACACACACACATATATATATATATATATATATGTATATGTGTATATATATATATCAAGACTTAATTATGAAGATGAAAATGTTTGTGTAATTTAACTATATAGTGATACTTTAATAACAAATTTAATCATGTATTAAAAGATGTTGTTACATTGAGACTTTTCACGGTTATACACTCAGATAGTTTTGTGTGATAACAACTGTTGAGAAGTCAGCAGATGTTATAAAAACTCCCAAAAGTAATGATTACGATTTTGAAATTACTTTATTAACAATATTATTTTATTATTCTTGTGTTGCAATTGTGTTGCACTTTATTAAAAGTCCCAAAAGTAACTTCCAACTTTATATTTACTTGAAATGCAACTTATAATATAAAGTTGAAAAAGGAACTTTATGGATACTTATAGTTTGTTAGTTATTTATTTAACCTATAATAAAATAATATTATTAATAATTTAATATTATTATCACTATTATAATAATGAACAATTCAATATAAAGTTGAATGAACTAATTTTGAAAACTTTTGTTTAATTTATTTAACTATACAGTGATACTTTAATAACAAATTTATTCTTCTAAAAAAAGATGTTACACTGAGACTTTTGACGGTGTTTTGAACAGATGTTACCGAATACGGTTATTCTTGCAACAGATTATTGAATTTTTAATTTGGTGTTTTCTAAACAGACCTTAAAAGTTGATCTGTTTATGTTTTTTATATTTTGTTGGTTAATTCTATTAAAAAGAGATTATAGGATTTGCGTGTTTACAAAGAAGTTTTACAACATAATAATATGTAAATTTAGGTAACATTTTTTAGGTGTTTTAATCATCGTAAAAATAATTACATCTAACGTTAAAAACCATCGTATTTTGTAAGTTTCCATATAGATTATTCAATTGTATTGTCGCCATCATAGACTTTTAGGGGTCTCCACTGTTTGTAATTATGATTTTGAAAAGAGTGATATAATTTAAATTTATTTATATTATTAAACAACCAATATCAGTTGTTAGCGTGATAGTTGTTTTGATAACTTCTAGATCTTTCGTTTGTACAATGGCCATCATTTTGTGTAATGGATGACAGTTGTGTGACAACATATGTTGACAAGTCAACATATATTGTATACCTTTTAACTCAACAGAGTTTGCAATACCAAATTTAATCATTACGATATTGAAAATTAGTTTATTCAAGTTTATAAAAAGCTGAGGAAATCATCATTTCAATTTGCAAGTTTATATCTGTTTCACCATTTGTAAAAGGAACCATAATGTTTTTCCCTTAACATTTCTACCACCAGTTTTCTCGAAAATTCTTCAATAAAAGGAAAAACTATTACCAATAAACCGTTTATAATGAAGTTGGAATTGGTGTTCTCGGAAGATTCTTACAATCAAAGAAAAATATTATTTGTATCATTTCACCCTCTAGATCCTATCTAAATAGAGATGGGCATATATTGAAATAATATATGTCTGTCTCTTAGAACAGTAAGAGGCATATTACCAACCTCCTTGTGGTTTGTTGGTTTTCAAGTACAACATGAAACCTTTAGATCATGAGTTCAATGTTTGTTTGTAGATCGAGAGAGAGAGAGAGTAAGAGGCATATTATTCTTTATTTTGTTTTGTTTTTTTCAAATTCTGTATTTTGTTTCTTATCTTTCTCTTAATCTCTTGTATCTTGTATGTAGTTTGTTGTTTGAAAGAAGAAATATTATTGTTATGAAGACTGAATTGATTTATATGTAAATAATTGATTTATTTCTTCAAAATATAAGTTTTATTGAGTTATCTTCATTTAAATTTATATTTTTAAAGATATATTGAAAGATATGTACTTATTTTAATTTAAATAAAGCAAATTTACATCTAGATTCATCATCTGTACATTGGGCATCATAGACTTTTATGGGTCTTAACTGTTTGTAATTATGAACATGAAAAGACTAATATAATTTAGATTTATTTATATTATTAGCACAACCAAATACAGTTGTTAGCATTGAGTACCAAACTTAATCATTACAATTTTGATTTTTTTTTTTGTTCAACTTTATAATGTTTCAGTGTTAATTATAATTATAAATTATATTATAATAGTTTTAAGTATTACGAAGTCTGTATAAACATGTGCTTGTATCTTTCTTTAATGTTTTTACATGTTTTGTTTCTACAACATCTATATATTCAAGTGTCTGATTTCAAAGTTATAATGGATGACAGTTGTTTAAGAACAACTATTGGCAAATCAACAAATATTGCATACCCTTTAACTCAACAAAAGTTCGGAATACAAATTTCCTATCATCACTTTTCTTGAAAAAGAAATCAACTTTCAATAATTGCAGCATAATCTTATTTCCTTCAAATTTCCTATCATCACTTTTCTTGAAAATTGTTCTAATGAAAGAAAGTCTATTACCAATAAACCTTTCATATTGTAGTTTGAATTGGTGTTCTCTAAATATTCTTACAATTAAAGAAAAATCTTATTTGTATCACTACCACAACTAGAGCCTGTCTAAATAGGGATGGGTGTATAGGGAAATAATATGTCTTTGGCTCTTCCAGGCGTTAGAGACATATTATCGTCTGGGTTTTGTTTTGTTTTGAGTTTTGTCTTATTTTGTTTTGTTTGTGTCTTTTTCTTATATTTTCTATGTAATTTGTGGTTTGATAGAGGAAAGGTGTTTGTTGGTATTATTTCACTTTTGTACCGATATTGGAGTTTTTTTTATTAGAATTCTTCTATGTTGTATCTTTTGTAATAAATTTTGTTTTGTGATGTTTTGGGGATTTTTGTAGTTTATATGTTTGTTTAGTTGGATATTTTCACTAAGATTATGGAATTCCAATAATAAGTTTAATTTCTATAACAGTTTTTTTCAATATCTCTTGACACCTCAACACATGTTTGTAAGCACATTATACAATTAATTGAAGTTACATTTGTTTAATCAAGACTTTACTGGAACAGGTGGTTATTTTAAAGAGATATACTTATTTTGAGGTGTTTTACCCATATTTTGTATCTTTTATGTTTGTGTAACTCCGATAATTTCATAAAAATTATGGATTGTCAGTATTTGGTTTCATTGCTATAGCACTTTATACCTCATGTTTTTAAATACAGTATAGAATAAATTCAAGATATGTTTAATTATAATAATCATAATAATAATAATAATATTAGTAACAAATAAATCTGAATTATAATGGATGACAGTTGTTTGATAACATATGTTGACAAGTTAATAGATATAGTTTACCTTTCAAAACAACCGAGGGTCGATTACCAAAGTTAATCATTACAATATTGAAATTTAGTTTATTCAAATTTATATTGCTGGAATGTTAATTATTATAATAGTGAGAGTACTACTAAACTATTTATAATATTTTTTTATTATTTTATTATTTAATTTTGTAGCTGTTTTTCACTTTGAAAATTTTAGAAATTTAACATATATATGTGACGGTATACATTTAATAACTGATTGTAAAATTTTAATTGTAATTTATCACAGTTGTTTGAGAACATTTGTTGACAACTTAACAGATATTGTATACCCTTCAACTCAACAAAGGTTTGAAACACATATTTAATCATTAGGATATTCAAAATTAGTTTATTTAGATTTATATTTCTTGAATGTTAGTTAATAAAACAATATAGTTATATTTAAAATATAGTAGTGACAATAATAGTAAACTATTTATAACGTTATTTTATTATTTGTTTTTCTAATTGTTTTACTATTGACGTAAGGGGTAAAAAATATTATTATAATATGTAAGATATTTTTTGCCTCTATAAAAGGCAAGCAAATCGTCATTTCATTTTACAACTTTATTTCTTTTCATTTATTATGATAAATAAAGCAACCGTCGATGAATTCAGTATTATGTTATTTCATTTAAATTTCCTTCTAACTTTCTTTTAATAAAATTTGCCTATGAAAGAAAAATGTATAGGAATAAAGCCTTTGGTAATCTGTGACACCCGGCATGTTTGGCTTAAACATTTTAGTAACACCTAAGTCTACCTTAGCGAGAAACATTTATAAACGGACTTAACCAGGTTAGTTGAGTCGGGCCAGGATAGGATTGTCCAGGGTTCAATGGTCTAGAGGACCATTGGAAGTCATTTTGGGAATACACTAGTACCGGGTCCCGTTGTTGGTGAAATTACATAAACTAAATTAAGTGCTATGTGTAGATTGATTCTTATATGATGGATTATATGCAAATACGTGTTTAAACGATGTGTAGATGATCATCCATGCTTATATATGTTAAACATAGATTAGGATTGCATGTTCATGTGTTAGGATGCGTTAAAATACGTTAAACACGACAAACTGGAAAAACTAGAAAACATAGATCTAGGTTCGACCACAGCGTGGGGGTGAACCTGGAAAAGGATCTTGGTTCGACCTTTAATGAAGGGGCGAACCTGGGATGCAAAAACAATAGAATTTCATTCGACCAGTTAAGGCACATTCGACCCTGAGAAAGGGGCGAATGTGTGTACATTCGACCAGGTGAAAGGGGCGAATGTGGACTAGTATAAATACCAAACTTTGTCATTTTTCACCATTTCACAAACCCTAACCGTCTCTAAACACTCTCAAACGATTTTAATCACTAAGGAAGGAGTTTTTGCTCTTGTTTTCATAATCTAACCTACCAACAACATCTAATCAAGAATCCAAGGTGTGTTCTTAATCCTAAACTTTTTCAAAGCATTTAATTCATTTTCATCTAACCCTAAATGTCCAGATCTGTTCTAAGGATGTTTTTATCAATAAAAACCTTTTAAACATCTTTCTAAACCAAAACCCTATCATTAAACATAGGTTTTTCATATCAATAAACATATGTTAATTATGTGTTATGTGATATTATGTGTTGTTTGATGATTCGCTGTTGTACTAATGCTAGAAGCATGATCTAGGGCTGATATTGATGTTAATTTAGGATTGTTTATGGTCACAATTAGATGATTAATAATATCATGTCTAAATTGGGGGTTTTCAATAAAGCTAGGGCTCGATGCATGCTTGTATGATCAATAGAACTTTTTGAGGTTTTCAAATAAATGACAAACTGAGCACTATTAAGATGATTATGGATTGATTTCAAAAAGTTTCCAAATTGGGTAAAGATTTCATGCATGATGTGATGTTTTCATAATTTTTGCCATTTTGGGAAAGGGCTAAAATGAACAGGTTTATTGGTGGGGTTTTGTGGGGATATGTTAATCATATTCAACTGCTGTGTTTGGTGATGTTTCCCGATGTCGGATGTTTTTGAAGCGTTTTTAGGAAAAGTATTCTGCCAGGGTCGAACCTTGGCACCTTCGACCAATCGGGTAGTTGAAAGTGGAATCCCGGGGTCGAACCTGGACAGTATTGGTCGAATCAGTTCAAAAGTGTCGAGTGTGACTTCGAATGGGTGGAAGGTGACTTCCAAAGGGGCGAATGTGGCTTAAAAGGGGTGAAGGTGGAATAAATTCCTCGTTCGACCCTACTGATTCAAAAATGAGATTTTTGATACAAACTTGTGTTTTATGCTTGAACCTTGTGTGTAATCTATGTGTACTTGATTAGTTAGGGTAGTGAGTCACCAACGGGATGTCGGGTCGGTCTAGTGTGTCGGTTGAACACTTAAACACGTTTTAAAAACATACTTGGTCACGATCTGGACAATCGGGGACTAGATAACCTTATGGTTATTAGTCGGAACACTTATGTGAACATTTTGATAGATCTCCGGTAGTGGGATTATCAAGGGCTTGGGTTTCTTATATTACTGAAGAACGCAACCTAAGGTGAGTTCACGGCCCCCCTTTTTACTGCTTTAACTTTTGGGGGAGAAAACATGCGCTAAACTATTTTGGTAACATATGTCATACTATGGTTTTAACTTTGTATTGCTATACGATCTTTGAAAGTCCCGGGGAAAACCATGAATGTGCGGGGATGCACAACAGGGGAAATGTGGATAGATCTATTGGGTTTGACTGACCCCACTTGACGGCTTGGTAACACTGCTGAACACACTCGGGCCGAACATTGGTAACAGTCTAGTAATGGTTTTCTAATCGTAGTAGTAATAAAACATACGCCTAGCTAGAGTACTCGGTAACATTGATATAGTATGGACATGGTAATGTTTTGGTAATTCTTGGTATCATTTGAACAAACCTGTGAACTCACCAGCATTTTATATGTTGACGTCTCTTTTGGCATGTTTTCTCAGGTCGCTAAGGTAGCACCGGTTGGACTAGGCGCATGGGTCTGCATTGGCGTCTAGGATTAATTGCATGTTTTGTAATAAGTGTCTTGGATACTTGGGAACACTGTTTTGAAGAGATTAAATTCTTTAAATGCTTCCGCTTATGAAATCTATGTTTTTGGGTTTACGTACTTCATATAGTGTCGTTTATTGTGACCGTTGACTTGAATTCTGGTTTGTCATGCGCCTCGCGGTAAAACCCCGCAGTGGAAATTTGAGGGTGTGACAGATTGGTATCAGAGCCAATGGCTATAGTGAACTAGGACTGCATGTAGAGTCTGGTCTATAGCCGAGTCACACACACTAGACGGTCACATACTTTGAGTCGCTTAGTGGGGATACGTACTAACTTTGTCGGGGTGTCTTTACATCATCATCATACTTGTGTGTTACATCATCCACTTTTGCTCGGGTTCTTACCTACTCTTGTTTTCTTCTTCGGGGTTGAAGAGGAAGAAGCTGACTTGTTGACTCTATCACACACATGCTTTCTTACACTTGCACCTATCGTAACACGTTACTAGGTGACGATGTCCAGTGGCCGGAGTCTCAACAAGGAGTGCATTTGGAGGACCATGTAGAGCAGTTTATCATTTCGGGTGCACACGAAATCATAAACTAAAATGCATGAAAATCCCGGTGGACTTTGAGTTTAGGTGCACACTTGTAAATTTCTAGTGGTTGACATTAGAGGTGAATCTGAATCCCTTGATTTCTTGATTGTCAGATCATGTCTGGTGCTCGTGGTGGTGGACGACGTGGCGGCGGCGGTGGCCGTGCTGGCGGCGGTGGCTGTGCTGGCGGTGGTGGTCGTGGTAACATCAACATGACCCAAGCTGAACTGAATGACTTGTTACAGCAAGGAATCAGGGGTGCTATAACTGTGGTGACACGGGAAACTTCAAGCGTGAATGTCCTAAGCTGAAGCAGGGCGATAACGGGAGGGGCGGGAACAGTAACGGGAACAACGGAGGCGGCGGCAGGACTGTGCGTGCTTTCATCATTGGATCTGCAGAGGCTAGGCAGGATCCAGACACAGTTACCGGTACGTTCCTTCTTAATGATCGCTATGTTTCTGTCTTGTTTGATTCTTGTGACATCCGTCACCCTCGTCTTTCGTCAAATTGACAATAATAGCCCTTTAAATATTTCCATTATAGTCCCTGAAAGTTTCGTCGTTTTCAATTTAATTTTAAAACGAATTTAAAACTTATCATTTATATATTTCTTATGTATCGGGTATAAGTTTTAATCAAACGCGTATGTTGAAACGTATTCGTAAAAGATTTAAATTTTTTTTTTTAGTTTTATAAAGTTTTAAAAACATTTTGGGTTAATCTAGTTAACTTGGTTAAGTTTTATAAAGGAGAAACTAACTAACTCATAATATAATTAACCTAGTTATAGTTAAGGGACCAAAATTGACAAAACATGAAACTTCAAATCTGAAATCCCCTCTTCCCTCTCTCACGGTTTTCCGGCCACCGGATTAAATTCCGGCCAAACCAAATTTATTCCTTATAACCGTTTTAACTCGTTTTTATTGTCTCAAAACGTTTCTTCTCCATTAATCAACGTATTCCAAACATTTTATCGAGTTATAACACGTCTTAAATCGGGCTTTAATTCGGTCTATTCATAACCGATCGGAAGTTTTAAACCCAAACAAAAACGCATGTTTAAATCTCCTAATCTATAAATTATTCTAACCCTTTGTTCCTGCATTCTAACACAATCAAAACCCACAAAAATCCTATCATAATCGAGTAGTGGAAGCCTCTGAATTGAGGATGTAAGTCGCGGCCTCTTTCCTTTCTTTTCGACTCAAAATGTTAATGTAAGTTCAATGTTCTTGTTCATATGCACTCCTTATTGATAACCGAGTCAGAGCCCTATTAAGTTGCTGTTACTTGTATAGTTATCGGGTTCAATTGAATGGGCTAGGGTTAGGGTTCTTGCTTGTAGGATTGGGGAAGAAGATGAAGATTGGTTATATGTTATATATATATATTTTATTTTAATACTTTAATCAAAGGTTAAGTTGGTGTAGTGGTGTTGGGCATTCATTCACCCTCTGCAGACCCGGGTTCAAACCCACTGAACCCCGGGTTTCATCATTTATTTTTTTTAGCTTGTTTATACATATTATATTTATATATAAATACATTGATATCTTTAAATATTCATAATAAATTCATTTTTGCTTCAAAAATTATAAAAATTTAGGAGTAGCTTCTTGACACCTCATAGAATATTATCCCACTTTTATTTTCCGACAAATGTTTTATTTTTATATTTTTATTGAATTAAATTGTTTTAATTGTATTTAATTAATTAAAAAATCATTTTTAATGATTTTAATATCAAACTTTTTGAGAAATTATTTCTAATCATTATGAACTGAAATAAAAATATTTGGATCAGAAAAAATTTATTTTTATTAATTTTCCTATTTTTAATCATTTAAACATGATTTAATCTCATTAAATCAGTTTTTAATATAAATAAGTTTATAAAAATTATGAGAAAATTATTTTCACTAATTTACATCAGAAAGTATCCATTTTCTATAAAATTAGTATTTTTGGATCATGTCTTGTATTATTAGCATTATTTATGTTTAATTAGACATAATTAAACAATTATTTATTTACACTATTTAAACATCTATTTCATAAATACTTTTCTTATAAAATAGAAATGTTTTATGTTTAAAAAATCTTAATTACCATTTGTTGGATTATTGTGAAACTCATAAATATTTAGTTATACATTTATGATTATCGTATTTATTTTAATTTAGTCAAAGTAATTAACTAAATTATTTGGTATTAATTATTTAAACATATGTTGATCTAAATATTCAAATGGTAATAATTATATTATGTAAACCACATTTACAAACTTTGATATATTATTTTTGACATACAACTTTTACATTAAATCGATTTATCATAAAAACTCTAATTCCCCAAATCGACTTAGCAAACTCTAATGCCTTAGACCCTAGTTACCTTAGACTTTTTAGACACTTCCTTATTAGTATTCTTACACATTATAGGTTGAATTCCTCGGAATTCCCATTACTTAGCTCACGATCGCTTAAGTGGATTTTGATCGCTGTCGCAAACTGTGAGTATATCTTTCCCCTTTTTACTGTTTTACTATTCTGGGGTGACTCATGTACTTATATATTAATCAAGTTTCAATTTCTTATACTCAATGCAATTCTCATGTGTGTTTGCTTTATGTTAATTGGTGTGTCTATGGCTTGTCAAAATCATTAACCGCTGGGCGGCCTAGCTTTTCAATGAATAGTACTATGGTATACCCCCTTGAGACTCTGTTGAGAATTTTGGTCATTGTCTTGTTAATTCATTATTCAGTTGGTTAGTCATGTGTTAGTCATTATTCTCAGGTTTGGTTTTGAACGGATATTACTTATTACATAATTGCAAATGGTACCGCACATGAATTGCTAAACACTTTTCTACTATATTTATTTAAACAGGGTATGCTCACCAATACATTTTGTATTGACCAAATCATTTTTTTCGTACATGTTTCAGGTTGTTTTGAGACGCTTCTTTTAGGCTTTTGGATTTTAAAATTAAGCCTTGACTACATTGTATTTTAGCTAGACTTGTCACTTTATAATTATTGTATCCTGTAATTTCATTTCAATGTAATAAATTATTTAATCAATGTATCAATATTTACACTTTTAGTCCATGAGCTATTGAACAATCGTCACTACGTGACACCTCGATGTTTCCGCCATCGGTTGGGGTGTTACAGATTGGTATCAGAGCCATGGTTATAGGGAATTAGGTTATTAGAATGCCTTTTAGCCTAGACTATAACTAAGCCTCTTTTCACGAGTCCTCTCGTGTACATTTCTCTTTATTTTATATTTTCTCTCAAGGTATTTTCGTTATGATTATTTCTCGTTATTCTTTCGATATTTTGCTTGGAGAAGAAGACACTCGTATTTCACAAACGAAACGATATCACCAAGTTAGGGGTGACATCCATACCTTGGTGATTAGTTTCACTCCTCTATATGTTATTTATCTTAGGAATATACCTTTGAGATAGGAGTGACATCCACACCTCAAAGAGTATTTCCTTCAAAAAGAAACTTAACCACTAAGCTGGGGGTGATATCCTTAACTTAGTGATTGGTTTCATTTCTCAATTGTTTTCAATTTTGAAATACATCTTTGAGTTAGGAGTGAAATCCACATCTCAGGGATCTATTTCTACATCTCGTTGATTATGAATTTTCTTAAATATTGGTAATCTATTACATACGTTAATTTTATCATTCACGTCATTTTAAATCTTGGTCCTTCAAAACACATTAGATTTACACATACTTCATAAAATGGTTTCATTTTGCATTTTATAAACTTGTAGTGCATATTTTACAAATCAAATGTAAATCTTTTGCTTTCATATGACATAGCCAATATATATTTTCGGGAGAAATTTGCAACTAATAATAAGCCTTATAACATTTTTCAAACTCAACTTCTCGTAAACACATGAAAATGTGTATTTACGAAGATTTTGCAAATAAACCTGTTTTGAATCTAAAACACACTTCGATTTCTAAAAATTTATTCTCATGCATCACTACTATTCTTTCAACAATATCACAAAGTCGAGTAAACTGCGAAAATTTACCTTTTACACTTATACTTTTTCAGTTGCAAAACTTTTGGTTTAACAAAACAATGGACATATCTTTTTATCAGAATGTTGCTAAATGTCTTTTATAGTATAACGCATATATGTAAAATTACTAGAATTTAAACTCACATGCCAGTAGGCTATACACCCGTTCCGTGCACATTCATTTGCCGTAAATTTCATTATTTTAATCTTGCACCATTTTTATTCATAGTTATTTCTAACACGTTATTTGTGATTATTTTCACATTGCCTATTTGCATTAATTCAACTCGTTTACTTTCATTTTGTGCAATTGTGCGATTTACTCGATTTATGTTATACCATTCTTTCAATCGAAGTTTTATGCTATACTTATGTACTTTGACGCATATTTGGTATGCATATTTTCTTTCCTGTTTTGAGCAAAACCCTGTTATACTTTACATTATTTTGTTTATCATCATGGCCAACGAACATACCAGTTGATAACTCGTATGAGATCTAAGCCAGTGCGCACGTACGACTCGGATTAGAGTATTTCTTCAATCCGAGGGGAACGGTGTAAACCTCAGAGTCTATCAATATGAGTGTTTAGAGCCAACGATGTGAACAGAAGTTACCAGTTAAAGGTGAACCCGAAAGGGAAGAACCTCTAACCATGTCTATTACTTACATGTTACTCTCATTGCGGTTAAAGGGGTAAACCCGGAAGGGAAGGACCTCTAACCATGTCGTTGTTTCATTGCAGTATCAATTACTTAGCATATCCTGATTTCACGCATTTGTTTCTAGTATTACTTAGGATAGGGTTATGGAAAAGCATAACACCCTAGTGTAAGGTAAATCGATGATTACGGTCCGGAACGCAATCATGGGTTTACAGGTACATGAGGGTGGTGTGTAATTCTATTTAGGCTATTGGTAGACAATCAGTACGAGTCCAAAGTATCGGGAGTGTGGTGGGTCAGCTGCGGTACACCCTATATATAAGCATAAACGATACTGCGGGAGCGGACTAGGAGTTTGACCAAGAACCTACCCATTACTACCTCTTCATTAGATCGTTGACTAATAGCTAGCATTTCGATAAGAGTGTTTGGGCACGAGCTTTAATTCGTCTTCCTAGAGTCTTTCCCTTGACCATCCACATAGAAAGCACGGACCTTGTATACTCTTACACACTCGATTATTTGGATACTTGCTACATACTCTAATAACATATAGTCAGAAACTTTTCTAAAGTACCTCTGCCCCTCACCCGTTACACATTCCCAAGATTTTTCTCATTTAAACTCTCAACTTTCTAACCTCGGGACATCTGTTAAAGATTTTGAAACTTTTATCTAGGATATTAGACACCTATTTTAAAACTTGTCAAATCATAAATGATGAAATTTTTCAACCTACTTGATTTATACAATGCCTTTTGTTTCATAGTAGACTCCACTTGAAAGAAATTTCGAGACGAAATTTTCTAAAGTAGGGGAGACTTAGACATCCGTCACCCTCGTCTTTCGTCAAATTGACAATAATAGCCCTTTAAATATTTCCATTATAGTCCCTGAAAGTTTCGTCGTTTTCAATTTAATTTTAAAACGAATTTAAAACTTATCATTTATATATTTCTTATGTATCGGGTATAAGTTTTAATCAAACGCGTATGTTGAAACGTATTCGTAAAAGATTTAAAATTTTTTTTTTTTAGTTTTATAAAGTTTTAAAAACATTTTGGGTTAATCTAGTTAACTTGTTTAAGTTTTATAAAGGAGAAACTAACTAACTCATAATATAATTAACCTAGTTATAGTTAAGGGACCAAAATTGACAAAACATGAAACTTCAAATCTGAAATCCCCTCTTCCCTCTCTCACGGTTTTCCGGCCACAGATTCCGGCCACCGGATTAAATTCCGGCCAAACCAAATTTATTCCTTATAACCGTTTTAACTCGTTTTTATTGTCTCAAAACGTTTCTTCTCCATTAATCAACGTATTCCAAACATTTTATCGAGTTATAACACGTCTTAAATCGGGCTTTAATTCGGTCTATTCATAACCGATCGGAAGTTTTAAACCCAAACAAAAACGCATGTTTAAATCTCCTAATCTATAAATTATTCTAACCATTTGTTCCTGCATTCTAACACAATCAAAACCCACAAAAAATCCTATCATAATCGAGTAGTGGAAGCCTCTGAATTGAGGATGTAAGTCGCGGCCTCTTTCCTTTCTTTTCGACTCAAAATGTTAATGTAAGTTCAATGTTCTTGTTCATATGCACTCCTTATTGATAACCGAGTCAGAGCCCTATTAAGTTGCTGTTACTTGTATAGTTATCGGGTTCAATTGAATGGGCTAGGGTTAGGGTTCTTGCTTGTAGGATTGGGGAAGAAGATGAAGATTGGTTATATGTTATATATATATTTTATTTTAATACTTTAATCAAAGGTTAAGTTGGTGTAGTGGTGTTGGGCATTCATTCACCCTCTGCAGACCCGGGTTCAAACCCACTGAACCCCGGGTTTCATCATTTATTTTTTTTAGCTTGTTTATACATATTATATTTATATATAAATACATTGATATCTTTAAATATTCATAATAAATTCATTTTTGCTTCAAAAATTATAAAAATTTAGGAGTAGCTTCTTGACACCTCATAGAATATTATCCCACTTTTATTTTCCGACAAATGTTTTATTTTTATATTTTTATTGAATTAAATTGTTTTAATTGTATTTAATTAATTAAAAAATCATTTTTAATGATTTTAATATCAAACTTTTTGAGAAATTATTTCTAATCATTATGAACTGAAATAAAAATATTTGGATCAGAAAACATTTATTTTTATTAATTTTCCTATTTTTAATCATTTAAACATGATTTAATCTCATTAAATCAGTTTTTAATATAAATAAGTTTATAAAAATTATGAGAAAATTATTTTCACTAATTTACATCAGAAAGTATCTATTTTCTATAAAATTAGTATTTTTGGATCATGTCTTGTATTATTAGCATTATTTATGTTTAATTAGACATAATTAAACAATTATTTATTTACACTATTTAAACATCTATTTCATAAATACTTTTCTTATAAAATAGAAATGTTTTATGTTTAAAAAATCTTAATTACCATTTGTTGGATTATTGTGAAACTCATAAATATTTAGTTATACATTTATGATTATCGTATTTATTTTAATTTAGTCAAAGTAATTAACTAAATTATTTGGTATTAATTATTTAAACATATGTTGATCTAAATATTCAAATGGTAATAATTATATTATGTAAACCACATTTACAAACTTTGATATATTATTTTTGACATACAACTTTTACATTAAATCGATTTATCATAAAAACTCTAATTCCCCAAATCGACTTAGCAAACTCTAATGCCTTAGACCCTAGTTACCTAGACTTTTTAGACACTTCCTTATTAGTATTCTTACACATTATAGGTTGAATTCCTTGGAATTCCCATTACTTAGCTCACGATCGCTTAAGTGGATTTTGATCGCTGTCGCAAACTGTGAGTATATCTTTCCCCTTTTTACTGTTTTACTATTCTGGGGTGACTCATGTACTTATATATTAATCAAGTTTCAATTTCTTATACTCAATGCGATTCTCATGTGTGTTTGCTTTATGTTAATTGGTGTGTCTATGGCTTGTCAAAATCATTAACCGCTGGGCGGCCTAGCTTTTCAATGAATAGTACTATGGTATACCCCCTTGAGACTCTGTTGAGAATTTTGGTCATTGTCTTGTTAATTCATTATTCAGTTGGTTAGTCATGTGTTAGTCATTATTCTCAGGTTTGGTTTTGAACGGATATTACTTATTACATAATTGCAAATGGTACCGCACATGAATTGCTAAACACTTTTCTACTATATTTATTTAAACAGGGTATGCTCACCAATACATTTTGTATTGACCAAATCATTTTTTTCGTACATGTTTCAGGTTGTTTTGAGACGCTTCTTTTAGGCTTTTGGATTTTAAAATTAAGCCTTGACTACATTGTATTTTAGCTAGACTTGTCACTTTATAATTATTGTATCCTGTAATTTCATTTCAATGTAATAAATTATTTAATCAATGTATCAATATTTACACTTTTAGTCCATGAGCTATTGAACAATCGTCACTACGTGACACCTCGATGTTTCCGCCATCGGTTGGGGTGTTACAATTCTGGTGCCGATAAGAGTTTCATATCTGTGGACATTAGTCGATTGCTAGATATAGTACCCATACCTTTAGAGGCTAAGTACTTAATAGCATTGGCTGATGGTAAGAAAATCGAAGCGACACACACCCTTAGGGAATGTCGCTTGGAACTGTCGGGTTTGTCTTTCCCTATTCACCTTATGCCGGTACCCCTGGGTAGTTTTGATGTCGTTGTCGGCATGGATTGGTTATCATTGTATCGTGCGGAGATCGTTTGTTTCGATAATATTATTCGGATCCCTCTCCTTGATGGAGAGACTCTTTCGGTTCATGGCGAGAAGAGCGGTGCTCCGCTGAGTATCATTTCTAGCATGAAAGCCCTTAAGTATCTTCGAAAGGGTTATTCGACCATTCTGGCACTTGTTACTGTTTCGACTGACGATGAGAAGAAGATCGAGGATATTCTGGTGGTTCATGATTTTCCCGATGTGTTTCCTGATGATTTACCTGGTCTCCCTCCCCATCGTCAGGTTGAGTTTGGAATTGATCTTACTCCGGGTGCAGCTCCTATTGCCCGGGCCCCGTATCGTCTTGCACCTCCCGAAATGCAAGAGTTGTCCAGCCAGTTACAAGAACTCTTGGACAAGGGTTTCATCCGACCGAGTTCTTCCCTGTGGGGAGCTCCTATTTTGTTTGTGAAGAAGAAGGACGGAAGTCTTCGCATGTGTATCGATTATCGTGAGTTGAACAAAGTGAACATCAAGAATCGTTACCCTCTCCCTCGCATTGATGATCTCTTTGACCAGCTCCAGGGCTCTAGTTACTATTCGAAGATTGATCTTCGGTCTGGTTATCACCAGCTGCGCGTTCAAGAAGCCGACATTCAGAAGACTGCTTTTCGCACTCGTTATGGCCATTTTGAGTTCTTAGTCATGCCTTTTGGTCTCACTAATGCACCGGTGGTGTTCATGGACTTGATGAACCGCGTTTGCAAGCCCTGCCTTGATAAATTCGTCATCGTTTTTATTGATGATATTCTGGTTTATTCTAAGAATAGGACGGATCATGAGGAACACTTATGGTTGGTCTTGGAAATTTTGACACGAGAGCGGTTGTATGCTAAGTTCCCGAAGTGTGATTTCTGGTTACCCGAAGTTCAATTCCTAGGACATGTGGTTAATGAACTGGGAATTCATGTCAATCCGGCTAAGGCGTATGCACCCTTTCCTAGCACTTCCTGGATTTTATAAGGTCCTTCCCAGTTTGGAGCAAGCTTACCAGGCTTTTCGGCATTTGATGCCTCATTGCCGCGGAACACGTAATCTCCGACGTGAAAGAGGTGTTCTTTGACGTGCGCGTTATAATACTTTTCCAGTTGTCGTTTGTAAGTGGGTTCGCGGACAGAAGCCGTGTCCCGACGTTCTTCCAGTAAATCCAGATTCATCCGCAGCTCTATGTTGTTGTCGGTGTTTTGTGCAAACAGGACCCTTGTGGATGGGCATGTAACCTCTACGGGTATTACTGCCTCGGTTCCGTATGTCAAGCTGAATGGTGTTTCCTCCTTGCTTATTTTTGATACAACTTAGGGAACTTGTAAGTTGAGTTCTTTATCAAAAAATTGTATTTACTAGCTGCACGGATTCTAGTTGAGTTTTCACAGCCCTATTTGTTTTACTATTTTTAAACTATCAGGGGAATAACATGCTTGGTATTTTATATACATTTGGTTGGAAATGAAATCTATCGTATCATTATGTGCGCTTGAGACGTTATGGATTTGAGCTTAGTAAGAACTCATATTTGTTGTTGTGTTGAAACCATTAGTCTTTGGACCGAAGATCAATTGAATAACACTATTGGGGTTAAATCACCGGTTATGTGGTGGGCGAGGCTAGAAATGTTTTCATGTTTTGGTTATGGGCTTATGCGGGCACACACCTTAGTAAGTAATTAAATGCTAATATGATCACATGTATTTCATAAACCAGTATTCCACTTTTTAACTTATCAAAGTTATGTATTGTTTTAAACCTGTGAATCTCACCAACTTTGTTCACGTATTTACACATGTTTTTCAGGTAAATGAGTGGAGCGCCATCATCATGCATGCATAGGTTCGTTACCTCTTTTGACAATGGTTTTTTATGTTATCTCTTGGTTATCACAAAACAATATTTTGTCGGGTTTTATAAATTTGAACATGATTTGTTGGTTTTAAACTAAACTATTTACAATAGTTTGTAATTTGAGAACTTCGGTATGCACTTAATGTTTAAGAGCGGTTATATTTGGAAGGAATAAGAGAGGGAAATGTTTGAAAGTTAGTTATAGGATAAACATAAACTTTCATATATATATATATATATATATATATATATATATTGTAATGATACAATCCGACCCCTATATATACTTATACAATCCGTACGAGTGAACAGACATGCCCCTTCGTTAATAATCGGACTTAGGCTAAACTTATTTATTAACCGGTGTGTCACAAATCCGGTTATAACTACCATCTAGAGTTATAATATTTACAATTAACATATGTTTATAATATACTAACATGAGAATAAAATCAAGTTTAACTATTTATGTCTAACACCTTTGAGGTAGGGGGACCATCCTCGCCCACCCCTGACTAGTCGGACTTCTCACTCTTCCTTTATTGATATGCCTTGTTCGGTTGAGGAGTTATTGGAGACACTCCATAGGCGTATTGAGCGTCTCGAAACTTAGTGTGGTTGCCTACGTACTTATCTTGGTGCACTCGAGACATCTTTCTTTGACTTTGACTCTGACTATTGTTGTGCTGACTTGGGGTGGAGTGTTACTCATTTAGAGGATGAGATCAAGGTCATCTTCGCTAGGCAGCGCAACATTGATGATAACATCCATGAGAGTTCCATTGGTGAATTGACTAGGCTTCCATCACTTTCTCACCCCTAGTATGTTATGATGGATATTTACTTATTTTGTATGTTTAATACTTATATTTTCTAGGGCATCATGACCTTATCTTTTTATGTATTGCAAAACTCATGAAAAGTTTTAAGCTTGGGAAATCTATGGTATTATCTAATTATTATCATGTTTGTGTTGTTATGTTTGGTTATTGTTTCTCTTGTGGTTGTTGTTGTTTACTTGTTTCCCATAAAGGTTTCACGGTGCCTACTCACCAATCAAAAGTAGTTTATCATATGCTAAGTCATAAACATTACTCTCTGATATCCGAGTTCGATATTATTGTGGTGTTTGATAGTAGATAGGCGATAGGCGATAGGCGATAGCCTTTCAAAAACAGCCCAAATACGCTCTTTGGCTTGCCTAACAATGGTTTAAAACGTCTCAGTTTTTTTATTCAAGTCTTTTATTTCATGCTAATAAAAAGGATGACTATTCAAGCCTTTTATTTCATGCTATGTGATGACATTAAACCACGTCTTGTGTACAAAATGATCCATCATGTGCATGCATAGCGTATCATCATCAATCATACGATATTTAGATTGACGTCCTCAACCAACTGTTGCCATGTACAACTGATTTTGGCCCCTGGAACATGAATATATGACTTCAAAACCTACTGTCCTTTGATAATTTTGACTTCTAATTTTGTTGCAAAATCCAATAAAAAAAGTTACATCTTGGGTTATAAGTTTTCGAATTACAAATAAGGGAAAACTTCACAGAATAGTAACCAACTTAAACTAGTTACATATTTTTTTACGTTTTGTAGAAAGGAAAAATTCTTTAATCCTTTGTCTATGGGACTTCAACCCAAAACCTCTAAATTTAGGTGTTTCTAAAAGCTTTATCTTTAATATTAGCCATAAACCCCACCAGCGTTTCTACGTAAATTACATTTACAGTTAATAAATTTAAGACTAAAAAATATTATTAAATCACAATAATTATAAAGTTAGGTGTATATTAAATATTGCTACTTAAATATATATATATATATATATATATATATATATATATATATTTAAATATTATTATTTTGGAATAATCATGATGTTAAGTAGTATAGTAAATATTGTTGAATGAAGAAGTCAAACAACATTAAATTTTGTTACTAAAATGTATGATAGTATTTTTATAATTAATATGAAAAGTATAATTTAAAATTTGATTTTATAGAGTAACTATATTATTTAGTTTGCTTGAACTACCACATATGTCTTAAATATTAATAGTGAATAACATTGTTCAAAATATAAAACAATGGATTTAATTTTTTTCTTTTAAAGTGAAACTGTTAATACTACTGATCTCACAAGTTGATATGCAATACATGATTCTGATTTGATTTAATATAATCTGATATGATATGATACGTTACAGAGTAAGTATTTAATTAAACTATTGCACAATCATTGTATTTAAATGTACCCTTATTTAAACTTTTCACTTAGTGAAATCATCTCCAACATCTTTATTCTTCCATTCATTCAAGGGGTCTAGACATGAAGAACATGATCTTCATTTTCGTCATCATTCTTGCGGCAAACATATTGGTTTCTTTAGGTATTATTTTGGTTCATTTGCAATATTCTTTGAAATAACAATGATATACTAGTTACTAGTTAACAGCATAGGTTTAATTATTTTTTTCTTACCCGTTTTAGGAATGAGTGCAGGACACGAAGTTCCAGGTGAAGTTAATAATATTTGCAAAGAACATTTTATAGTGTTTCCCTGCACTGTCAGTAGATGTTATAAAAAATGCATGGAATGGAATCCAAATGGGATGTCACAGTGCCTCAATAGCTTATTCTGCCTATGTACTAAAGTAGATTGTTAACCATGTAATATCTTCTTAAAATAAAAGGATTTGGTTTTTTTGTTTACAAGGGTTGTGATGTGGTGTAAATTGTAATCCGAGGAAGTGCCTAAATTCCAGATTTAATGAGCCAAATATGAATGATAAAGCCGAATTTGTTGCTGGAAACTTGGATTATAAAATTAAGAAACAAAATCATAAAATTGGATCAATACGTCAAACTAGAGGAGTGTGAGTAAAGAATCTATAAATGATGTCTTCATTGTGTGTTGAAAAGAACATATATTTTTTGCTTTTAATTAATCTAGCAAAATAAAAACTAGATAAAAAAGAAAAAGGTTTAGATATTTGAACATGATGATGATAACTAATGAGATGATATTATGATCTATAATTTAGGAACTATGTTCACTTTTTGATTAAAAACAATGATAAATATATAATTATAATTCTATTATTATGTCTAGAGAATACCAGTAACAAAACAAAACAAAATGAAATTGAATAAAAAATTTTGATGTATATACCATACTTAATTTAAACCACTTCTTTAGTGGGTACTTTAACAAGCATCATCGTTATCTCCAAACAAACACTATTACAAAAACCGTCACCGTCATCCCCAAAACAACCATCACCGAGAACAACACCATAGCCACCATTTGTCGTCACTCAAACAACAAAACCACATCCAACCACTGTCACTTACCACATAACCACCACATGCCATTTCCCCAACTAAACAACTACCATAGACGTAACAACCATCATATGACCCATTACCTTCGGCCGCCGCCACCATTGCCACCATCACCACCACCGATCATCAGCACCAGTCAGGGGACACCATGCTCGCCGGCCACTGTGGAGTATAGGGTTTGGGTTGGGTTCGAATATGAGAAGAAGTAGCTAGTGTTTGGGTGTATAAGGTGCATTCAACGCGTTTAAAAACGTGTCATGCCTCGGTTTTACTTTCAGTTTGTTATTTCATCGAGAAGAATAGACAGAAAGGTTCATAGATAAAAACCCAACCATACTGAGCAAACTAAATACTATTATTGTCATCCGTCGCGTGGGTTCGCAACACGCGTTTAAATCGCATTATTTGTTTTGGCCGCGGTTTTCTCCATTTAAATGATTCGTTAACCTTCAAAATTAATAAATACCATTATTTTTAATAAATAATTATTTCGAAAGTTTGATTATTGTTAAAAAAAATACTCATTTTGACGTCTGATTCACACATTATTTCCATTTCGCGATTACACACTCAACGTTATTGACCATTTCTTGCACTGATTTCGCGTTTCGCTTCGATAGAAAATACAAACAATCCGTATACAATAACCTTATGTTTGTTAAGTTTGACCAATTTTTACTAATGTCAGTTTGTTAGAGTGTTAGAGTTAAGCACACGCGAATCTTTCTTTAAAAGCATCCAAAGAGTCCACAAACTTGGGGAAGGACATCGTCCAACTCATAATAGCTCAATTGGTCAAAGTTAACTTTAAAGCATGTTAATTACATCATAAACGAGGTTAAAATCAAATCAAATGTTGACTCAAATTTTTTGGTTGTCACAGTTATAAATGTTGAAGATTTATAAGTGTTTTATTGGTTTGTAAGCGAGTTATAGGTAACTTATTTAATGGTGTGTTTAGTATGTGATAAGTAAATAATATGGTATGCTAAAACTAACATATGTATAACAAACCATGTAAAATGTAAACCATAAAAACAAAAAACAAAACTTTAGAAGTTCATTTTTTTTCTAAGTGTCCGTCAACATGTTTCTTGTACAGGTCAACAAGAACTGTTTTTTAATACGGGTCAACCCAAACCTGACCCGTGTTTTAAACAGCTTGTGTTTGTCAACCAAACATTATCTTTTACGTTCAGGCTTGTGTTTGGTTTCTATGACACCTGATACTATCCCATGCTAAATCCGTACAACCATGTTATATAAAAAATGTAACAATTGCATAATTAGTTTGATTTGTGTTAATTAAGTCCTTAAAACTCTAGCATAGTCTGATGGAATGCATTGAATTGCATTCGGGAAACATTAAATATTGTTTTATTGCCTAACGATAAACCTATACATGAATATGTTGGTGCTTATCTTGAAAAAATATAAATCTAACCCGAAATTGATAAACATAATTAATTCAATTTTATTTGTAGGCATAAGGACATAATTTTGAGAATTAGGGTTAGGAAACCCTAATTTAGTTAAGAACAAGTCTAAGCATCGGGAATCAATCGCTAACCCTAATTAGATACCAAACAAACCTTAATAATCCCTAATCATCTTAATGAAAGTTTACTTTCTTGGGTTTTCATTTTCTAGGCCCTTAAAAACCTTAATTAGGGCCTACCTAATTCTTAATTGTCCCTAAAACCCGATAATTACCCCAAACATCCTAAAACCCTAAACTAATCACAATTAAGTACCTACACCCTTTCTTGAGGAACAAGGCAAAGCCTTGCTCCCAAATGTCTCAAAACCCTGAATTTGGAAGAGGGCCTCCTTTTTCCAAATTAAACCCTTGCTCCCCTATTTTACCCCTAATCTTTATGCATAATTTCAAAACAACCTTAAGCCCTTATCTAGAAATTTGGATGATAAAAAACACATACTATAACATACAAATATACCCCCACGGCCTAATTAAACACAACCAAATCACTTATATGTAACCTAAATCAACAAGGTTTTCAGGTAATATAAAGAGCTTGGATCTTAACTAAGGAATATTACTTGTTAATCTCTTCAAAAACACCATCCTAATACTTGGTTTATCATCCCTATATTTAAGCTACTTGTAAGTATACTTAATCTACTTTTAAATCATGTTAAAGTGTCTAAGTTACAAGTTTGTAACACCCACTTGAGATGTGATGAGGTTAAGACTAAACTAAGTATTTTAAAGTGTTTAAAATGGAATTAAAGTGGTGGTTTGTGCGGGGGTTAGAAACCGTAGCGAGGGGATTTTTACTTGTTGCTTTGCCTATGCAAGTTACTTATGTAACTAACAATAATGATTAAGTGTGGTTAACAACTTGAAATCTGTTAAGTGGTACTTGTTGAATACATCCCAAATATCCTAAGCAATAAACCCTAACCCTAGAAACCTAAGATCATCTATTCGATATGAATACATCCCAAAAACATGGGGCTAATGATCAGTGAAGTAAACTAAATAAAACGGCATATCTATTAATTACTTACAATGCCGAATAAGAGTCGAAAAAGATAAGAAGAAACCGAAACTTTGAGCTACGAATCAATGCTTTCCGGTCACGATTTCAGCGACTTTTGTGTGGGTTTAGAATGTTCAAGAGTTGGGGGTTTCAGAGTGAGATCGAACATAACTTCATCATTTTTTTGAAGCAAAATGGATGAACAAGTGATTTGTAAAATCGGTTTGTAAATATATATTAATTTCACAATTTATGGTCATCTTAATGGTGGAGGTTATGGAAGAATAACTAGTCAATGCAAATTGTGATGTTTCAACAACAAAAGCATTCTTTTAAAGTCAAATTGAATATATTTAAATATTTGTAACATATATTTATATTTCATCTAATTTAATTTAATAAAACATAAAGAGAATTGAAATATTTTAGTGTATAACATATAGGATTTCAAATCCCATAATTACATTTTGTTTCAACCTTTTTATTATATTGCAACTTCAAGAATATCAAGTATATTTCTTATATACTAAAACCAATTAGCGTAAATGTAATTAAATTCATAAAACTCCTTTATAGATTTTAAACTTCAAAATTCTGACATTTCCCAAAAATTTACAATAAACTGTAAACGTTTAACTTTTAAAAAAAATCTAACGAACATTAAAATTTAAATTTTTATAAAAATCTATTTCGAAAAGCATTGAGTTTGATATTTCATAAATTTTGAAAATGATGAAACTTACAGGGACTAAAATAGAAACATTAAATACATGATGGACTACAATTGACAACTTGACAAAGATGAGGGTGACGGTTGTCACAGTATCCCCTACTTTGAAAAAATTTCGTCTCGAAATTTCTTTCAAGTGTAGGTTACTATGAAACAAAAGGCGTTGTAAAGGCCAAGTAGGTTTTAAAAAAAATTCATCAGCCATGATTTGACAAAATTTAAAATAGTTGTCTAATATCCAAGGTAAAAGTTTCAAAGTCTTTGACAGTTGACCCAAAGTTAGAAAGTTGAGAGTTTAAATGAGAAAGGCTTTGGGAATGTGTGTAACTGGTGAGGGCAGAGGCATTGATGAAGTAGTCTCCCCTACTTTAGAAAGGTTATGATTAGAACTTTGTTAAGAGTACACAAGGTTTGAGTTTTCTGTGGGGGTGGTCGAAAGAAAGGCTCCAAGAAAACTAATTGAAGCTTATGTAAAATGTTCTTATCGAAGATGATAGCTGATAATCAACGATCTAATGAAGAGGTAACTATAAAGTAATAGGTAGGTTCTTGGTCAGACTCCTAGTCCGTTCCCGCAGTATTGTTTATGCTTATATATAGGGTGTACCGCAGCTAACTCACCACACTCCCGATACTTTGGACTCGTACTGATTGTCTACCAACAACCTAAATAGAATTACACAACACCCTTATGTATCTGTACGTAAATCCATGATTACATTCCGGACCGTAATCATCAATTTACCTTACACAAGGGTGTTATGCTTTTCCATAACCCTAACAAGAAATAAATGCCTGCAACCAATATGTAATAGCTAATGTAATGAAATAATGTTCAATCACGCCGTGGTTAGAGGTCCTACCCTTTCGGGTTTACCCTTTAACCGTAATGAGAATAACATGTAGTATAAGACATGGTTAGAGGTTCTTCCCTTTCGGGTTCACCCTTAACCGGTAACTTCTGTTCACATCGTTGGCTCTAAACACTCATATTGATAGACTCTGAGATTTACACCGTTCCCCTTGGATTGAAGAAATACTCTAATCCGATTCGTACGTGGGCACTGGCTTAGATCTCATATGAGTTATCAACTAGTGTGTTCATTGACCATGAGGATGAACAAAATAATGTAAAGTATAATAGGGTTTTGCTCAAAAACAGGAAAAATATGCATACCAAATATGAGTTCATGTAAATATATAAGTATAGCATAAAATTTTCATTCGAAAGGAAAATATAGAATAAATCGAGTAATCGCACAAAAAAATGAAAGGAACCGAGTTGAACTCTTGCAAATAAACACTGTGAAAATAATCACAAATAGCGTGTTAGAAATAACTATGAATAAAGGGGTGCAAGAATAAAATAATGAAATTTACGGCAATTGAGAGTACGCAGAACAGACGTATAGTCTACTGACATAAGGGTTTAGTTAGTTTTACATATATGCATTATATGATGAAAGACAATTAGTAACATTCTGATAAGGATATGTCCAATATTTTGTTAGACCAAAAGTTTTGCGACTGAAAGAGTGCGAGTGTAATAAGATAAATTTTCGTTTATCAAAAACGTAGTTTTCTCAAACTTTGTGATATAGTTGAAAGGATAGTAGTAATGCATGAGGATAACTTTTTAGAAATCGAAGGGTGTTTTAGATTCAAAACAGGTTCATATGAAAAGATTTCGTAAGTACACATTTTCATGGGTTTACGAGAAGTCGAGTTTGAAAAGTGTTATACAACATATTATTAGTTTCAAGTTTCTCCCGAAAACATATATTGGATACGTCATATGAAAACAAAAGGTTTACATTTGACCTTTAAAATATGCAATACAAGTTTGTAAAATGCAAAATGAAACCATTTCATGAAGTATGTGTAAATCTAATGTGTTTTAAAAGACCAAGATTTTAAATGACGTGAATGATAAAATCAACGTATGTAATAGATTACCAATATTTAAGAAAATTCATAATTTATCATTTGAGTCTTCAAATGACGAACAAAACATAAATATCAATATCATAAAATATTGAGATTGTTTCCATAGGAAACTTTGACTAACTAAAGTAATTGAAATGTTATTAGTGACTTGTGTGGGCGTACTTTAGCCTATAAGTGAATGCTCATCCCAAGAGTTCCCAGGTCGGCATACGGGTCCCTCGTTTGATTGGGATTTATACAAAATGTCAGGCCTAGACAGAAAACTCAGGATACAGGTGCTCACCCTTCCAGATTGCACGTGCCCCATCACTAGTAAATTCCAAAACTTTAGCGAGATTTAAAACGAGATGAAGAAATAGATCCTTGAGATGTGGATTTCACTCCTAACTCAAAGATGTATTTCATAATTGAAAACGATTGTGGAATGAAACCAATCACTAAGTTAAGGATATCACTCCCAGCTTAGTGGTTAAGTTCCTTTTTGAAGGAAATACTCTTTGAGGTGTGGATGTCACTCCTATCCCAAAGGTCTATTCCAAAGACGTATAACATATAGAGGAATGAAACTAATCAC
This sequence comes from Ambrosia trifida, assembly GCA_028751855.1. Lineage (NCBI taxonomy): Eukaryota > Viridiplantae > Streptophyta > Magnoliopsida > Asterales > Asteraceae > Ambrosia > Ambrosia trifida. Next base: position 59,235,841 of record CM054132.1, on the reverse strand, counting down.
CAAGGTATGGATGTCACTCCTAACTTGGTGATATCATTTCGTTTGTGAAATAGGAGTGTCTTCTTCTCTAAACAAAACACCGAAAGAATAACGAGAAAGAGTCATAGCGAAAATATCTTGAAAGAAAATATAAAGATAAAAAGAAATATACACGAGAGGACTCGTGAAAGTAAGCTTAGTTATAGTCTAGGCTAAAAGGCATTCTAATAACCTAATTCCCTATAACCATTGCTCTGATACCAATCTGTAACATCCCAACCGATGGCGGAAACATCGAGGTGTCACGTAGTGACGATTGCTCAATAGCTCATGGTACTAAAGTGTAAATTTGAATACATTGAATTGAATAGTTTATTACATTGAAAGAAATTACAATATACAAAATTCTAAAGTGGCAACTAAAACTGAAATACAAAACCCAACATCTAAGTAAAAATTCCAAAAGCTTAAAAGTCTTCTCATAGATTACCTGAAACATGTACGAAAATAATTTTGTCAATACAAAATGTATTGGTGAGCATACCATGTTTGAATAGATATAGTAGTAAAAAAGTTTCGCAATTCATGTGTTGTATACTGTTTGCAATTATGTAATAAGTAATATCCGTTCAAAATCAACCCTAAGAATCAAGTATCAAGAATCAAACCATTTTTTAGTATAAAGAATCACAAGACAATGACCAAGGTCTCTCAACAGAGTCACAAGGGGTATATACCATAGTACTATTCATTGAAATGTCAGACCCTCAAAGGTTAATGATTTTGACAAGTCAAAGACACACAAATTAACATAAGAAAACACACATGAGAATTGCTATTTTAGAAAAAGGAAATAGAAACTTGATATAAATACATGAGTAGCCCCAAAAGTAAAATGAAAAGGGGGAAAGATATACTCACAGTTTGCGAAAGCGATCAAAATCCAACTTAAGCGGTCGTGAGCTAAGTAATGGGAATTCTGAGGAATTAAACCTATAATGTATATGAATACTAATAAGGAAATGTCTAAATGTCTAAAGTAACTAGGGTTTAAGGCATTAGGGTTAGGTAAGTCGATTTGGGGAATTAGAGTTTTTGCGATAAAATCAATTTGATATTTTATTTGTATGCCAAAATAAAATGGTTAAAATCTATGATTATGATATGAAAATTTAAATACTACTTAATTGAATATTTAAAGAAGAATATGTTATGAATAACTAAGATAAAGAATAAGTTTAATTATAATTATAATTACAATAATTATTAATTATTGCACAATTAATTATAAGTTACTCAAATGATTCAACCAAATAAAATTTTTACTTTCAACATAAGAATCTTTATATTTTATAAGAAAAAAATTCATAAGACAGCTTTTAAATATTATAAATAAATAATTGATTTATTATGTTGAAAGTAAAAATTTTATTAAACCACGTCTTGTGTACAAAATGATCCATCATGTGCATGCCATAGCGTATCATCATCCAAGAATCATACGATATTTAGATTGACGTCCTCAACCAACTGTTGCCATGTACAACTGATTTTGGCCTTTGAAACATGAATATATGACTTCAAAACCTGTTGTCCTTTGAATATTTTGACTTCTAATTTTTGTTGCAAAATCCAATAAAAAAAGTTACATCTTGTGTTATAAGTTTACGAATTACAAATAACGGAAATCTTCACTGAATAGTAACCAACTTAAACTAGTTACATATTTTTATACGTTTTGTAGAGAGGAAAAATTCTTTAATCCTTTGTCTATGGGACTTCAACCCAAAACCTCTAAATTTAGGTGTTTCTAAAAGCTTTATCTTTAATATTAGCCATAAACCCCACCAGCGTTTCTACGTAAATTACATTTACAGTTAATAAATTTAAGACTAAAAAATATTATTAAATCACAATAATTATAAAGTTAGGTGTATATTAAATATTGCTACTTAGATATATATATTTAAATATTATTATCTTGGAATAATCATGATGTTAAGTAGTATAGTAAATATTGTTGAATGAAGAAGTCAAACAACATTAAATTTTGTTACTAAAATGTATGATAGTATTTTTATAATTAATATGAAAAGTATAATTTAAAATTTGATTTTATAGAGTAACTATATTATTTAGTTTGCTTGAACTACCACATATGTCTTAAATATTAATAGTGAATAACATTGTTCAAAATATAAAACAATGGATTTAATTTTTTTCTTTTAAAGTGAAACTGTTAATACTACTGATCTCACAAGTTGATATGCAATACATGATTCTGATTTGATTTAATATAATCTGATATGATATGATACGTTACAGAGTAAGTATTTAATTAAACTATTGCACAATCATTGTATTTAAATGTACCCTTATTTAAACTTTTCACTTAGTGAAATCATCTCCAACATCTTTATTCTTCAATTCATTCAAGGGGTCTAGACATGAAGAACATGATCTTCATTTTCGTCATCATTCTTGCGGCAAACATATTGGTTTCTTTAGGTATTATTTTGGTTCATTTGCAATATTCTTTGAAATAACAATGATATACTAGTTACTAGTTAACAGCATAGGTTTAATTATTTTTTTTCTTACCCGTTTTAGGAATGAGTGCAGGAAACGAAGTTCCAGGTGAACTTAATAATATTTGCAAAGAACATTTTATAGTGTTTCCCTGCACTGTCAGTGGATGTTATAAAAAATGCATGGAATGGAATCCAAATGGGATGTCACAGTGCCTCAATAGTTTTTTCTGCTTATGTACTAAAGTAGATTGTTAACCATGTAATATCTTCTTAAAATAAAAGGATTTGGTTTTTTTGTTTACAAGGGTTGTGATGTGGTGTAAATTGTAATCCGAGGAAGTGCCTAAATTCCAGATTTAATGAGCCAAATATGAATGATAAAGCCGAATTTGTTGCTGGAAACTTGGATAATAAAATTAAGAAACAAAATCATAAAATTGGATCAATACGTCAAACTAAAGGAGTGTGAGTAATCTATTAATGATGTCTTCATTGTGTGTCGAAAAGAACGTATATTTTTAGCTTTTAATTAATCTAGCAAAATAAAAACTAGATAAAAAAAAATGTATAGATATTTGAACATGATGATGATAATTAATGAGATGATATTATGGTCTGTAATTTTGGAAGTATGTTCACTTTTTGATTAAACACAATGATAAATATATAATTATGATACTATTATTATGTATAGAGAATACCAGTTACAAAGCAAAACAAAATGAAATTGAATAAAAAAAATTGATGTATATACCATTCTTAATTTAAACCACTTCTTTAGTGGGTACTTTAACAAGCATCATCGTTATCTCCAAACAAACACTATTACAAAAACCGTCACCGTCATCCCCAAAACAACCATCACCGAGAACAACACCATAGCCACCATTTGTCCTCACTCAAACAACAAAACCACATCCAACCACTGTCACTTACCACATAACCACCACATGCCATTTCCCTAACTAAACAACTACCACAGACGTCACAACCATCCTATGACCCATTACCTTCGGCCGCCGCCACCATTGCCACCATCACCACCACCGATCATCAGCACCAGTCAGGTGACACCATGCTCGCCGACCACTGTGGAGTATAGGGTTTGGGTAGGTGGTTTGGGTGTATACGGTGTATTCAACGCATTTAAAAACGTATCATGCCTCGGTTTTATTTTCAGTTTCTATTTCATCGAGAAAAATAGACAGAATGGTTCATAGATAAAAACCCAACCATACTGAGCAAACTAAATATTATTATTGTCTTCCGTCGCGTGGGTTCGCAACACGCGTTTAAATCATTATTTGTTTTGGCCGCGGTTTTCTCCATTTAAATGATCCGTTAACCTTCAAAATTAATAAATATCATTATTTTTAATAAATAATTATTTCAAAAGTTTGATTATTGTTAAAAAAATACTTATTTTGACGTCTGATTCACATATTATTTCCATTTCGCGATATCAAACTCAACGTTATTGACCGTTTCTTGCGCTGATTTCGCGTTTCGCTTCGATAGAAAATACATACAATCCGTATACAATAACCTTATGTTTGTTAAGTTTGACCAATTTTTACTAGGTTTGTTAGAGTGTTAGAGTTAAGCACACGCGGATCTTTCTTTAAAAGCATCCAAAGAGTCCACAAACTTGGGGAAGGACATCGTCCAACTCATAACATCTCAATTGGTCAAAGTTAACTTTAAAGCATGTTAATTACATCATAAATGAGGTTAAAATCAAATCAAACGTTGACTCAAATTTTTCGGTTGTCACAGTTATAAATGTTGAAGATTTATAAGTGTTTTATTGGTTTGTAAGCGGGTTATAGGTAACTTATTTAATGGTGTGTTTGGTATGTGATAAGTAAATAATATGGTATGCTAAAACTAACATATGTATAACTAATCATGTAAAATGTAAACCATAAAAATAAAAAACAAAAATTTAGAAGTTCATTTTTTTTCTAAGTGCCCGTCAACATGTTTCTTGTACGGGTCAACAAGAACTGTTTTTAATACAGGTCAACCCAAACCTGACCCGTTTTTTAAACAGCTTGTGTTTGTCAACCAAACATTATCTTTTATGTTCAGGCTTGGGTTTGGTTTCTATGACACCTGATACTATCCCATGCTAAATCCGTACAACCATGTTATATAAAAAATGTAACAATTACATAATTAGTTTGATTTGTGTTAATTAAGTCCTTGAAATTCTACCATAGTTTGATGAAATGCATTGAATTGCATTCGGGAAACATTAAATATTGTTTTATTGCCTAACGATAAACCTTTACATGAATATGTTGGTGCTTATCTTGAAAAATATAAATCTAACCAGAAATTGATAAACAGTATTAATTCAATTTTATTTGTAGGCATAAGGACATAATTTTGAGAATTAGGATTAGGAAACCCTAATTTAGTTAAGAACAAGTCTAAGCATCGGGAATCAATCGCTAACCCTAATTAGACACCAAACAAACCTTAATAATCCCTAATCATCTTAATGAAAGTTTACTTTCTTGGGTTTTCATTTTCTAGACCCTTAAAAACCTTAATTAGGGCCTAACTAATTCTTAATTGTCCCAAAAACCCGATAATTACCCCAAACATCCTAAAACCCTAAGCTAATCACAATTAAGTGCCTACACCCTTTCTTGAGGAACAAGGCAAAGCCTTGCTCCCAAATGTCTCAAAACCGTGAATTTGGAAGAGGGCCTCCTTTTTCCAAATTCAACCCTTGCTCCCCTATTTTACCCCTATTCTTTATGCATAATTTCAAAACAACCTTGAGCCCTTATCTAGAAATTTGGATGATAAAAAACACATACTATAACACACAAATACACCCCCACGGCCTAATTAAACACAACCAAATCACTTATATTTAACCTAAATTAACAAGGTTTTCAGGTAATATAAAGAGCTTGGATCTTAACTAAGGAATATTACTTGTTAATCTCTTCAAAAACACCATCCTAATACTTGGTTTATCATCCCTATATTTAAGCTACTTGTAAGTATTCTTAATCTACTTTTAAATCATGTTAGAGTGTCTAAGTTACAAGTTTGTGACACGCACTTGAGATGTGATGAGGTTAAGACTAAACTAAGTGTTTTAAAGTGTTTAAAATAGAATTAAAGTGGTGGTTTGTACGGGGTTAGAAACCGTAGCGAGGGGATTTTTACTTGTTGCTTTGCCTATGCAAGTTACTTATGTAACTAACAATGATGATTAAGTGTGATTAACAACTTGAAATGTGTTAAGTGGTACTTGTTGATATATATATGATAGAACTCGTTATGAACACCGAATAAAGGTCGTTGTAGGTAGTACATGGTTTTGGGGTTGCGAGGAATCTTATAGATAAAAGGAATGGCCTTGGATTGTTGTCGAGTTGGGTATAAATCGGGGCCAAGGAGGCTGCATGTGTGAAGCAAAACAAGTCCAACACATCAGCTCTGGACCCTAACCTACGGCTCTAGACCGTAGGGTATGGCCATTATTTTTCGCAAAGGCCGAAAGTCCCAACCGTAACCTATGGCTAACCAGCCGTAGGCTACGGTTGGCTTCATTCTTAGAAATCAGCAGCTGCATGGGAACCGTAGGCTATGGTTCCACCATCGTAGCCTATGGCGGTTTTCACAACCCAATCATCTGTTTCTAGCATTTTTAACATACGGTATATTAGCCTTAAACATACTATAATCTGATTTAATCACACGCTCATCAATTCTAATTGGGCTTTGGATTATGTGTTAACCCTAGGTATGACTAAAGTCGTCAAGGATTGACGTTCAAGCTCTTGATCGAAGACCGAGTAGACCGGGCATGTAAAACCAATGCATAAACGACCCACGAGGCCGTAAAGCCAAAGGTGTTACCACAACGATTACACAGACCAAGATGGGATTGAACCTTAATTGAGGGTTAATCTGGAAATAGACTTAAACCTTAATCAAGGTTGAGTCATAAACAAATTCAGTTCGGAAATAGACTTGAACCTTAATTAAGGTTGAGTCATAAACAAATTCAGTCCGGAAATAGACTTGAACCTAAATCAAGGTTGAGTCATAAACAGATTCAGTTCGGAAATAGACTTGAACCTTAATCAAGGTTGAGTCATAAACAGATTCAGTTCGGAAATAAACTTGAACCTTAATGAAGGTTGAGTCATAAACAGATATAGCCCGGAAATAGACTTGAACCTTAATCAAGGTTTTGTCAAAAACAGATTTAGTTCGGAAATAGACTTGAACCTTAATCAAGGTTGAGTCATAAACAAATTCAGCTCGGAAATAGACTTGAACCTAAATCAAGGTTGAGTCATAAACAGATTCAGTTCGGAAATAGACTTGAACCTTAATCAAGGTTGAGTCATAAACATATTCAGTTCGGAAATAAACTTGAACCTTAATGAAGGTTGAGTCATAAACAAATATAGCCCGGAAATAGACTTGAACCTTAATCAAGGTTTTGTCAATAACATATTCAGTTCGGAAATAGACTTGAACCTTAATCAAGGTTGAGTCATAAATAGATTCAGATCGGAAATAGACTTGAACCTTAATCAAAGTTGATTCATAAACAGATTCAACCCGGAAATAGACTAGAACCTTAATGAAGGTTGAGACATAAATAGATTCAGTTCGGAAACAGACTTGAACCTTAATAAAGGTTGAGTTATAAACAGATTCAGTCCCGAAATAGACTTGAACCTTAATCAAGGTTGGGTCATGATAACTCACATTATTAACATATAAAACAGGCATAAACAGTCTCATAATGATACAATTAGGCTTATATTATTGATATTTGATGCTTAATTCGTTCCTATTTGTATTTCTCCGGAAACTGAATCTCCAAGACGGAAACAGAGGATTACCGGGCAAAAACTGGAGATTCCTGAATCAAACCGGGAATGACCAAGCACGCCAATGCTCACTTACATGAAGGTCGTGCATGCGAGAAGATAACGTAGCAAACCTGGAAAACAAGGAAACTTGGGGAACAAGGAAAGCACGCCTGTGCCACTACTTTGTGCACGCCCGTGCTGTAACACCCCAACCGATGGCGGAAACATCGAGGTGTCACGTAGTGACGATTGTTCAATAGCACATGGACTAAATTGTAAATAATAATAGCAAGTAACTTCCATTATTCAAAACAAAATACAAAGAGTCTTAATAGAAATCTCAAACATAAATAATAAATGTTCAACTTTTATTTCAGCACTAGGTCCAACCTAAGCGTGAAAAGCATGCAAGATCAAACTTCACCTGAAACATGTACAAAATAATTTGTCAACACATATAATGCATTGGTGAGTATATCCATTTTCGTTCAAACAGTAATTTGCAATTTATGTGCCTTGATGTTTGTAATATGTAAAAGGGTCAAAATCAAGCCTCACATCGTTCAATAATCGTTCACACATCGTTCAAGAAAAACCATAACAATGACCAAGGACTTAACTCGTTCACGTAAGTCAACCAAGGGATATAACTCGTAGTACTACTCATTGTTAGGTGCGGCCCAAAGGTTAATGACTTTGACAAATCGTTCATACAATTCACACAAAACATATCAAAGAGCACATTGCTTTGTAAATAATATACATAAGTTTAATAATAATGGTACATGAATCACCCCAAAAGAGTAAATAGTAAAAAGGGGAAAGATATACTCACAGTTTCACTAAGTATAAACTCCACGAAAGTTCGTCGTACAGGATTTAGAATTCCGAAGAACTCAACCTATATTTAATAGAATACTAATGAGGAAAATAACTTAAAAGTCTAAGGCAACCAAAATCTAAGGCATTAGGGTTTACTAGACTTGTGTAGGGGAGATGAAGTTATTGATAATAATTTGAACAATAGTTTTGAAATAAATATATAACGATTAATTAAATGAGCGACTAAAACACTTATGTATTCCCCACTTAGAAACATTTTCTATTTTATAGAAAAATATCCACGATAAAGATTTTATGATTTATATTTAATTAAACAATTTATTATATTTAACTTAAATATAAATAGAAAAAATAATACGACATAAGATCCAAAAATGATATTTTTATGAAAAATAATTATTTTATGATGTGAAGTACTGAAAATAATATTTCCATAGTTTCTCTTAATTTACTTACATTTAAAACATATTTAATGAGTTTAAATAGTGTTTTATTGATTAAAAATAGTAAAAATAACAAAAATAATCATTTTCTGCGAAATTACATTTTATTTCAGTTTATTATACATAAAAATAAATCTCCAGAAAATTTGAGGTTAAAATCACTTAAAATGAATTTTTAATCATTTAATTATGATTAAAACAAATTAACTCAAGAAAAATAGGAAAATAATATATTTTTCAGAAAATAAAAATATGATAATTTTCTTTAGGGTGTCAAGATGTTTCACCTAAATTTTCATAATTTTTAGAGTAAAAATGAATTTACTAGAAATATTATAAGGTTTTAACTAATATATATATATATATATATAATTATAAATAGATAGAAACAAATAAAAAAAAAAAGAAGCAAAAAGAAAGAAAAAAAAAAACATGGCTGGAGGGACTTGAACCTATGCAGTGAGTGTACCAACACCCACACCCCAACCACTAGACCAAAGCACTAGTTTGTTAATAAGATTTAACAGAAATATTTTTATATAAACCTTAGACTTCATCTTCTTCCCCAAATCTTTAACCCTAACCCTAGATTTCAAAGCCCATTCAATTCGTAATGTTTAGACCCTGAATCAAGAGGGCTTTCAAAGAACACGATTAAAGGAGTAATATGGCACTAAAAACAAGAGCTTACAATATCTATTTTGGCCGGAAATAAAGCTTCAAAGGCGCGACAAAAGACACGAATTGGAGCTTTTCTAGACGTTTTTACTTGGGGTTTTTTAGTGGGTTTTGAAGGAAATGAGCAAAGGATTCTAAAGCTACGTTCGATTTATATAATGGTCTTGTAATAATGCGTTTCTTCAAGCTTTTAAGATTCCGGCGGTTACTTATCAAGACCCGAAATTAATAGTGATTTAAAACGCGTTTCAGGACCTTTATGATGAAGGAATTCAATGGTTTTAACTAAAGAAACGTAAACATATAATTAATTTTGAGTGAAAACGCCAAAAAAACACAAAAACGACTCGCCGGAGTGGGTTTTTCCGGCTGCCGGAAAACTGCTACAGTACCGGTACGATTTTTTTTTTTTTTTTTTTTTTAGCTTTGAAACATGACAATTTTGATCCCTCTAGTTAGTTTGGTTAGTTCAGTCCCTTAACTTCTTATAAAACTTAACCAAAATTAAATATTTCTAACCAAAACTTTTTAACACTTTAAAAATATATTTTTTTTTTCATCTTTTATAAATTTTACCAATATTTTAACTTTTTATCCCTTTCCATCGTAAAATTCGACGTTTTCCAACGTCTCTCGACAAAATTATTTGGGTTTTTTTTATATAATAAAACGTATGTAATAAAGATTTAACGAATAATTCAACTTAAGTTTATTTAAAATTTCAAAAGATCGTAACACAAGGACTGAAATGAAATTTCGATAAAGTTAGAAAACGCGCAAATGTTACACGTGCTCAGATTGATTTGTCTATAAATAGCATTTTGTTCAACCCTTCTTGTGCTCTCTTGGGGCCGACTACCAAGCTTCTTCCAGAGATCTTGGGGTCCTTTGGGAGACCTTATGGCCCTCCTAACATCTCACCAAGGTTAGGCCTCGTAATGCATAGCACTTGAAGATGAAGAGCTTGTCTATGAGCACCCATGTTCATAGGCAGATCATTCGATATGGTTTTATCTTTCTATTATCAAGAACCCATTTTGATATGTAGACTTTTATTATTAGTGGTAGTTTATTTTTAGTTATTTTTTGTGTTATCTTCTCCTAATTTTTATTTGTTTATCTTGTGACAGGTTTCTAATGATGATTAACTTAATAAACCTATAAAATACTTTAACTTAATCACATAACTAGAGGTATAATCAGCTTCTGGTGGCCCCAAGGTAGATCCAAGGCGAGGAAACCGGTAATGAGACAGATCCTTCGAGCTTCTGATATCCAAACCGGATTATAAGAAATGGCTTCTGAAGTGGACCAGATTTGAGTGACACATTTCTAGTACTTACCATATGATTGAATGATGTTCTTGGAAAAAGAAGGTTTCCCTACGGGCGCACCAGTAATCTTCATATTGCACACCATTAGGATTATGTGCCAACTTTACCAAGGATTTCATTCAGTTCAGGAAGTTAAGGGTTGGGTTAATTAAGGCACCAATCATCAAACCAGCTTTATATTTATCAGGCCTATGAATATTAAAGTGTCACTAAAGATAAATAAAATAAAGATTCTGTGTCTAGTTCTCGTTAGTATGACGCCGTTAGCGAATGGGGTACGAGTCGCCTGAGACATTTGTAAGAGAGATCCTTCGCTCTTCAGGTACGTTAGCCTACTTAGGGGATACGAGGTTTCCAGGATTGACTCCATAGAGAGACCCTTCGGTATGGAACGCGAGAGCTAAGGGAGGTGTACGATGTTCCACGTTGGAAGTTAAGCCTCTAATTCAAGAAGAGGATAAGTTCGAGGACCAGAGACTTGACCGCGGTTTGAGGAGCCCGCTATATGCGAGGCCCTGTCGGAGTACCCCAGTTGGACGCACACTAGAGAGGTTCTGCATTCTACTCAGTAGTAGCCTCCGGTTCTCTATCAAGGAGTCAACACTTCAAGATCCCTCTTGTCTTCATCGCAATTAATTAACTTAAATTATTAATTTTAATAATAAACTTAACTACTTATTCGGAGGGTCCCGAAATGTGCATATTTGATCTCTTTACTATTTTAGGGTTTTCTTTTATAAAACTAAAACATTTTTCAAAAACTATTTTTATCAAAAGAACCCCTTCGTTTTATTTTTCTTTTCAAAATCCAATCAGTTAATTGATGAAAGGTTGAGTAGGGGAAAGTGTGAACTCTGGAATACGATACTCAATACTTACCCTAGAAGCTATACTATAGATGTCAGGTTCTCTGCTTATGTGTTGGTTTTAGTTTCTAAAGTAATTATTGTTTACTTTATAAATTTAAAACTTGTTAAAACCGGTTTAGTAAAAATTAGTCATTTACCCCAGTTTTGGAACTAAAACATCAAGCTTTTGGCACCAGGGAAATGACATCTTTTTAAATTACTAAAACCACGCACATCAAGTTTTTGACGCCGTTGCCGGGAACACAATTATTTCCAAAGAAAGCCCCAAGTCACTTAACTGATCGATTTATTTTTCTTTTTCATTTTCATTTTCACTTTATTTTTCTTTTTCTTTTTGGTCTTCTTTATTTCCCCCTTTTATTTTATTTCTGCTTTATTTTTGATGATTGCGGTTGTTTTAGTTTTTCTTTGCAGGTGTCCTTTGAGATTCGCGACCTTGGAGAATTCACGTGCAGGAAACCGGAACCACCAATCTCATCAACTTTCTTTTTGGAGGATTTTTATTTCTGATTTATTTTCGTTTAGAAGAGGTTTGTCGTACCGTGAAGATCGGTAGGTAAGTGTAGTTGAATGCGGAAAATGAGCTGGGTGAGATTTTTCAAAATTTTTAAACTTAAAATGTTTTCGGGACTTACAGTTGGGTTTTAAAATTTAAGAAGATTTTTCACGAATTTTAAAACCATATTTTGGAAAACAATTTTAAATTTTTTTAAATCTGATCCCCACCCTTAAAACCGCCATTTTCCGTCATTTTTCTATTTCAAGCTCTCGTCTTCACTTTTAGGTATGTATAAAACTTTTCTAAACAACTTTCTTTTTCTTTTCTTTTTGGTTACTTTTCATGCATGCGAGTGCATGTTTGGAACGTGTTTAATCTATGATTGGACATGTTTCCACCCGCTAGTGTTTCGACACTAGTATTCTATCCCTAGTTTTAGTATTTTATCTATTTAGTTTACTTTTATTTTAGTTTTTAGGACAGGTTGAGGAAAGCTTGCTAGGATGAGGCAAATTTTTGGGCAAATTTGCAAGGCGGCTGTGGGTATCGACCACACGTTGGTGGATTCGCCACTATCAGGGGAGTATTTGTTTCTCTTGCCTTTGTCTCTAGTTCTACACTTAAAGTTTATACAAAAATTTTAAGTGTGGGGTGAACCATTATTTCTGCTTATTTTATTTTATCTAGCGGGTCATTTGTCATTGATTGTGCGTTATCCGGTACCCTCTTAGCAGTTTGATACCCGTAGCGTCATTCATGGTCATTTTTGACAAATTTGTATAGTCTATTAGGCTCGTCCGAGTGATACCTATTAAGCATTTATGCCGAACGGTTCACATCAAAGGACGGTCGAAGTAGGTGATGTTAATTAAACACAATAGATGCATTTAAAATAAAATAAAGTAGAAAAATAGGTCGCATGGCACGTAGAAAAATACCCCGAAATTTATGCTCAAAACTGATATCTTATCCTACTCGATTTTCCGTGAGAGATTTTTGAGCCTTTTCGAGCACCACACATACATTTATATATATCATATATTGCTCGTTTCATTTGTCTTGAGATATGCTCGACCTTAATCCAACTCGGTTAGAACTTGTGTGTTTATGCAGATGCTTGGTTTAAAACTAATAACTAGATTAAAATTATAGAGACAATTAGCTTTCACCCCAAAAATAAAATCCTTTCCCTTAGAAAATCCTTTGAGCCTTAGCCTTTCAATTCTTTTACCCAATAAATGAGTCCCGATCATGCGTCACCACAACAGCTTCAAGAATTTGTCATCACCAATGGCGCGACACCGCAAGATTAAAGAAAGGCGACACCATTGACAAAGGAGGGAACAACACAAGACGGGGCCAATAGGGAGATCTTCTGGAAAAAACGTAGTTAGAGAGCCAAAAATAAATTGAGAGCCCAAGTAAAGAGAAAGACCTACAAAAAGAGAGCCTAAGAAAATAAAAGTTCTTCGAAAGTTAAAAATTCCGTCTTGAACGGTGAGACCTTAAAGAATTGGAACTTTGCTCTCTCTCTCTCTCTCTCTCTACATTCTCCCTGTGATCTATCATCTCTCTCTTGCTTCCCCCTTGCTTTCTCAAGATGCACCCGCTGGACGAGCGCTTGTTTCGATGTTTCCACTTCACTAAGCCACATCTGCCCCCAATATGTTACATATTATTTTCAAGAAAACGGTAGACAAAAGAAAATTGTGGAGGAAGATGGAACAGAATCCACCCTTTTGTGGACAGTCAAAGAGCGATGCAAAAAGACGGGCCTCTCAGCCGTGACGCTCCGCTGTGATTCGGTGACTCATTCCCCATAAAAAAAAAGTTATCTTATCCATCACACCCCTACATTACAACCCGAATAAAAATCCTCATCATTTCTCTTAACTATCCGGTTTAGAGATGAGGACTTGATATGCATACAAGCCTATGACCTTAGTCGACTTTCGGTGCGGACTTGAGTGTTCACCCCCAAAACTCACTAAAATGATAAACCTGAGTGATGAGTGAACATTGTGAGTAGGTATAGGTTCGAGTATTATTGTACGGGTTAAGTAGGTGTGTCATGCAATTTTATTTTTCTCGTAACTTAAATAAATAAATGGATTGAGGGTTTGTTAATCACAGTCTGCCTTAATTGTACTTTTGTTTGATTGCTTAAGGACAAGCAATAGTCTAAGTGTGGGGTATTGTGATAACTCACATCATTAACATATAAAACAGGCATAAACAGTCTCATAATAGGATACAATTAGGCTTATATTATTGATATTTGATGCTTAATTCGTTCCTATTTGTATTTCTCAGGAAACTGAAGCACCAAGACGGAAATAGAGGATTTCCAGGCAAAAACAAGCAAAAACTGGAGATTCCTGAAGATACGAGACTTATAGCCTGTCCACTAAACCCTCAACGCAACAGGAGCTCCCGCCACGAAACGTGGGGTAATAGAATTCTAGTTATTGTTCAAAATTAACAAATGAGACAATGGAACACTCCCATTTTTCAGTTTTCAATAGAAGTTTTAATTTATACAACCAGCAATGGTGATAAAATAAACAAAAATAACGGGTACTCCCTACTCAAGATGATCATGGGGTCTAATTGACATGAAAATGGCAGCATATTGTCTTAGCATACGGTTACTATCACCATCCTCCTCCATCACTTGATTCATCGTCCGTCGCGTTCTTTTTACGTATCGTCTCCAACCTAGTTGTATATTCACCGCAGCCCAAGTCCTCCAATTAGACGAGTAATATCTTGCGGTTCGCTTCAACCTCTCATTCGCAAATTTATAGCGAAAATGATCCGTTACATAACGGAGATGATTAGCATCAAGCCCAAATGCTTCTATGGGCTCCATACACGTGAATGTTGCGGAAGATGTTGGAAGCCTATTTATAAACGGCCTTCGTAGGCACCATGATAGAAGCTCGTCGCCTAAGTAGCCTCCGGGGTCTAGCATACTTGTTGCAACAACTCCTTTACTTAGGTTTTGGCTACTTTTAACACGTCCTTGAACTATAAACACCATTCTTTGAACAAGATCACCTTCGCGTATGATCTACGATTCAAAAGCACTAAAGTTAGCAACAATAAGGTGAAGCTCACATGCGAAATTAAACCAACAATTGATGAACAATAAGGCGAGACATTTTCGTTCTTTGAGAATACTAGTGGTTTAACACGGTCACATATGTTGTCAAGTATCAAATCATCTAAGTCGTGGAACAATGGTACCTGAATAAGATGAAACTACAATTAGTAACGCCCAAAGAATATAATTGGCATTATGGGCATATCGAGCAAGTTGTAACAAGACAACTCGGCCGACTAAAACAATAAGTTTTTTATTCCGACGAATTTTGTTTTGTCAAAATTCGTTGGAAATGCTCTTCGTCTACCAAATTTTTAAAAACCCGGTAGTATTTTATTGTTTGATTTTTTTACATGTTAATGTGTTGTCTATAGGTAATTAATTTGCTTAAGGAGAAATCATAATCCATATTTACCCATTGATGACCAAATGAATCGAAAGTGCATTGAAAGTGAATTTTTTTACCATCCGTATGAGCTTTAGACATAAAAAGCGCTTGATATCGCGTCTCAGGCCCTCAGGTAAGTCCTTAATCAGTTCCATCTCGTCTTCACCTCCCATCAGCGCCCAATTTTGGCGTTCATAATGCCGAACTCTTTGTCTAAGAAGTGAAGGTAGTTGTCTTCTCTTCATCCACCATTCCATATCGCGACATCTTAATTGCATTTTCCTCTTTCTTGCCATAACTGCTTGCAAGAACACCTTCACCATGCCAAAAACAATTTATTGTAGATGGAATCGTACCAATCAAGAACACAACTACAAATCTGCTTCAATTTTTTCCAGTCCTTAGATTTTGTTGTAAATGTTACACACCACTATTTAGATCTAAAAATATAAAAGTGAGGCTAAAATAATTTACCTGAATATTACCAATTAATAACGTGAAGAGCATCAATCCGCTTAACGTGACACAAATACTAAAGACCACTTCAACCCAATGACTCGTTGGCTCGAGATCATTACCAAATGTACTGAGGCTCATGAGACCCCAAAAGATGGGATATAACATTTTGACCGTGAGCGAGTTGCTAGAAATAACAGGAAGTGCCCATTCGTAAATGCCATAGTGGTACGGGCCATTTACATCTAAACACAACGGCGTTCTGACAAAACTTGTGGTTGTGTTTCCAGCACAACGATCACTAAATGCCCCCTCGGGCAACAAAAATTGGTAGCAAACCTCATTGGCACATGACAAAGCTAGATTACACGCATTTTTTCTATTACATTGTTGTCTTAAGCACAAAACCACCCTTTGTATTGCCAAAACATACCAACATCCACCGGCAACCTGTAAGATAAGCACTCGATCATATCGTGTCAACATTTTGCTCATTTACTAGAAACAGAAAGGAGGTCATACCATTTTGGTTACAAAAGACAATGTCTTGTTTGTTCGATACACACGTTAAGTAAAGTGTGAATTATGTGATTACATTACGTCTTTATGGAACACATTAAATCAATTGGTAAATATGTGTTTTGTGGATCTCCAGTTATTTTTATTTTAATTAAAATAGGTTGTGTAATTAAGGAGCATGTATGTATAGGGGTGGGAGAGGGTAATCGAGTCTAGACATAGAAAAGAAACTCAAGTTACAGTTAACCAATTTGGTTTCATGCCAGGGCGGTCTACCACAGAAGCAATACATATCCTTAGGTGATTGATGGAAAAATATAGGGAGAAGAAGAGAGATCTACATATGGTGTTCATTGATCTTGAAAAGGCCTATGACAGTGTGCCTCGTACACTAATTTAGGATAGTTTAGAGAGTAGAGGGGTTTCTGGAAAGTATATAGACCTAATTAGGGATATATATATATATATATATGTTAGGACTAAGGCTAGCGTTCGGGCGCCTGTGGGAGATACTGAATCTTTCCCGGTAGGAGTGGGGCTCCATCAAGGGTCTTCCTTGAGCCCTTTCCTGTTTACGGTTGTCCTAGACGAGTTATCAAAGTCAATCCAGGAGTCGGTCCCGTGGTGCTTGGTTTTTGCAGACGATATTGTCTTAGTCTCCGAGAGTAAACAAGGGTTGAATGCGAGGCTAGAGGAGTGGCGCGTAGCTCTAGAAAGTAAAGGTTTAAGGATTAGTCGATCTAAGACGGAGTACTTGCACTGTGACTTCAGTGGCGTGGGCAACGATGAGGATACTCAGATTACTATTGAGGGAAATGTGGTGCCGCAGGTAACTAAGTTTAAGTATTTAGGATCGTTTGTACAAAGGGGTGGAGAGTTAGATAGTGACGTAGCCTATCGCATCCAAGTTGGATGGTGTAGGTGGAGAGTAGCTACGGGGGTTTTGTGCGTTAAAAGGTTTCCATCTAAATTAAAGGGGAAGTTTTATAGGATAGAAATTAGACCAGCTATGTTATATGGCTCTGAATGTTGGGCAATCAAGAAAATACAAGCACGGAAGATGGAGGTAGCTGAGATGAGGATGTTGAGGTGGATGTGCGGACACACTCGATTAGACAAGATAAGAAATGAGGTTTTCAGGGATAGAGTGAGAGTAGTTAGCATCTCAGATAAGGTAAAAGAGGGGAGGTTGATATGGTTTGGGCATGTGAAGAGGAGACAGCCGACGGAGCCAGTTAGAGTGATAGAAGGTCTCACTATGGAAGGCAGAAAGAGTAGAGGCAAACCAAAATTAACTTGGGACGAGTGGGTTAGACAAGATTTACTGGCGTTGCACCTCTCTGAGGACATGGTCCATGATAGGGGTCTATCGAGGCATAGGATTAAAGTTAAGGACTACTAGGGCATGGGAGAATACATTTTAGGTGTATCGTGTGGTCTTATTTTTCTTTGTCGGTAGGTAGATTATACATATGTTCCCTCCTGTATGTTTGTCTATAAGTGTTTATAATGGGATGGCTGTCTATTCTTTCAGTGCAATGTTTAAATGTTTAAGATGTTTTGAGTATGTGTCTAAGTTTTTTTTTTATTTTTTTTTTAGCAGAGGGTCTCTCTGGAAGCAGTCTCTCTATCCATAGGGGTAGAGGTAAGGCCGGCCTACATCTCACCCTCCCAGACCCTACCAATAGCTTTGCTATCTGTGGGATTTACTGGGCTTGGTTGTTGTTTGTTGTTTTATGTATAGGGGTTCATTCAATAAACAACCAGTTTTAATTATAGAGTGGCAAGATCTGCATAAACACTTTTAAGTAATGCATAATAGATAATTGACAAAATTACAATTTTTGTCCTTTAAAAAAACCAAAACTATGGACTGGGTCCTCTAAAACTTTTAGTTCTAGTCTTTATCCTTTATATGAAAAGTTGCCACGATTTTTGTCCTTTACACTTAACCCAGTTAGTATAATCAGTTAAGTCACCCCATGTGCAATGCACGTGAGGGTATAAACGTAATTTAACCCCATTTTAATCCCTTATAAAATCAAATCAGATTTATTACTTCCATCTCCCTCAAATTTTACCCCCAAATCAATCAAAAACCCTAAAAATCGATCCTCAAACATTTTAAAGCTCTCTGGCTAAACAATAACCCAATTTTACAGAACTTGTATGTTTTTTGTTGTGTATTAGATTAGTTTTTATACACTCATAGCTGTGAAGCTCAAACACCTTAAGGCTGTGGACACACTGGCCGATCTTTGCAGGGTTTGACCTCTCTAGACCTTTCAAATAGGCATATTCACAGCTTACAAAACAAGGTATGATACAATAATCGGGTCATCTTTACGGTTATTTTTATGTTTGAATTGGTTTAATAACATATTATTTTTTTATAAAGGGATTCTCACCTGAAACTATGTCGTCTCTTTCCTATTTAAATCTTCGAGGCAAATCCACTAAATGGTCACTCTATTTCCTATTTCCGACTTAAGGGAACTCTTAAAAGACTTTACCAGCTTACATGAACTGGAGGTATCTTTATTCAGATATGTTTTTTCTACTTTTTGATACACCTATATATTTAGTTTCTTAATATTTGCTATATGACAGGCGGGTATTCCCGGTCCTCTTGGAGACAATGCAGTTGAGACTGCTGAATGTATTCCTACTCTTTCTTTATTAAACGGTGTAAATACTACAAAAATTCTAGAATCTGGAAAGGGTTTGATTGATTTAGTGCTTCTTCCCCGTCTTCCTGGAAGGATTGCTGGTGAACTCTTACTTGATCGTGTTTTGAATGCCATGTGGTTATACTTAATGTCTTATAGATCTTGGTCTTCTACAATCGTTTTGTCTTTACAACTGCTACACCACCACACTAGCAGAAGACCATGATCGATTGTAATAAAATGGGAGAGGATCAGATTTTATAGGATCAATTGCTAGGGAGAGGATCGATTTTTTAGGGTTTTTGATTGATTTGGGGGTAAAATTTGGGGGAGATGGAAGTAATAAATCTGATTTGATTTTATAAGGGATTAAAATGGGGATAAAATTACGTTTATACCCTCATGTGCATTGCACATGGGGTGACTTAACTAATTATACTAACTGGGTTAAGTGTAAAGAACAAAAATTGTGGCAACTTGTCATATAAAGGATAAAGACTGAAACTAAAATGTTTAAAGGACCCAGTCCATAGTTTTGGTTTTTTTAAAAGACAAAAATTGTAATTTTGTCTAGATAATTAGATCATGTAGTGGGAGAAACAAAAATAGGTGCTTAATTAAATAATTGTGCTATGCAAAAAATATTAACACAATAAGGAAATCTTTATGCGGTTCATTTACCTATCTGCTTAAAACAGATTATGCATAGAGAGTTTCTCTCTTTCCCTCTCTCGGTGAAAAAACTGAAACGTGAGCATACTTACGTGAGATGCGATGAAGTAGGCGATGAGATTAAGGGCGAAGCCCCACCAAATAGTGCCGAAGATATATCCCGTGACTTTGGCCATCCTTCGCATAAGCAAGATTGAGTGGTAAACTTTGGGTAAGAACTGGAAGACGAAAACGAACAACAATGTGGTCATTATTGCCTTTATTCGCTCCTCACGTATTAATTGTGGCACCACTAACCAAAATACTACCTGAAATAGGAGTAAGATTAAAATATGTTATTAATAGGCGCCAATAATGTGGCACAAATTGAAAAATCAAATTCAGTCAAATCTTACATTTACATTTATGCAATAATTATTGTAGACATTTCATTGTAATCAATATGGAGACAATTTCTCCTAAATAAACTTCCTGTACATTGTATAAATATTAACTTGTGAATAGAGAAAATATGATTGAGATTGACTTTTACACATGGTATCAGCCATTTCATAGTATCTCTCCTACCTTCTTCTCATTTTTACGATCCCCTGTTTTTTATTCTTTCAATCCTCTTTTCAATGGTTGCTGATACTTCTTCCCTCCCCAATGTCGTTCCTCATCTGTCCTCCGTAAAACTAACTGCAGCAAATTATTTGATCTGGCGAAATCATATGAACATCCTTATAGCTCTTCACCATCTCACTGCTCATATCGACGGTACCTCACCCCAACCGCCGACCACCATTCTTGATAATGACAAACCCATACTGAATCCAGATCTCGCTAAATGGACCTCTAATGATCAAAAGGCTGCTCTACTCCTTCTTTCTTCTCTCACCGAGGAGGCTGCCTCTGAAGTTCTGGGTCTCTCTATAGCCCGCCAGATCTGGTTAGCTCTCGAGAATGCATATAGTAATGCCTCGGTCGAGCGTGTTCAGTCGCTAAGGGACTCCTTACGACAACTAACCAAAGGTAATACTTCTGTCACAGATTTCTCTCGTCGTTTTCGTGTTATCTGTGAACAACTAGCTGCCATCGGTCACCCGGTGGCGGACATTGACAAGTTGCATTGGTTTTTATGCTGCCCCAGACCATCTTATGAGGTTTTTTCAACGGCCATTCGTGCAACCAAACCAGCCCCTTTGTTCCGTGATTTAGTGGCTCAAGCAGAAAGTCACGAACTATTCCTTCAGTCGCTTCACGGGACCGCTGCTCCACCAGCTGCATTCCATGCTCAAAACAGGCGTGACGGCTCTAATCCGGGCCGAGGTCGTGGTTTTTCTACTAAAGGTACTTCTGCCCGTGGCCGAGGACGAGGATCATTTTCTCGCAGAATCTCTCATTGTCAATTATGTCGTACAATGGACACTACGCCTCATCTTGTCCGAGTTTACACACATATGCTGCTCAATCTCGTCCATCAGACGACTCCATAGCTAAGGCATTCCATGCACAGTGCCACGTTACCGATGATTCCCCAGATTGGGTTGGTGATTCTGGGGCCACCACTCACATGTCTCCGCCCCATGATTCTCTCAACAACAAGGCTCCTTATACAGGTACACAACAAGTTGTTTTTGGTAATGGTAAAAAATTGCCAATAACACATACGGGCTCAACAACTATTTCCAATACTATTCCTTTACGCAATGTACTGATTGTTCCTAATCTCACTAAAATGTTATTATCGATAAGCAGATTGACCGCTGACCATTCGGTGGATGTTTTATTCTCTGAACATTTTTTCCATATTCAGGATCGGAAAACAAAGCAGGTACTCGCGAAAGGAACGTGTGAGAATGGTTTTTATGTGCTCAAGAATGAACCAAGAGCTTTTGTTGCTACCACAGTTTCAAATAAAGCCTCTTACGAGTTATAGCATGCTCGTTTAGGCCATGTTTCCTTTGATGTTATTTCCATTTTGAAAAACTTTGGTGTTTTATCTGTAACTTCGTTATTGCCAAAACCTATTATATGTTCTTCTTGTCAACTTGCAAAGGGACAACGTTTGCCTTTTGATTTAAATTTAAAGCATGCTTCTAATCTTCTTGATTTGGTTCATTGTGATTTATGGGGTCCCGCACCAATTACTTCTACAGATGGCTATCGCTATTATGTTATCTTTGTTGATGATTATTCCAGGTTCACGTGGTTTTATCCACTTAAAACCAAGACAGGATTTTATTAAGTCCTATTGGCTTTTATTAATCTTGTCCAAACTCAATACTCGAGAAAAATTAAAACGTTCCAAAGTGATGGCGGCACTGAATTTGTGAACCATACCGTTCGAAAAATTTTGGAGGATAATGGCACTTTTCATCGTTTATCGTGTCCATACACGCCCCAACAAAATGGTCATGTGGAACGAAAATATAGGCACATAGTCGAAACGGGTCTTGCAATGTTGTTTAATGCTCATGTACCAGCTTGTTTTTGGGTAGATGCATTTCTTTCGGCCACATATATTATCAATCGCTTACCATCTACTCTCTTGGATAACAAGTCTCCGTTTCAACTCGTCTTTAAACAAGAGCCTCATTACTCCAACTTTAAGGTTTTTGGCTGCCAAGTTTTTCCTTATCTACGAGACTATGCAAAACACAAACTTGAACCTCGTAGTCTTTCTTGTGTTTTTATTGGGTATAGCACTCAACATAAGGGATATCGGTGCCTTGACCCAGCTACTTCTCGTGTTTTTATCACTCGACATGCTCGGTTCAATGAGGTATCTTTTCCCTTTAAAACCGCATCTTCAAACTCGGATCTCAACAACTTGGATCTAACCACGTTCCTTGATGACATTCCTGGATCGGTTTCACCAAATATTCTTGTAACCAAGCCCACTATATCTTCCAATCCTACACCCACCCACCCAATAACTACCCCATGTCCCATTTGTCCCTCACATAATTTGCCTGGCCAACCCTCACATAATCCACCCAACGACCCACTACCTACACCATCTACAACTCCCACGCCCCCAATATCTACACCACCTACAACCCCTAGAGCCCAACTACCCACCCCACTTACGGCCCACATACCAACACCCCCTACCCAACTCCCAACCCCACCTATGACTTCAACGACCCACCATACCTTTTCAAACCCACCCCTACCACATCTACTATCCCACTATTTCCTCATACCGATCCTACTGATGTTCCTAATCAAGATGTTCCTAATCAAGACAATATTAATTCTCACCCGATGATTACACGATCCAAAGCAGGGGTATTTAAACCCAAGTACCAAGCGAATTTTGCTTCGCTCGGCACTCATGCCTTACACGTAGCTCTGTCCATTGTTACTGAGCCCCGTGGTTTTAAAACTGTTGCTAAGGATCCCAAATGGATGGTAGCAATGGTTGATGAAGTTGAGGCTTTAAAACATAATAATACTTGGACCCTGGTTCCTCGACGTACCTCGGCCAACGTAGTTGGATCCATGTGGGTTTATAGGATTAAGTATCATTCTGATGGGAGCATTGAACGCTACAAGGCTCGTTTGGTAGCTTAGGGGTTTACCCAAATTCCTGGCTTGGATTATTCCCATACCTTCAGTCCTGTAGTTAAGGCCTCGACTGTTCGCATCGTCTTATCCCTTGCAGTTTTGCACAATTGGCGAATGCATCAACTTGATGTTAAAAATGCCTTTTTAAATGGTCATTTGCAGGAAACAGTTTTTATGGAGCAACCACCAGGTTTTATCATCCAGCAGTATCCCAATCATGTCTGCAAATTATCCAAGGCTCTCTATGGATTAAACAAGCTCCTCGGGCCTGGTTCCATCGATTGAGCACCTTTCTTTTATCCTACGGGTTTTACGTGCAGTCGTGCCGATACGTCCTTGTTTGTTCTCAACAAAGACTCATGCATCATGTATCTCCTCGTCTATGTTGACGATTTGATACTCACAGGCAATAATGAAACCGCCATCAACACCTTTATATCTCACCTTCATAGTGAGTTTGCTATCAAAGATCTTGGGGATTTAAATTATTTTTTGGGATTTGAAGTTTCCTACACCGATTCAGGGCTCTTTCTTACTCAGTCTAAATATGCCAAAGATATTCTTCAGCGAGCACATCTTTACGATTCAAAACCGGTTAGTACTCCACTAGCGGCTCATGAGTCCTTCACAACTAATGGCTCTCCATTCTTCGAACCAACACTTTATCGCTCCCTCGTTGGTTCCTTGCAATATTTGACGATTACTCAGCCAGATTTATCCTATGTGGTAAATCAAGTGTTGCAATTTCTTCATGCTCCGACCACTGCTTATTTTCAAGCTGTCAAACGTATCCTTCGATATGTTAAAGGAACTATTTCCTTTGGTCTTACTTCTAGTCGTCCACACAAGAATACTATTATGGGTTATTCGGACTCTGATTGGGCTCGCTGTCTAGATACTCGCCGCTCTACTTATGGGTACTCAATTTTTCTTGGTGGAAATCTCGTGTCTTGGAGTGCAAAGAAGCAACCCACCGTCTCCCGTTCTAGCTGTGAATCCGAATATCGTGCTATGGCTAACACCGTGGCTGAAATTGTATGGATTACTCATCTTCTACGTGAGCTGCATGCTTTACCGCCAGATCGACCCACGTTACTTTGTGATAACAAAAGTGCTCTTTTTATGACTCAAAATCCGGTTTCACACAAACGAGCAAAACATATTGATCTAGACTATCATTTCATTCGTGAACTGGTAAACTCTGGGAAGCTCTACACAAAATTCATTCCAACCAATCTTCAGGTGGCAGATATTTTTACTAAAAGTCTTCCGCGCACTCAGTTTGAAATCTTTCGAGCAAAGCTTCATCTTGGATAGCCACCGT
Source organism: Ambrosia trifida (assembly GCA_028751855.1). Classification (NCBI taxonomy): domain Eukaryota; kingdom Viridiplantae; phylum Streptophyta; class Magnoliopsida; order Asterales; family Asteraceae; genus Ambrosia; species Ambrosia trifida. The sequence goes on along the minus strand of CM054132.1, from coordinate 59,211,120 downwards.
TTCAATTGAAGGGGAGGGGGTAATAGGCGCCAATAATGTGGCACAAATTGAAAAATCAAATTCAGTCAAATCTTACATTTATGCAATAATTATTGTAGACATTTCATTGTAACAATATGGAGACAATTTCTCCTAAATAAACTTCTTGTACATTGTATAAATATTAACTTGTGGATAGAGAAAATATGATTGAAATTGACTTTTACACAGTTATTCTAATCTCGAGGTTGACGTATAGAACAATTCATATAATTTGAGTTGTTTAAACATTCATATATGATACATTTCATAACTTAGAAGCAGTCTTGATACGTTTCATAACTCATAAGTGGTTTCCGTCAGTTGATATACCGTCGTTATCATTAGGGATGATCAGGAACTCAAGACAATAATTATCAATAAGGTTGGATGGTATGAAATAGAACCCATGTAGGCTTTATTGTGTCTCATAGAGAGGGCTTTAAAGCCCCTTCCCTTAACACCAATGCGCAATAGAATAAATCCCATCATGAAACAATTAAAAATAAAAATTTGAATTGGTGCAAGACCACATGAGCCCCACCCTATGTTCGATAAACTATTGCTTTGGCGACATCCACAATAGTGTTCCCCAATGGCGTCCACCCAATGAAGTAGAGGCAGTATTGTACTAATATGGCATAGGACGCTACTCTCATACCCAATACCACTCGGCCTAAGTACATACCACCAAGCCTAATAATAAGAAAAACATTTTACAACCTACTAACACACATCAACTTCCATCAACCAAATTAATCAAAACATGTTATCGATAAGATTTATTTTTACTTATTTTACATATAGTTGTTGTGTGAGCAGGATAGCATGTTTGATTATCTAGGACATATAAGAATTATAAGAATTAGAAAATAAACAAGTACGTCTCACATATGATGCATATATAATATATAGAGTAAAGATCAAATACATATAGTTTTTTTTGTAAGAACTGTGAGAATCAAAGGGGGTAAAAAAAATTTATTTTTTTTTTAGAATTTTTTTTTCCCATGTGCTTAAACATTCTTTCTAGATGAATAATACAAAAAAAAATTAAAAAAAATAAAAAATTTTAGTGTAATTACGTCATTAAGGTAAATACATTAGTTTACACTAGAGTAATTATGTAATTACTCTACACGTAATTACTCTACACCAAATTTTTTTTTTTTTTTTTTTTTTAGTTTTCAATACTATAATACATGTTTAACAACATGGGAAAAAAAAATTTGAAAAAAAAATAAAAAAAAAATACCCTTCTTTGATTCTCACAGTTCTTACCAAAAAAGTTATTTGTACCGGATCTTTACTCATAATATATATACTTAATTAAAATTTCCAGTTTCGTTTTCATTTTATCTAACTCTTGTTTCTTAAACGGAGTAAATGCTTTAATATATCCTTATTATTATAATTATTGTAATTATTATTATCTAGTTTATTCATATATCTTTTTAAATTCTTTTCACAAAATAGGGTATAACTAAAATACAAGAAATACATATAATCATTCACCAGGTGAAATGATTGCATGTGCAATAACTGGTTGAAAGTATTAACCTGTGGGACTGGAAGTATGACAAACACGTCATACCAAAACCGTTTGAGTGACTGAACATAGTGAGAAGATATAGCCTGTGGGTCCCACACAAGCTTCCCACAACCAACCACAAGTGACTCCGGTGACACGTAAGCCGTCCGAAACTGCAACCACATGTGAACAACATGAACAACGTCCACCAACGTCCGTAACACTGCCACAACCGCCGCTAGCGCCCCATCCATGTAAAGGCACGGGGCGCCACCACGGCCTATGGATAGTGTGTAGAAAAAAAGAGGGTCCACGGCCAAAGCCAGGCCGCGGGCCAATAGGAACAATCTATTCCATCTCTGGACGCGTTTACTACGAGGGTCGTAAACGCGTCTCGGAAACCCTGACGGCTGGCGTTGCTGGCCGTTAGTGGTGGAATGACTGCGGACAATTTTGGACCCTGGACGATCGCGGATGGGCACAAGGGAAGAGCCAGCGGAGGCTTCCCATTCGGGTTGATTTGCATGATCACATCGGGTGGAATGGAAGACCGGAACGCCTACTTGGGTGCATGTGTAGCACTCGGTTGTGTTCGAGATGGGATCGTAGTCTTCGAGCTCATCGGCACTGTCGGAATGTTTGTTCCGTCGACTAAATATTCTAAGGGAATATGACATTTTGGAATGTGGATGAGGATAACCATGGAAGGAGTGGGTATAAGAGGACAGAGTGATATGTTATGTGTACAAGGCTATAATTGATGAGTTTGAAACAATAGCCAGATCATTATATTTCATATAATTCAATACAATATTCTATGTATACATTACTGTAGCTTTTTATATTCCACACTTCAATTTTTCTTTTAGGAAAATCACGTAAATACACATTTAGTCCGCAAAAGCAACATCGTGTCTAATGGTTAGGAATTATGTCTAATCGATGAACTCTGCACTCACCTTCTATATATTTAGAGGCAAAATGTTTCAAGATCTCAAAATCTTAGAGGGTTAACGCCAAGTTTCAAATCTGAAGCGTGTGTTGTTTAATGCCATCTCATCTCATAGAGTAATAGACCACAACGTTGTGTCGTTATTTGTTATAAGAACATGTGTAATGGGCATAAATGAGATTGATAATGCCTTTAATACAACTCCCCTGACCATTATAGGGGCATGAGGAAGGAGTGTCATTTCTAGTATAATGCCTAAAAAGGAGAAAAATAGGGAAAGTAATTACTAAAGGGGCATTAAAAAGGGGGTTAACCATTGCACATTCTTTAATGGGGCATTATGACGAGGCTTGGGATATTCAGACATCCCTGTTTTTTATTCAGACATCCCTCCACGGACCGTAGAGGCCTCCACGGGACGTGGACGGCCAAAATGGGAAAAAAGACGGGCCGTGGGGGTCTCCACGAGCCCGATATGCTTACCAATGATTACCAATGTTTGGTTTTTTATAAATGTTTTTTTATATTTGTTTAATATGATTTTTTTATATGGACGTTATTTTTAAAAATAAACAGAATTATCCTTATAAAATGATATAATAGTCGTTGCGTAAACATTCACGTTTATGTCCCCGAACTAAACAAAACACATGATACGAACAACAAAACAAAATAAAGCATAATATTCAACCATTTACATACAATAATATTATTCAAATAAACAAACAACTAAACATAATAAAGCATACTGTTCATACAATAATAACATCCAAATAAACAAACAACTAATGATCCGACCCCTGATATACACCGGACGGATCGAACTGTTGACTGCTGGACAGACCAGCCTGCTGACTGCTGGACGCCCCACAATGAAGGGTACGCGGTGCCAAACCCGCATGCACTCGCCTCTCATTCTCGCTCTCTAACAACCACCGTATAACAGCCCGCATCTCCTGCATCTGAAAGATGTTCATGGATTGCAAGCGACACAATTTCTCTAGTTCTGAGGGAGCAGTGGGATTAGTCCGGTGGTTGGAGAAGGTCGAGTCCTCATTTGCTTTATGTGGTTACCTTGCTGAGAATCGTGTGAAGTATGCTTCTGGTACTTTTGAGGGTCCCGCTTTGACGTGGTTGAACTCTACTATTCAGGTTATGGGCTTGGTGGAAGCTCACGGTATGCTTTGGTCTGAATTTGTGTCTCGGTTGAAGACGGAGTACTGTCCTAGGGACGAGTTTCAGAAGTTGGAACATGAGTTGTGGAATCATAAGATGGTGGGAACATACATTGAGGGGTACACTACTAGATATCATGAGTTGACTCTTATGTGTTTGGATGCTTCTACTCCCGAGTTTAAGAGGATCGAGTTCTTTGTTGCTGGGCTTGTGCCTGAGATTCGTGGGTTTGTGACCGCAAATGATTCTGCTTCCTTGCAGGGGACGATCAGGTTGGCTCACAAGCTATCTCATCAGAAGGTTCAGGTGGGTGTTTTGCCTCCCAAGGGTGTTACTGTGGAGACTCTGGGGAATAACAAGAGGAAGTTCGAAGCTAAGGGTTCATCATCTGATCAGAAGCAAGGAGGATATACTGGAAAGCTTTCAAAGTGTAACCAGTGCGGATTTCATCATCGCGGTCGTTGTGATGGGTTTCGTTGTAACAGCTGCAAGTTAGTGGGACATGTTGCTAAGGATTGTAGGGTTAACCTCCAGCTAGGGCATGTTCGAGCTGATACTCGGGGAAATCAAGGGTATTACAATTGTGGCAGGACAGGGCACTTCAGGCGGAATTTTAAATTTTTGATATTTAAAATTTATATATATATTTTTTTTAAATCAAGGTAATAATAACCCATGTTAGTATGTTACATAACAGTAAATTCAGAGATCTCATGTTTCTATATAAGCTAGGTTTGGATCTTTTATACGTGTAACTCTCAAACACTCAAACCGGAGTAAAAAAAACCCGAACAATATGTATTAATTAATACAGAGTAAGTTATTGATCTTATACGTACAATTGGCAAAGGTAGCCCAAAAACAAGGTCAATAGGACAACACAAAAAAAGTAGGGATGAAGTCGAGCCACGTACGAAGTCATGAAAAGGGTCACTGGTCAAGTAGGGACGCGCTTGGGTGACAATGTCTTGATGCATGTTTGGACACAAAATTGTTTCTAACCTTACAAAGAGAGCAACAACAACGCTACACTCATTATTGAATATGCAATAATTTTGGTCTAGTTTTATGGATAGTGGTCGAGACCCACATAACAAGAGTTGGAAGAAGAAAACAAAACACATTATAAGAAAAGAACAAAGATTAATTGAACATCACATGTATCAATGGCATCTTTGTTCTTCCAGTCCCATCCCATATCTTTAATTTTAAAGAAAATCTGAATTTCTGTTATTTGAATGATGGCTATATCTTTAAGAAGATTTTAACGTAATTTTAATTCAACTACACAAACTAAGATAAAGGGTTAGAGTTATCCTACAAATTAAGGCTAAAAAACTGAGAATTGTATGAAGCTACTAGACACAAAAGTGAGAAGGGTAGTTTTGACCAAGAGAGGAAAAAAATGCAATATATATATATATATATATATATATATATATATATATATATATATATATATATATATATATATATATATATATAGGGGAGGGTTATCTTAAGAACGCTAAATATTGTGAGAACCGTGAGAACAAGTAAAAAATTCAATCAAAATCAAATTTTTTTAATACAAACCTCATTATAATCAAAATACAACATTAGTAAATGAATTTTCTTTCCAAATAATTCATCTTTTCTTGCAAAAACACTTTCAAATTAACTTTTTACACATGTGTAAATGAAACAGTTTACACATGTATAAACAGTAAATTTACACATGTGTAAAAACAAATTATTTTCGTATACGTTTGAATTTTTACGCGTAATTTGTGTTTTTGAGATGGAATTTTAGTAATAAAGACAAGTGTAAAAAGAAATTTGGAATTTGAATGATTTTAGATGCCGTTCTCACGGTTCGCACGAAATATAGGTGTTCTCAAATTAACTTTCCCCTATATATATATATATATATATATATATATATATATATATATGTACCGGTTCAAATACAAAGTCTTTAAAACGTGCGAACTGTGCAAAGTACGTGATAATTACGTAATGATAATTACGTAATGTTTTTGTCTATTCATGAATGTGTTTTTTCTGTTCATGAAAGCATTACGTAATTATGTGTTTTTCATTACGTAAATAGGAAGAACATATTACGTAATTTATGTCATTCAAAATATATGTCTTTATTATTCATTACGTAATTAGTTTTATATATAATTGTATCATACATTACGTAATTATGACGTACTTCGCACACTTCGCACGCTTTTGTTACTTTTTACGATGACCGGCCCCTATATATATATATATATATATATATATATATATATATATATAGGGGAGGTTTATCTTAAGAACGCTAAATATTGTGAGAACCGTGACAACAAGTAAAAAAATAAATCAAAATAAAATTTTTTTAATACAAACATCATTATAATCAAAATACAACATTAATAAATGAATTTTCTTTCCAAATAATTCATATTTTCTTGCAACAACACTTTCAAGTTAACTTTTTACACGTGTAAATGAAACAGTTTACACATGCATAAACAGTAACTTTACACATGTGTAAAAACAATTTATTTTCGTATATGTTTGAATTTTTACTCGTAAATTGTGTTTTTGTGATTGTATTTTATTAATAAAGATAAGTGTAAAAGGAAATTTTGAATTTGAATAGTTTTAGATGTCGTTTTCACAGTTCGCACGAAATATAGGTGTTCTCAAATTAACTTTCCCCTATAATATATATATATATATATATATATATATATATATATATATATATATATCATAGTTTCGAATGTCTTTCTACCTTTAATATGAGTAGTGACAAACAAACAAAACATCAATCTTCAATTGGACATGGAGTTTAATACATAAAGATGTATGCATCTTGCAAGCTTTGATACTGAATTAATACTAGGTTTTTTACCCGGCCGTGCGTTACGCCGGTGTCAATCTGATTTAGAAGATAAGTAATGACGTACCTTTCGATGTTTCAGATCTCAAATTGATTTCATATAAAGGTTACATAGAAATAATGTAATGAATGATAAATAAATCATAGCTATAATGTGGTGAATTAACTAAGATCACACGGTATACAATGGCGGTCACATTTCTACAAACCAAAAACTTAATCTAATAAGAATTCATAAGGTTCTATGACTTACATGTCACATATTGACTTGAACCCATTTAAACAGATATCCAACGTGCAAGTCATTCAAACACCTAAAATGATCGATTTGAATCGCCCATTTTGCCCCCTACAATAACATTTCTAAAGGGAGCTAAACTTGGGCTTCATGGTTATCTCTTATGGTAAGAGAAATTGTTAGGATGCCACGGCCAAGAAAGTCACATCCGTAGCTAGCAACCTAGATAATTAAAAATTAATGTACAAAACTTCCCCACAAATTGTAGCAATGGCTGCATGAACAATCCAAGAAATTATTTGTCATCTCTCATTTTTCAATGTCATTGACAAGATGTACCTGCATAGGTTTTTTATGAATTGCCTAAAGCTCATTGTATATAATTTGCAAATCAAACACATCAGATTTTAGCTTTTCATATTTGTAAGTATACTGCATATGAAAAGGGCACGTTATTCAAGGATGTGTGAACTTACACAACCACAACCGAAGGCTTGCCATCATGTTCAAATGGTGCTACAAGAACTATAGGTATTAAAACAAAGTTTTAAAATGATACATGATGCAAGCCTATTCTGTAGGATCGAATACCGCGAAATCCAACAATCACGGGGTTTATACTAGAGGTGCGGAATCCCTCTAATATGCTTTAACAACAGATACGATAATGAAACTATGACAAACGAGTAATCACAACACACACACGGGTCAAAAGATTATCGATTAATCACTAAAAACAGAGTACGAGTGTTTACAGAGATCAAATCAGACCTTACAGACCTTGGGAGGGTGTTTGGAGAGTGTGTGAGGCAAGAACTAATGATTAGGGCAATGATTGGGCCTATTTATACCTCCCGGGTACGTACAGCTGCAAACTAGCGATCAGCAAGATCATGTTGGGCGATCAGTGCTAATCGCCAGAGAACAAAGACTAATCGCATGAATAGTGACGCGATTAGGGCCCTAATCGCGTGTCACTGTTAGCTAATCGCATGCAGCATCCCGGACCTTCCAAAACGTGTACAAACCTCTCCAAACACCCCGAAACACGTCCAAACAACTGATATACTAGCCTAGGGACATCATGTACTAACAGACTCCCCCTTGGACCAGGCTAGTATACGTACAGACTTAATCAAAAGACATCGTTTATATCAATAGCAAACAACTTTACAGACTTGATAAACATAAACAAATACAACTAAGCAAAATAACAAGCAGCATCATCCGTCTTCAACTTTAGCTTGACGTTGTCTTGACCCTTGAGATTCTTGACCAATCGCATCCTGCATGAACTTTGTTGGCGTAGCAAAACTGGATCACCCTTTGAAACTTCAAGGCTTGATCGGCTTCAGCTGGTAAGTGCATGATCGGATGTTGGTACAACGTCTCCACGTCCTTCTCTGAGCAATTTATCAACCACATAGGATCCCAAATCCTTATCTTTCTGCACGGGTTCGGACTGTTGCTCAAGACTATCACAGCTTCAGTGGTTGCTGCATCATAGTGCCAATAATACAGCTTTGAAGAAAAGTCTTGTTCAACTGGAATAATGGGAATCCTTGAAACGCATTTTGGCGGCTTGATCTTGTGCTCCCAGATAGGCTTTAAGGTGAAAGGATGAATCTTGTCTGTCTGATACGATCTGGGATACTGAGGCATCAACTCTTTCCATCCCTCTGAGCTCTCTCGCTTCAGCTTCGTGTAAAAACCCTTAAGAGAGGCAGATTTCTCTTCATATAGCGGATAGTTGAGACGAACTAAGTCACGAATGTACCAGAACGGCAGGCTCAGAGTGTCTTTGAAATCCTCAAAGTACAATACACCTTCTTGCCATTTAACCCCGAGCATTCTGGTCTGGCTCACATACGCCCAGCTTATCACATTGCCAGACATCTTCGACAGTCGCTTCTTGAAGATGGAAGCTCGCTCAACTGGCTTTTTCTTCTCTTCAGGTTTAAACCATTGGGGATACCGCTCTCTGATCTTGTCATGTCGAATCTTTACAGCATTAGGAACTTCAGTAGAGTCGGCTTTCAACTTTTCTTCAGCCTCACGTATCATCTCTTCATCAATATTAGGAATTCCAGCGCCCGAGTCATTTACAACATACTCAGGGGTCGGCACGCTGGTTCCTTCTTCGAGATCCACTTCGTTGCACTCTGGATGCATCTCAGGAGGAACACTTTGACTTGCATTGGAAGATTCTCCAGATGCAAAGCCATAAACTTTGGTTAAGTCCTCCGTCGTCATCTCAGGAGGAATCTCTCCTTCTTCCAGATCGTACTCAGGCATGGCAGGAGGTGGGAGCAAGTTGCCTTCGTCATCATATGCAAAGTAACAGTTCAAAGGCTCCACGTCTTCAACAAGAACTATCGCTTTCTTCTTTACTTTATCGCGAAGTTCTTGAATCTTGCTCATCATCGGAGCTGGCTCCCCCTGAGCAGAAGAACCTGCCTTGGGATCATTGCCTCTGCGATCGTGACTTTTCTTTGTTCGTCCCGATGCAGACCCACCTGTTGATCCACCACCGCCTGTGGCTCCGGGATCACCACCATCACCCTTACCATCATTGTCATCATCGTCATCAGACTCATCATCATCCTCTTCATCATCATCGTCTTCTTCACTATCCTCATCATCATCATCACCAGCAGTACTAGCTCCAGCTTCCGAACCACCAGTAAGTCTAGGTTGAGTTCCAGTCAGCGCATTCAACCTAGTCCTTAGCCTTGTGTTTTGCTTCCTATACTTGGTGATTCGACGCTCGTTGTTCACATTTGCGAGCTGGAGATCACGATTGGACTGAATTAGCTGCTGATGTGATTCCATGAGCTGCTGTTGTGTTTCCAAGACTTGCCTGTTCGACTCCAAGAGTTGCTGATTAGATAAAGTAAGTGCGTCGACAGTGGTTCTCAGCTCAGTGTTAGCTGTGATAGTGTCTCCAATCAGTTCCAACATCGCCGTCTCATTTTCTTCTATATTGGCGTTTTTGCTCTTCATTTCGGCCATTTCCCGTGCTTGGGCGGCCACTATAGCAGTAAGCTCGTTGATTTGGCGCTGGAGTTGTTCGTTGGTTGTTGGAGTCGAAGATGAGGATTGGGTCGAAGGTCTAGCAGCTGACGATCTTGCTGCTTCTTTCATCATCCGGATTCTGTCACCTATCGGATTAGCGGCCAACTGTGAACCTGTCGCTTCAACGGTAACTGAGACTGGCTCAGTGAAGATTACCGATGAAGGCATTGACATAGTCACACTCGCAGGCATAGCTGCACTGAAAGAGAGTGGGACAGTCGATGTTGCCGCTGTTGTTGTTTCTGTTGCTGCTGTAGTTGTATCTGTTGCTGCTGTTGTTGTTGCTGATACAGAAGAGGAAGCAGGTAGGCCAAAAGTATCTGGGAGTTTCATACGCCTTCCCCTCATTTTCTTAGGCGTCCTCTCAGTCGCAGCTGCCTTATCAGACATTCTCTTTTGACCCCTGCTAACCTTCGTCGCTTTTGTCTTTTGTCTTTTCTGAGGAGGCGGCGTGCTAAGTTCAGCATCAATATCTGCAACAAGATCATCACTGACTGGAGTGAAAGTGGGATCTTTTGCAAGCTCTCTCGCCGCAGCCGTGCGGGCTCTATCCTCCTCAAGTGAAAGTACATCAGGTGATTCATCTTCGGTACGCTCTGAGTCGTCATCATCATCTTCAACATCTTCAATGTTAACCGGGCCCTCATCAATCTTGGCTTTGCCTTTGCCTGAGCTTGATGGTTCATCTACGTTCAGCAAATCAGTATCGAGCATATCATCATCTTGTCTTGCTCCAGTATCACCCATATTGCCCGGTTCATTGGGTCCCAAAGCAACAGTGGGTCTCCCAATGTTATCATCATCCTTGAATACCTGTCTGGAATCTGAATATCGTCCTCTGAATCACTGTCGTCATGCCTCCATCTATTACCTGGAGGTGCCACATAGTTGTCTCTCATCAGGTAGGCAAACAATCTACGACTTGGAGGATATTCTGACTTTGGCTTGTTCGTGTACTGCAACATTCTCTTCATCTCAACCTCATCAATTTTCCTTATATTAATCAGCTCTTCTACCCGTTTCACCATGTTCGGGATCTGATTGTCAAGGATCATCTGCAGAAGGCGAGGATAAACAATAAAGGGATTCTCTTTCGGCTTTCGCGGAATCACTTCCTTGAGGTGATGCATAATCATCCCAGAGAAGTTGAACGGTTTGTTCAACGTCAATGCGACTATCGCCGATGCCAAAATGTCTTTGATTGCATCGAATGTTCCTCTGCGAGGTCCGAGACACTTTAGCACCACGTGCGTCAGATACTTCATTTCTGGAGGAAGACACCCCTTTTGTAGCATCTCCTGCGCACGCACATCACCCGTATACTTCATCCGTAGGAATCCACCTCGTATCAAAATGGAATCGAAAACGATTGGATCATCTTTATCATCACCAAATCTGAGAATCTCGCGAATCATGTCTTCAGTGATAAGAACCTCCTTTCGTTGCACCGTGCTTCTGATAGTAGCTGGAACTGTGCTGACATCGACTCTAGCATTCTGATAGAATTCCTGAAGAATGTTCTTGTAAGCCGCATAGTCTGTGGATATGGCATAATATATCTTCGAGCGCTTCAAGTACTCAATGATGCCTTCAAATCGCTTGCATTCCTGCTTCTTTACAGATCCGAGGAAGGCAAGACAGTTGTGCTTGGCCGAAGTACCGTATTGCATGATTCTGCAAGTTAAACACACCATAAAACATCAAGGACAGATCAAGGATATGTAAAACGGACAAAAACGGACAAAATTTGACAACTTTTGGTCAAACAGAAGGTTACAGGCGATTTGCCATGTAATCGCTAGTAAAAATACACGATTAAGGCCCAATCGCCAGTTATAACATGCGATTAGATGAAAAGAAGCCCCAATCGCTCAACGGTTCACGCGATTAGCCAAGCTAATCGCGTGACAGTTCATGTTCTTCACCAAATTTTTCAAAATTCGTAATGGGTCGTTTTGGATGATGATGTTGGTCACATTTTACCCTAAAACAACCCAACAATAAAACCCCTATGAACTATTATGCTATTATATCAGAAACAAGGGTTAATTGACGGTTTTTAAAAACTAAGGTTCTTATGCGTTTAAAATTGGGGTTTTCAGATTTCTTGATGTAATGGGTCAAAACTTTGCACCAATAGATCCTATAGATGCCGATAATCAAACCCCTATCAAGAAACCTCCACAATAAACACGTTTTAATGGGTAATCAAACGGTTTTGTTCAACTAAGGGTTCCGGTTAAAAATGAACGATTTTAACCCATTAAACATGTTGTTTGGATCTGAAAGTGAGATATGTTCTTACCTTGATGATGTATGACAATTATCTAGGGTCAAATGAAATTTTGGCAAGGGTTTGTTTAGGTTCAGATTAGAGGGAACACGATGGAACAGTTTGTGAGTTTGAAATAATAAGATGAAACCTTCTAAGTGTCCCTCTTATACCTGTTCCTAATCGTGTGTTTTAATAAGCGAGTATGTTCCTGATCGCGTGAAGAAAGGGGCGAGTATGGCTAATCGCCCTAAAAAACACACGAGTAGTCACGTAATGATAATAATCAAGCGAGTATGGCTAATCGCGTATAAAGAACACACGAGTAGGCAGCTTCTTTCCTAATCGCATGGTTATAGATGCGAGTAGAGGCTACTCGCTTAAATATCATGCGAGTAGGCCTCTAAGAGCCTAAAACTTTCACACAATTTACCAGAATGCCCCTGCAGCACCAAAACTTGCATTTTTGACCCGTTAAGGTTCAAAACATCCGTTTTTCAACCCGATTTGAGACGCGACTCAGATGATGACTCAGATACTTGAAAATATTCCATTTTCCACCCTTGTACTTGATAAAAATACGGTTTTGACCCGGCAAAAACACAAGTTTCCAATTAGTTGTCCATTTTATTTTTCGGCGTTTTATTTTTGAAGAAGTAAGATTACAATGGATTAGGATTCCAACATCGGCAATCAAGAATGATTAACTAAGCTAAACTAAGCATAAATAAAATAAAACGGGAGATCAACTAACTGTACACTAACATATTTTTGCGAGTTTCAACGGTTAGGGAATCATATCAGTGTACGGACATTACTAGAACCCTTATATTTTCAGTTTTCGCTTAAATTACCAATAAGCATCCTACAACAACTGTCGATATTGTTGTCCACCTAAACTCAAAATCAAGTTTTATCGCTAGGCACTTTAGATACGTTTAAGGTAATATTAAGGCTGAGATACAAGGTGTTCCCCGCCACGTGACACATTCCCGTATCAAGTCATGCACAAAGCTTCCTCGTAACCGGTGAGTAAGCTGTTGTCATCCGTATTTTACAAGGAGTGGACTCAGTGGTGATCAGGTCTGCAGAAACGCTGCAACAGAGAGACCAGTGAGATCCAAACCAGGGTACAAGTCAAATACCGTATATTTGATTTTTCACGGTACGATGCTTTAGGTATATGATTTGATACCTTAGAGCGAATTCTCATTGAGAATAGGGTTTTGGCATATATGAATCTTTTTGCTCTTTTAGGATTCCCGGACGTCCCCTGATCAGAATTTATTTTATATTTTTTTTTTCAGGAAATGACATAGGGGTGTCTCAGTCGTAGGCTGCGACCCCAACGTACGACACGTGTGCCATTCCTAATTATTCTGAGAGACGTCCAGTTCACCCCGGATGAACCAACCTCTTAAAGACCATGAAACCTCGGATTTTGGCATGCTATCAAACGAGATTTCGGTACCAAGACCATATGCCAACGCACGTTGATCCACACATGATTCAGATGATTTAGGTTTATATCACCGTGCCGAACTTGGAAATGATTTTGAGCCTACCGACACATCATTGTAGAGGCTACCTATCAGTTCCAATATTTTTAAGATGATAAGGGTCCAGACAGTCCGACTGATTGGTTAATATCATCTTCCCATTTTCACCAAAGAAACTCATTTTTGCATTTTTCAATTTTTTTGATTTTTGGAATTTTCTGAATGTTTTTGTATTTTTCTGAAATTTTCTCCCCCTAAAAATCTAAAAATTTGCAAAAAGACAATATTTTTGGATTTTTCTGATTTTTGAAAGAAAAATATTTACAAAAACGATTACCGATGAGGATCTAATCCTGCTTAACTTTAATGCCGTTTAAGATTAACAGGTACTCAAAACGAGGACCGTCAAAAGCTTTGGTGAATAAATCGGCACGTTGGTAGTCTGTGTGGATTTTTACCATATCGATAAGTTTCTTTTCATAGCAATCGCGTATGAAATGATACTTAACCAAGATATGTTTCGCCTTGGAATGGTTAACTGAGTCTTTAGCAAGAGCTATAGCGGACTCATTATCACAGTGAATGGGAGTATTAAGAAATTTCAAACCGTAGTCTCTCATTTGTTGCTGTATCCAAAGAACCTGGGAGCAGCAGCTCGATGCTGCTACATATTCCGACTCGCAGGTGGATAACGCGACTGAGGCTTGCTTCTTGCACTGCCACGAGACTAGTCTTGGTCCCAAAAACTGGCATCCAACCGATGTGGATTTTAAGTCTGTCTTGCATCCGCCATAGTCAGCATCACTAAATGCGATGAGGTCAAACTTATCGTCATTAGGGTACCATAGACCTTTGGTCGGACAACCCTTTAGATAACGTAAGATCCTCTTCACAGCAACCAGGTGGGACTGTTTCGGCCTTGACTGGTATCTTGATAGTAAGCATGTCGCGAACATTATGTCAGGTCTTGATGCAGTGAGGTACATAAGTGAGCCTATCATAGCTCGATAGAGAAAAGGATCAACGGTTTGTCCTTTCTCGTCAGGCCCAATCCCGTGATTGGTCTGAATCAGTGTGCCTACTGGAGTAGAGTCTTCCATCTGGAACCGGCTCAAGATGTCAGCAACGTATTTTGTCTGGTGGATGAAGATCCCCGACTCTTGTTGTTCTACTTGTAGACCGAGGAAGAATTGCATCTCCCCCATAGAGCTCATCTCAAATTTGTCCTGCATAAGCTTTTCGAATTCCCTGCACATGACATCATTAGTAGACCCAAAAATAATATCATCAACATAAACCTGTACCAGAAGACGATCACCACCCTTTTCCTTGGTGAATAAGGTGTAGTCCACGAGTCCGCGTTTGAACCCGTTGGATATCAGATAGTTGCTAAGCATTTGGTACCATTCACGCGGTGCCTGATGGAGTCCGTACAACGCTTTGTTCAGTTTGTAGACTTTTTCGCGATGCAGCGGATCCTCAAACCCCGGTGGCTGAGCAACATACACCTCTTCCTTCACGACACCATACAGAAAAGCACTTTTCACGTCCATTTGATACACCTTAAACCGTTTGTACGAAGCGTAAGCTAAGAACATCCGGATAGCTTCAAGGCGCGCAACTGGAGCGTATACTTCGTTGTAATCTATTCCTTCGATTTGACGGAAGCCGAGGACAACTAATCGAGCCTTGTTTCTTATAATCACCCCGCGGTCATCCCGTTTACACTTGTAGACCCACTTTGTTCCAATCTTTTTCGAGCCTGGAGGTAAGTCAACTAAGTCCCACACTCCTAGCTTTTGGAACTGCTGAAGTTCGGCTTGCATTGCTTCAATCCATGGTTCTTCCCTCAGTGCCTCTTGCACAGTTCTTGGTTCAGTTTGAGAAACATACAAGGCGAAGGACCAATCGTTCTGATGACCTGCTTTTCTGATTTCCGAATAGAGTGCGAGAGTACCTGTATTGTCACTTGAACTAGCATTTCTGAGCTGACTGCGCGTCATGACTCTGCTAGTCGGATTACCAATCACATTTTGCATCGGATGAGTGTCGTGAATCCGAGATTCCGGATGTGTCGGCACTGGATCATCCGAATGCAAATTAAGGTTCTCCAAACCTTGAGATAGATTTGTCTCAGCTGCGCTTGAACTAGAGGGAGCAGCGGGTTGCATATTAAAACCGGAGAGATCAATCCGAAGACCTATCCCTGGAGCTGCTGAAGAAGAAGGACCAGCTTGATTGTTTCCTGTCGGATTAACTGGAGTTGTAGTGGTAGATTCACCATTTCCAGCTTGTTCCTCAGTGAGAGTTTCATGAGACTCTGCAAAATCGTCGTCGGAGGATGAAGATTCGAGAACCTCTGCTGACGCTTCCTGAAAAACTTCCTCAACTTCTGCTGCTGCGGTTTTATCGGGGGGACCCGTGGATGCAGAGGCATCAGATGGAGCAGGCGCAGGTGCATTAACCACGATCGGACGCATTAGCGGAGAGCTAGCTGCGTTTTCACATTCGTAATACATTTGCGCTACAACATCATCCACCAAATTCTCCACGTTGAAGGAATCAAATAGACTCTTATAATCGAACAACCAATCAGGTCCAACACCAGGTGCATTGGCAGTATAACGTTGAACATCGACATTAAGCCAATCTTCAACGTTGTTGGTTCTTTTGTTGTACACTCTTTTGTTGGGAGTGCTGTAACCAACAAAGAAACCTTCTTCTGCCTTTGCACCAAACTTCCCATCGGGATGTATCATGGTGCATGGAGCTCCGAAAGGTTCCAGAAACTCTAAATTCGGTTTCCTTCGGTTCAGAAGCTCGTAAGAGGTTTTTCCAAGCTTCTTTACCGTTAGAACCCTATTCAGAGTATAACACGCGCAGTGAACTGCCTCGTTCCAGAAGATCACAGGCAAGTTCGAGTCTGCGAGCATAGTTCTGGCTGCCTCAATAAGAGTCCGATTCTTTCTTTCTGCAACCCCGTTTTGCTGAGGAGTGTATGGCGCTGTGAATTCATGATGAATACCTTTTTCTGCACATAACGCCTCCATAGCATGATTCTTGAATTCTGTTCCGTTATCGCTTCTGATCCTACGGATCTTTAGCTGATATATATTTTCCAATTTAGTAAACAGATTCTTCAAGTAATCAAAAGTTTCACTCTTGTGCTTCATGCACACAACCCAAGAAAACCTAGAATAATCATCTGTAACCACTAAGCAGTATGAGTCACCGTTCTTGCTCTTTCGATTGACCGGGCCAAACAGGTCCATGTGCAGTCGTTCGAGTGGTAGACTAACTGAGTTTGTCTTCTTAGGCTTGTGAGACTTTCTTTTCTGCTTCCCTTTCTTACATGAGACACAGACATCGTTTAAATGAAAATTCTTAACAGAAACACCTTCCACTAGTTGGTTCTGGACCAGATGGTTCATTTTCCTCAAGTGGATGTGTCCCATTCGTCTGTGCCACATTATCGATTCCTTCTCTGTCGCCTTTGACAGAAAACAAGTGACTTGACCTTTCGCTGTCATTGCTCGGCTCATATCCAGGACGTATAAGTTGTTGACCCTGGGAGCTGAGATCATGACCCACTCTTTCGGTATTTTGAATCCAGGCTTCAGAATGAAACATGCGTTGTCATCAAAGAATACAGTGAACTTCTTGTCACATATCTGCGAAACACTCAGCAAGTTGTGGTCTATCTGTTTAACAAAGCTTATCTTTTCAAAGCTTACTATACCGTTGCTCATACTTCCTTCCTTTGTTATATAACCCCCTTTATTACCAGCAAAGGCAACATACCCCCCATTGATATTATTTATGTCAAAAAGCAGGGATAAATCGCCTGTCATGTGCCCTGAAGCTCCACTATCAACAATCCAAAGGCTGCTGATAAGGCCCTGTGGAACTCCCTGCACAAACATTCAAGGTTCAGTGGTTAAGGGGGACCCAAGCCTTCACGGTCTTGGGTCTACCAACTTCATCTAACATCGGAAAGTCAACCCATCTCCCATTTGGTGTTGGAGTTGTTTCCGATGGTACCGCAGTGCCTTTTCCAGCAGATGACTCTCCTTCTTTGGTTGGTGACTTGGGTCTCCAAATCTGTTCAGGTTTCTTTGGCTTGGGCTTCTTCTTTGCCTGTGGGCTAGAAGGTCCAGCCTTGGATTCCTTTGGAGGAACAGATTTTGGATCCACTTCAGAATTAACTGTGCGTGGAGCAGCTTTGGGGTTGCCCTGCGGTTTAGCTGCAGCCTTTGCTGGTGGCTTAGGCGCTGCTTCAACCTTTGGAGGAACAGTGCTCCCCCTCAGCTGTGGACCCCTGCCATCAACTGGCTTTTGGTTCATAGCAATTTTGTTGCGGTTATCATAAACAACCTGCTTTCCCTTTTGTTTCTCTGAGAGTTTAGGAGAAACAGGTTGCTTTGCTTTGCTAGAACTGGGAGGATCATCCACTTTGATCCTTTCACGTCTCAATTCAGGGCACGCAGCAACTAAATGCCCACGTTCCCCGCACTTGTGACAGGATCTATATTCTTCAAACTTAGGAGATCCGGGTTTGGTCTCCTTCTTGTTCCTTTTGTTAGATGGAGCGGCAAATGAGTTTTTATGTTTTAGATCCTCAAGACATCTTCTTTGCTGATCGACTTGAGGATCGTCATTTCTTTCAGTGCCGCTCGATCTAATAAACTCAGTCACATGCTTTTTCGGACCGTTTCTTTGAGCTTGATTTTGAGGATTAACGGTGTTCGACTTTTGATTTTTCTTGTTATTTTCATTAGGCTGATTTCCCTGATCCTTTCTACCCTTACCCTTACCCTTGTTTTTACTCCAGGTTTCCTTTTCTATGGTAATGACAGATTCTTGCCAAATTTTGGCAACAAGACCAGGGGTGATACATCTGAGAGGGACTTCCTCATCAGCATACACCCTATCAGACCCTTTTAACTTATAGAACACCTTAATCCTCCTACCATCCTTGGTTTGCACTTTCGGTTCCAGTTCACTCAAGGTCTCAGTGGTAATGATATGATTCTCAAAAGGAACATCTATAGATTTGACCGGTGCATACCTAGGAGGTTCATCGAGCTCATCATCCGAAGTGTCAGTGTCATATACACTGATATCATCAGCTTTCTCACACAAATTGACAGCTTTGGCAGGAGTAGCAGCCTTAGTGACTTCAGCAGGTTTAGCTGCTTCAGTAACCTTGGCTGCCTCTGCAGCTTTTGCTGCCTCGGCTGCCACGTCCACTAGTTCCTCCTTCGGCAAGACATCAAAATTGTGATTTTCGAATCTCACCGGGGGTGGACATTGAGAGTATTTTGGACTGGTGGAGAAGCCTTCCTTGTCAGAGTGTTCAACTATGTGATCAAGGACATACTTGCAGTTTAAATAACTCTCAAGCTTTTTCCTGATCTTTTCATAGTCACAGTTAACAATGGCCAATTGTTTCTTAGTGTCTTCGACCTCATTGATGTAATTATTTATAGCAATCTGTTTGTTAGCTAAGGTTTTTGACAGTTCAGAAACATCCTTTTTGTAATTTTCAATTGTACTTAGAAAATTTTTCTCCTTTTGTCTCAAGGAATCAATTGACCTTTGCAACGGACCAACATCAGCTTTTAAATTCAGATTTTCTTCAGTTAATTCTTTAATTCTGAATTTCAACTGATTACACTCTACACAATCTAATTTTAAATCAGAAGAAGAACTTACCTTGTTCGACGATTCAGTAATGGCCATCAATGCATAATGAGCTGCTGTCTTCTGAGCTCCAAAGAATTCGCCGTAGTTCTTCTCTGTGCAGTCAGCATCCACAAGAAATGATCTTTTACCGATCAATGCATCTGCTTCAGCTAACAGATCCTCCAAATCTTCTCCACTATCAGAATCGCACTCCGAGTCACAGTTAGACACCTCGGTTTCAGAAGTGATGATGTCAGACTGACTCAAAGTTTCTTCAACTTCGGCTGGTGCTTCAGACGCTTGTTGAGCAAAACAAGCTGCACCACCTTGAGGAGCTTCATCTCCGGTGATCAGATGGTTCCAGTTATAGCCTTCATCAGCTTGAATAACCATGGCTTGACCTTGATTGTTGTTTGCAGGCGGCCTCTGGTTCTGATTCTGGTTGTTGACTGGGACAATAGCACGCTCAGTATTAGGTTGACCCTGAGCTTGCTGCCTCTGATTCTGATTAGCTCTGTTGTTGTTGAAGGGATTCTGATGTCCCTGCTGCTTAGGTCGGTCACATTCCCTTGCAAAATGCCCTTTTGTGCCACAGTTGTAGCATGTGACCTTTGTTTTGTCAAACCCAAACTTGGTGTTATTATTGATCAAGACATCTCTCCTTCCCGTCCTTTCCATGTAATCCTTTGCCCTTCTCACCACGCTTGCGAAGTGCCATTGTATGTCTATCAGATCCATGTCGTCCTTATCAATCTGTGAGTAATCCTCCTGTGTAAGATGAGGATTCCCGATCTGTCCAGCAACCAGTCCACTATAGGAGTTTACCAAGGTCGACAGTAGAGCCATATGTTCTTGAGCTAGCTCTATAGTCACCTTTCCTAAACCCGCAGTGTTCAGCTGCTCTGGGACTGTATTGGTCTGATAGCCACCTTGATTAGAACTAGAAGCACCTCCATAACCACCATAACTTGTAGTTGGAGCTCCGCCAAAACCTGCAGAAGAGGGTCCACTAAAGTTTGCAGTTGCCTGCGCTGGTGCTGCAAGATGAGAAAACGGGTTAACACCAAACTGGTTAGCATTATAATTCAAAGGATACGGATTTGGTCCAAAAGGATATGTAGGAGGGGGAACATCAGTTGGGGGACCATAATTGTCGAACGCATAGACTGGGTCTGGGTTAACCACAAAAGCAGTTTGTGGTTTGGTGCCACCCACACTGGTGTCCTGAAGAGGATTCCCATAATAGATGATGGGATTCTGTGGAATGAGCGCCTTGTTTGCTCTCCTGATCTCCTCTATCTCCTTGTTCTCCAGCTCGGTAATAAACTCGTTGATGGAGAGAGTCTGATATGCATTGTTTGACTTTAGAATATCCAACCATTGATGCCAGTGAGGAGGTAGCGCCTCAGCAAATCTTTCTACAAGGTCCGCAGATGAATATAAGACCCCGTACTGATACATTTCTGACATCAGATGGTAGTATCTAGCCGTCAAATCCCTCAAAGACTCGTTCCCAATAGCATTGAAGTTCTCGAACTCCTTCTTGAGCTGATCCATTTTGACCTTTCGCGTCTTCATATTACCCTCATTTCGCTCAGCCAAGGCTAACCAAAGCATCTGTGATGTTGTGCACTGAGCGAATTGATGAAGGATGTCCTTTGGAAGAGCTTGCTTCAATGCCGCCATCGCCTTCTTCTCATAGTTGTATTTCTTTCTCTGATCTTCATTCATGTCTTCAATTGAGATCGGAGTAGTGGAGTTCTCAACTAAAGGCCGACTGTACCCTGTCTCGATAGCTGACCATACAAGGCCATCGATGCCCTCGACATACGTCTGAAATCTGCCCTTCCAACCGTGGTAGTCGGACATGTACTGCAGTTTCGGTGCCCTGTTAGAACTACCCGTCTCTAAGTCACTCATGAGTACGGAAGACAGATGATTTGTCTGAGAGTTTGCAGCAGCCGCGAGTGCCCATGGATTCGTGTTCACCATTTGTTGTTGAGTAGCTAGCGCCCACGGATTGATTCCGGCAACATTCGCTTGCATTTGCGATTGCTGCATCCGTTGCGCGTTACGTTCTGCTGAATACTGCCAAGGGTTCGTGGGTACGTTAGATTGATTGTTCATTTGTTGATTATACTGAGGTCTCGGTTGACTCAGATGTCCCCACGGGTTCGCCATATGTTAAGGTATGATAATAGTCCGATACTTAGTCAAATTTTATGTTCCAGACCTTTATAGGCGATTAGGCTTATAATTGTATGATATATATGCGATTAGGGGACTGATCGTGTGAATAGTTGAGCGATTTGACCTAATCGCTTGATTTTATATGCGATTAGGGTTTTAAATGGACGTGAGTATGGCAGGCGATTAGGGCTAATCGCTAATAAGCAATTAGGCCTAATCGTGTATGGAAACTAGCGATTATGTGGCTAATCGCGTGAAACTGATAGCGATTTGGGGCTAATCGCTAATAGAACCCTAATCGTATGAAAGTTTAAGCGAGTAGGACTGCGTAATCGCATGATCTGATCTGTAGCCGCACTTTTGCTCAAAAATCACCTATTTTGCCTCAAAATCTTATCTAAAACATTATATTTTGATCCCAAATGATTAGACAAGTTACCAAAACAGTTTTAGAGCAAACCCTAATCAAAAACACTTGTTTTTAACCGTAAACACACACCAAGATATTGAAAAAGATGGGTTTTTGACAAAAACTCAAAGTTTCAAAAAATAAGAACAGGTTTTTGCTTAAAAATCTGAACTTTTACACCAAAAACAACCTGTTTTTGCTCGTTTTTGTTATTAAAACACCCGTGATAAGAGCCTCGGCTCTGATACCACTTGTAGGATCGAATACCGCGAAATCCAACAATCACGGGGTTTATACTAGAGGTGCGGAATCCCTCTAATATGCTTTAACAACAGATACGATAATGAAACTATGACAAACGAGTAATCACAACACACACACGGGTCAAAAGATTATCGATTAATCACTAAAAACAGAGCACGAGTGTTTACAGAGATCAAATCAGACCTTACAGACCTTGGGAGGGTGTTTGGAGAGTGTGTGAGGCAAGAACTAATGATTAGGGCAATGATTGGGCCTATTTATACCTCCCGGGTACGTACAGCTGCAAACTAGCGATCAGCAAGATCATGTTGGGCGATCAGTGCTAATCGCCAGAGAACAAAGACTAATCGCATGAATAGTGACGCGATTAGGGCCCTAATCGCGTGTCACTGTTAGCTAATCGCATGCAGCATCCCGGACCTTCCAAAACGTGTACAAACCTCTCCAAACACCCCGAAACACGTCCAAACAACTGATATACTAGCCTAGGGACATCATGTACTAACATATTCATTTGGCTATATTAATAAAATTGACTAACCTTTAGTCTAAGAATTGTGAACACCAGCATACTCTATATACTTCCTATTAAAGCGTTCTTCTACTGTAAACAAACAAACAATGTGATTAACAAATCAAATAACATGGCATGCTTGCATGATTAATTAATAAAATGATCATAGTTCGTTAAGATAAATGAGTCGAGCCGGCTTGTTTAACTTCAATCATGAGTCCGAGTCCATCCTAATTTGACTCGGCAAGACTCGTTAATGCCTACACACCACTCATTATTATACATATCTGTAACATAAACATACGTCCATTTTAATATAAACTTAACCCTTTTAAAGATACACATACATCCCATTAATGTTGGGCTTGAGCATAACTTTACTACAAATTGCTACAAAAACAGATGTAAGGGGTGGTGGGAAATTGCGCTATTAGGGATTTCTTACGTATTTGGGACTCAGTTTACACTCTAAACACTGGACCTGTTCTCTACCTTTTTGGGCTACTCTTTAATGTATTTGGGCCTCAATTTACTCGGACCGGATACATCACATTTTAATGTTTTCGTCAACTCTATTAATTATTTTAGAGGGTGTTTGGGATTCCGTTTTAAATCTGATTATTAGATTATTGCGTTTTGAAAACGCAGATAATCAGTTTTTAGTGTTTGGGATTGCGTTTTGAAAACGCTGATAATCATTTTTTTAGGCTACCAAAACGCAATAATCTATAAGCAGCTCCACCCCTGCTTTTCCAAAACGCATAATCTATTTTGAATAATCAATCCCAAACACCCCCTTATAAATTGTTTTAACGCCAAACTAATCTTCTCCTAAATATCCCACATCATATTCCTCGAGATAATTATTTATAGCTAATAGGGGTGTTCAGAATTCGATTCGAATTCGAAAAATTCGAAATTCGATTTAGTTCGATTCGATTACCAAGAATTCGATTCGATTATTAAGAATTCGAATTCGATTCGATTCGAATTCGAGTCCAGTAAATCGAATACGAATCGAATACGAATTTATGATTTTAAATTCGATTCGATTCGAAATTCGAATAAAAATTGTACATGTATATTTTTTTAAATATATACACACATATACACATTATTATATACACAAGTATACACATTGAAAAAAAAACTTCTAAATTTTGGTCAAACTCTAAGAACCCATAGTGTCTATAACTTTTAGCATAACCATGTTTTATATATTTACCTTATATATCACAAAACTCTATAAAACTATACTCTCTACTATTTTTACTATTCTCGTATTTGACATATTGTTGTTTATCAATTTGTAGATTTGTATTTTATATGTTAAAAATAATGAGTTTGTATTAGTTTTAAAACTAAAAGTAAAACAATTTGTTATTTAAGGTGAATTTGAACTAAATCGAATTTATTCGAATTCGATTCGAATTCGAGTTTCTTATTCGAATCGAATACGAATCGAATAAATTGAATTTTAAACGAATACGAATCGAATACGAATTCAGGTAAAAATATTAAAAATTCGAATAATTCGATTCGAATAATTCGAAAATTCGTTATTCGATTCGTTGAACACCCCTAATAGCTAATAGAGTTGAATTATCGCTATTATTAGAATACTAGAATATTCATAGCATTAAACCATATTATTGTACATTATTATTAGCATGATTATAGGAGGTTTCCTAGGAAGACTATTGAAGAAGGGGAGGATTCCTAGGATGACCATTGACTTGTAATGTGTATATATTGATTCCTAGGATGATGTTTGGGATCGGCTAGATGCCATAGTCCTTCAATGGATCTATGGCACCATCTCTAACGATTTACGAAGCACCATCATGCGACAAAACTCCACTGCTTGCTATGCGTGGGTTGCTTTGCAACGTATCTTCCATGACAACCAAGCTACTCGTTCTGTCTTCCTAAAACAGAAATTCGCCATGCTCAAACTTGCTTCTTTTTCAAATATGTCCGCATATTGTCAAGAAGTAAAAGAAATCTCGGACCAATTGGCAAATGTCGGGTCTCCCGTATCCGAACGTGACTTAGTTATTCAACTCATCACTGGCCTATCCGAAGCATATGGGACTATCGGAACAATCCTTCAAAATACCAAACCATTCCCAACCTTCTATGAGGCTCGGTCCCAACTAATTCTTGAAGAAACCACAAAAGCGAACCGCGTCGCCACCGAAACAGCCCTGCATACCTCGGTCACCACCAACCCTCCTCAAACCGAAACAACCAACCCTCAAACTAATCCCACTCCCAATTCCCAAACCAACCCCACTCCTTCCTACACCCGAAATGCTAGAGGCCGAGGCCGCGGACGTGGTCGAGGTCGTGGCAGACAGCAACCTTCATCACCATGGACTCATTACCCTTGGTTCTCCCAGCCGACCACAAACCAAACCCGTTCCGCACCTTGGTCGCTACCCACGGGTTATTTTTGGACAGTCCCACCATGCCCTTATCCCACCATACCACAATCTAAACCACAATCTTCACAGCAGGGTTCGCAACAAGGCATACTCGGTCCTCGCCCACAGCAAGCTTTCACGGCTTCGGAGACTCCATACATGCCTACGGCTCTTGACCAAGCATTCAATGCTTTCACTCTAAATCCACCGGATCAGACATGGTATATGGACTCGGGTGCTTCAGGTATAATGACTCACAACTCTACTAATCTCACTTCTTGTTTAAATAACGTGTATCAACGAAACATTACAGTCGGTGATGGCAAAATTATCCCAGTTCATGCGATTGGAAACCATACACTACCACCACCTTTTCCAAACTTCAAACTAAATAATATCCTTTTTGCACCTAAACTCATTAAAAATCTAATTTCGGTACGTCGTTTCACCACCGACAACAATGTTTCAATCGAATTTGACCCTTTTGGTTTTGATGTGAAGGACCTCCACACTCGGAAGCACCTCCTTCGATGTGATAGCACCGGTGACCTATACCCGTTAACGCCACCATCAAGCTTCAAAATACAACCTTCTAATGCTCAAGAATCTTCCTTCTTAGCCGTGACCCAAGACACTTGGCATCATCGTCTTGGCCATCCCGGAAATAATATTTTACGTAATTTAAAGTCTACTTTGAAATTTTCTAATAATGTTCAACCTTCTTCTGTGTGTGAACCTTGTGTGTTTGGCAAGCAAATAAAATTTCCTTTCTATGAGTCGCATTCATATACAAACTTACCATTTGACATAATACATAGCGACTTATGGACATCACCTATTCTGTCTTCAAACGGATGTCGATACTATGTCCTATTTTTAGATGACAAAACTAATTTTCTATGGACATATGCTCTCACTTCCAAATCCCAAGTCTATTCTAAATTTCTAGAATTTCACAACTTAATAAACACACAATTTCAAAGAACAATTAAATGCTTTCAATGTGATAATGGACGCGAGTTTAACAACTCTTCTTTTCATCAATTTTGCGCTTCTAATGGCATGCAATTTAGATTTTCATGTCCATACACTTCCGCACAAAACGGAAAATCGGAGCGCAAAATTCGATCCATTAACAACATCATGCGTACCATTTTATCACATTCCTCCGTACCTCATTCTTTTTGGCCCCATGCCCTCGAACATGCAACATATCTCTTAAATATTCTACCCTCCAAAGTTCTACACAACTCCACTCCCACCTTTTGTCTCTACGGCCTCCACCCTTCTTATAACCATTTGCGCATTTTTGGTTGTCTTTGTTATCCCCTTCTACCTTCACACACCATCAATAAGCTAGCCGACCGTTCCACCCCTTGTGTATTTTTAGGCTACCCTTCCCATCACCGAGGTTACAAGTGCTACAACATCAAAACCAAACAAATACAAATCTCACGTGATGTCATTTTCGATGAAACAGTGTTTCCTTTTGCAACTCAAAAACCTTCCAAAACCAACTATGACTTCTTAACCTCCTCCACATATCCCTATCACTGGACCAATTTCCCACCCACCACCACACAACAACACTCGCCATCTACCTCAGCCCCAACCCCCCCTCGCACCTCTTCTGGCCCTTTAAACACTCCACAACCACCCGCCCCTTCCAGCCCAACAACTAACCAACAATCTCCCAACCCAACACCAAGCCCACCTAACTCGGCCCAACACCAACCAACCCCCTCGCCTTCACCTCCCCCACCCCCACCAACACGAACCATGAACACCCGTTCCATGTCGGGTATTTTCAAACCAAAAACTCAATTCAACCTTCACACTACTACCCTCTCTCCTATCCCAAAATCACCCACCGAAGCCCTTTCTGATCCGAACTGGAAAAATGCCATGACCGACGAGTTTCGTGCACTTATTGACAACAAGACTTGGGAATTAGTACCCAAAAGACCCGACATGAATATTGTTCGTAGCATGTGGATTTTTAAACATAAAAAGAGAGCGGATGGCACACTTGAACGATATAAGGCCCGGTTAGTATGTGACGGTCGATCGCAACAAGTGGGTGTTGATTGTGGGGAAACTTTTAGCCCTGTAGTTAAACCGGCAACAATTAGAACAGTTTTATCTTTAGCCGTATCCAAATCATGGCCAATACATCAACTCGATGTAAAAAATGCTTTTCTTCATGGGAACTTAAATGAGACGGTTTTTATGCATCAACCAATGGGTTTTCGTGATCCTAATTATCCCGCCCATGTTTGCCTTCTCAAAAAGTCTCTCTATGGTCTCAAGTAAGCACCACGTGCATGGTACCAACGGTTTGCGAATTTTGTGTCAATAATGGGTTTTAAACATAGTCAATGTGATCATTCTTTATTCATCTTCAACCAAGGACATAACATGGCATTTATTTTATTATATGTTGATGATATTTTGCTAATCACATCTTCAGATTCTTTAAGACAGAAATTCATGACACAGCTTTCAAAAGAATTTGCAATAAAGGACCTCGGGCCGCTTAGTTACTTCCTTGGCATTTCCGTAACAAGAGACTCAAACTCACTTTTTCTTTCACAAGAGAAGTATGCACGTGAAGTTCTTCAACGATCCGGTCTTGCTGATTGCAACCCAGCCGCAACCCCAGTTGACACCCAAAACAAGTTGAGAACCAATAGTGGAACACCGGTTGCCGATATTACCGAGTACCGAAGCCTTGCCGGCGCCTTACAATATCTCACATTTACAAGACCGGACATTTCATACGCGGTTCAACAAATATGTCTCCATATGCATGACCCGAAGACCATCCATCTAAATGCTCTAAAAAGAATTCTAAGATACATCAAAGGCACAATCTCATACGGTCTTCACATTCAGCCGTCCGTTACCTCCTCTCTCACAGCCTACACCGATGCGGATTGGGGAGGGTGTCCCGACACAAGACGTTCAACATCAGGTTATTGTGTATATATGGGTGACAATCTTCTTTCATGGTCCTCCAAACGCCAAGCGACATTATCCCGCTCAAGTGCCGAGGCGGAATATCGTGGCGTAGCCAACGTAGTGTCCGAAGTTTGTTGGCTTCGCAATCTACTACTAGAACTTCATCACCCTCTACAACGCGCCACCTTAGTTTACTGTGACAACGTGAGTGCTATCTACCTATCCGGTAATCCAGTACAACATCAACGCACAAAACACGTCGAAATGGATATACACTTCGTTCGTGAAAAGGTCGCCAAGGGTGAAGTCCGAGTTCTACATGTCCCATCAAGATACCAAATAGCAGATATTTTTACAAAAGGGCTGCCAAAGGTTCTCTTCGATGACTTTCGAACCAGTCTCAACATTCGTGATCCTCCCGTTTCGACTGCGGGGGAATATTAGAATACTAGAATATTCATAGCATTAAACCATATTATTGTACATTATTATTAGCATGATTATAGGAGGTTTCCTAGGAAGACTATTGAAGAAGGGGAGGATTCCTAGGATGACCATTGACTTGTAATGTGTATATATTGATTGCAAAATAATGTAATAGACACACAAGAAATTACAAAGTCTAACAGCTATTAAAAATATTTTATAAAATAAGAGCATGATTTTCATAATCAGGTTCTTTAAAACATTTTTAAGTGTTGAAATATTTTTCTCAAAATTTGCTTATTTGAGCATTATAATTTTTTAAATATAACGCATTTCACTCATTCAACTTGTTAGATTCATTTCATTATATTATATACTACTAAAAGGCAAAATGAAGTAAACAAAGTTTTAAAATGATACTTGATGCAAGTCTTTTCTTTTGGTTGTATTTGTAAGGTTAACTAACCTTTAGTTAAAGAATCCAGAACACCATCAGACTCTAATACTTCCTATTTAACGCTTCCTTCTCCTGTAAACACACAAAATGCACAAAAAATGTGATTAGCAAATCAAATAACATAGCATGCTTGCATGATGTACTAACGAAATGATAACGGTTTACAAATTGTATGTATCAACAACTAAAAACATCGATAATATTAACGATGCCTTAAATAAATCATGAATTGAAAACTATAGCTATTGCTAGCAATAGATCGGTGACCTCTTTTGAAAACCTAATGGTCATCTGATCTAAATTTTGGATTACCGACTACCATTAGTCCATATATAATCAATAAATTTAAGATAGCCATCAACTTAACCCGTGCACTGGAAAAGTTAATTAGTTGGTTCTATATGCATCTTTCTTGTAAATTAACATCTTTTAAGGCACCAAAATGTAGTTGACATAACCAGCAAGTCAGCTCTATCCTATTTAACGTCTCCAAATCGGAAACCAAGATCATAAATATCTACTGTTGGAGATGGGCATCATATCTATACATAAAAAAAAAAGAAACTTTAATGCTGATTCTCAGTTGATAACACCGTAAGCATTAAAATAAGTATTACGTGCAGGTTTAATTGAACCTGCAGATAGATACATGACTGGTAGAAGAGCTTATTACAGTTTCAGATAGTAAATGTGTACTATACAAACGACTCAAAGCCATATGAATATACCAGAATCAGATTCAAACTCAAATTCTGATATGTAACAAAAGACTCTAAATAACTCGAAGAAAATTGAAAATCTGAACTTGGAATTACCTTTGAAATTGAGTCCTAATGTGAACCACCACCGAATACAATCACACAAAGCTCCTAATCGGTTAGCAAGTGAGATGAAAACCTAAATCAAAAGCATAGATGAAGATCATTTGCTAACACATCTACAACATGAAGCCAGAAACAAAACACAAATCCTCTCCACTGCACATGTTTGAATCCTAATAATATGTTTTGCATGAAATAGAAAAACAAAAGGAACTCTGCACTACCAGGCGTGCTTCACCGATAACGTGAGAAGGTAACGGCTACTGGCGGCGGAGATGCGGAAAGCGTTACATGTACGGCGAAGGTCGACTGATGGTGGACGACGAGTTGCGAGAGCACGATGGTGGTTTCTGGCCGCGTTAGGGTTTTCAATAGTGATGAAGTATGGTGTACGCTAGAGGTTTTGTGTATAGCAGCCGGATGAGGGCGACAATCCGGTGTTGCGGGTGGGACTGGGGAGTGAAGGTGTGCTCTCAGACCCATCTGTCTTATGTGTAGGCACGTGTCTGTGGGAAAAGAAATAAAGGGTGGGATGGGGACGCGTTTCGCGTCGTCCTGCCGATCACGCCACTGACGCGTATCGGCGTCCTGCTGCTGACGCCAGGTGTCCTGCTGCTGACGCCAGGTGTCCTGCTGCTGACACCAGGTGTCCTGCTGCTGACGCCAGGTGTCCATCTGCTGACGCCATGCACGCATCTCGACAGTCTCCTCGGCAGCCGCACGAACGTCCGCCCTAACATCAGGAGGCAACCTGAGGGAGTGATAAACGCGCGCCGGTATCTGCAAGTCCTCAGGCTGCTGCTGAGGCATCTCGACGTCCCTAAGACCGCCCCCCTCCTGCTCATGCACAAACTGCAACCCGACCTCCACAGCATCACCTGCAATGGATAACAATAAATAATTAATAAATAATAATAATATTCCAGGATTTTATAAAAAAATTGGGCAGAGTTTCCCCTGTTTTTAGGCAATCCAGACAACACAAGTTGTCTACAAGTTTCCCAAATAATAATAATAATAATAATAATAATAATAATAATAATAATAATAATAATAATAATAATAATAATAAGTATAATAATAATAATAATAATAATAATAATAATAATAATAATAATAATAATAATACCTCTAAGGCCCCGATGTACTAACGGCTCATGCACAAACTCCACGCCACCGGGACCAATCAGATAGTGGAACTCATCATGATCCGGCGTCTTCGCCTTCTTCGCCGCACAAAGCATAGCCTTCATCGTGGATAGACCTATTGGGCTGAAAGAAACTCAAAAACATTAACATTAATAATAATAATAATAATAATAATAATAATAATAATAATAATAATAATAATAATAATAATAATAATAATAATAATAACAACATTAATAACCGAAATACCTGGGCGGTAGTGACGGAAACCGATTACGGTTAACATAACCGTAATACTTCACGCCATCGCAGCGCTCAGCAATCCTGCTGATGAGCCCCCCGCATGGGATGCCTCCCTTCAACGGCTTATGGGGGAAGGAGGCAAAAAACTCGGCCATGACCCGATGCAAGGCAATCGGCTTGCCGGTGAGTATGCAATGCAGGTACATCAGGTCCGTCTTCGTCACCCGCTCGTTACTATTCCCCCGTGCCGTTAGGGAATAAGTAATGCAACGGTGAATGTAACGAACTACGGGGTGACGAATGTTGGATGCCCTGTCACACCTCTCCCTGCACAGCATAATAATAGTAATAATAATCAGAACAAAGATATTGAAAAATAATAATAATGATGATGATAATAATAATAATAATAATAATACTTCTGTGCCGGGTTGCCGAACTCGGGACCGCCAATGGTGGGCCACCACGCATAGAGGTCGTCATCAGCGACAGTAGTCACCGCCCTAGTGTAGACATCCTGAACATTAACATTAACATTAACATTTCAAATAAGAACAAAAACAAAAATAATAATAATAATAATAAAAATAAAAATAATATTAATACCTCTACAAGGTCGTCGCGAGTGTACCACCGGATGTGCGTAGCCCACTCATCTAGAGAATAACCATACTCAACGCCGAGTATGGAAAACTCAATATCCCTCGGTGGGCGGCCTGAAGATCCGGCGCCCGACGATCCGGCGTCCGACGATCCGGCACCGGGCGGGCGAAACCGAAAGGTGGATAGAAACTCTATCACCAACGGCCTATGGGACGGCGCGCAAAAGTCGTCGAAAAACCTGTCCAGTGGGCTCCCTTCCGGGATCCACTGTCGGGCAATCGCCTCAGCACCCCTACACTCCCGAAGCGCGGCCCAAGAAATCCCACGCGCCGGCACAATCTTCTTCTTCCTCAACCTATGAAATCTGGCACCCGCGTAATCGACTCGCAGAAAAATGCAATGCTCATAGCCTGACATGTCACCCCCTGCCATGTCAGCCCCCGCCTGCACCGCGGCCTCATCCTCCTCCTGCTGCTGCTCCTCCTCCTCCTCGCCCATGTACTGCTCGTCTACAAAATCTGCCATAACTGCAAAATCAAAGAATATATAGTTAGTTAGGGCGTTTCTATAATTAAGGTGTTTCAAAAGAATCGCCAAAACTATATAGTTTTTGGCGATTCAAAAGAATCGCCAAAACTAATATAGTTTTGGCGTTTCAAAAGAATCGCCAAAACTATATAGTTTTGGGCGATTCAAAAGAATCGCCAAAACTATATAGTTTTTGGCGTTTCAAAAGAATCGCCAAAACTATATAGTTTTTGGCGATTCAAAAGAATCGCCAAAACTAATATAGTTTTGGCGATTCAAAAGAATCGCCAAAACTAATATAGTTTTGGCGTTTCAAAAGAATCGCCAAAACTATATAGTTTTTGGCGATTCAAAAGAATCGCCAAAACTATATAGTTTTGGGCGATTCAAAAGAATCGCCAAAACTATATAGTTTTTGGCGTTTCAAAAGAATCGCCAAAACTATATAGTTTTGGGCGTTTCAAAAGAATCGCCAAAACTATATAGTTTTTGGCGTTTCAAAAGAATCGCCAAAACTATATAGTTTTTGGCGATTCAAAAGAATCGCCAAAACTATATAGTTTTTGGCGATTCAAAAGAATCGCCAAAACTATATCAAACCATTATCTACAACCATCAACAATAATCAACAATTATCTAAACCCTAAAAAAAAAAAAACTGAAAAAAAAAAAAAACTGAAAAAAAAAAAAAAACTGAAAAAAAATTATCAACAATAATCAACAATAATAACAATTATCAACAATTCTATAGGATATTCTACAATTATCTAAAAAAAAAAAAAAAACTGAAAAAAATGAAAAAAAAAAAACTAAAATCAACAATTATCTAAACCCTCAACAATAATCTACAACTATTAACTAATTTAAACATAAAAACTAATTAAAATTAACTTTAAAAAAAAATACCTTTTTCGAAATGGGGATGGATTCGGGTTGAAAGGAGGGTTTTCGTGGTCGGATTCGGGTGGTGGTGGTGGTTGCTGTAACATCCGGCAAAAATCGATGTGATTCCGTACGTAATTAATATATGTAATTAACAGCTTAAGTGCATGTTTAAATTAATTGGATTAATTTAACTAGTGCCGTAGAGAATAGCAAATTCCCCATAAGATGCATAGGAATGCACACGTTTAATGATGAAGCATAATAGGATCATGTGCGAATAAACTTGTCCGGTACGGACGCTGGTGATTACCCGGTAAAAATTTAATAAACGAAAAGGATCCCAGGCACCCAGGATATAAAATAAAGGGTATTTTCATGAAATATAATTTGTTTTGGATCTCCAAAACCATAAATGAAAACTCTAAAATACAAATCTCCCGGTAACGAATAAAGTGCGCGTACCGCACCCGGTACACGTATAACTTATAATTTCACCCAACGAAAGCCTAACTAATCAACCAACACTTAAACTAGACAATGTTTAAGGATAGTTAAGGAATAATTAAGTGTTCGTAGTATCTCGCAATTAAAACCGATCAAAACCGAACCGAAACATAGTTTTAAATATACAAGTAAAAAAAAATGGGCCCCATGAAATCTCAAATCCAATCCGTTCCATGACTCAATCTTCACCAAATCCTCCTTGCTTGATTTAGTGTATAATATCATAGATATGGCATGGGCTTGAGATTATAATATGTAGAATTGTACTAAGAAATATCTTTCATGGAGTTTATAATATCCTAGCCTTATTTCAAATCTCAAAAACTCAAAACCTCAAGCTACAAATCAGCCGTAGCTTTCCTCCCAACCCATATTACTTATTATAAACACTAGAAATCCTAATATAAAGTTTAAGGATAAGGTTTAGGGTGTGTTAAAGGCTTGGAGCTTAACCATTTGGAAGGGCACACTCTAACTCTCACTAAAACCCCATTACAATCGCTAGTTTTTGGCGTCATCCCTAGCCTTGAGCTAGTAGTAAGTTCCTAAAACTTCTTGTTAAAACTTAGTATTTTGTGGTTAACCTTCAAGTTGTACATGGTTTGGAAAAAAAAAAAGATTAAAGGTTTTGAGCATAAGATCATGTGTGTTTTACCTAGATAAAAATGATGTGTGTTTTACCTAGATAAAAATGAGTCTTTAAAAGTGTTATAGGGCCGTGGGGGTGATGGAGTATATTGTTATTATTTTTGAAGTTTATAAAATTTGGCATGAGCTTGTGTAAAAAGATTATATAAGTATTGTTTGCAAAGATTACATGAATGCACTTGAACATGGTTTGAATCATCTTAAAATGAACATCTAAAGTTTAATATCATGTGGATTTATTGGAAAATGAAAGATAAAAGGTTTGCATCTTCAAAGATTATGAACTTTAAAACATAAAGTTGGACATATTGGACTTAATACACACTAATACACCTATAATGGAAAAGTTAACAAAACTAAAGTTACTAGTTTAGTGGGAACTTGTCGCTTTTGAAAGTTAAGGGGTGTAAAGTGTCGTTTTGGAAACTTAAGTCCAAGGTCGTAACTTTGGAAAGTTTGGTATCAAAAGTGTAAAATGTTGACTTACGAAGGTTGGTTGTGTAAATGGTAGCAAATTTACAAGTGTATATCTTGTATAAAAATATTTTGATAAGGTTTTATAAAAATATACATTTCCTAACATGTTGGAAAAGTATAAAAACAAAGGTTTTTATAAAAATGTTAGACAAAACTTGGGAGAACTTATATAGAAATGAACACTTTTATATAAATGGGAATATAAAAGTGTTGGAACATTTTTGTATATAAGTTGTCAAGTTTTGTGTTAAAAATACAAAAGTGGTTATAAAACTTCCAAGTAATATGTGTAGGAAATTTAAGAGGTGAATAACTTTCCTAGAGTACACATATTGGGAAACTTGGGAAAAATTAACTATATATATATATATAAGTTAAGTAATCGGACTTGGACGTGTTAACGAACTAAGACGTAAAAACGGACGGATGAGAAAAGTATCATTACGTCAAGATAAGTATATATATATATATATTAAGGATTTAAAATATATGATTTGAGTGAAAAATACGTAACACTTTCCTAAGTGTTGGAAAAATATTCGTGGGAGAAAATATAACGTAAATAATCTAACGATTAAAAACGTTAAACGAACGTATGGACTTAACGATGAAAGTACAAGTATATATGTATATATATATGTTCGGCTCGACGAAATTCTAGTATATCTACTTAATGGGAAAGTAGATATACGGGAAGGAAAACCGAGACGAGTAAATAATATACATATATATATGTGTATACCGAACCGACGAGATCCTAGTATATTTACTTAATGGGAAAGTAAATATACGGTGTGGTGAGTCGAGTCGGGCGTTAAGAATATACTACCGAATCGACGAGATCCTAGTATATTTACTTAATGGGAAAGTAAATATACGGTATGGTGAGTCGAGTCGAGCGTAGAAAACGTATTATCGAACGACAAGATCTTAGTATATTTATTTGAATGGGAAAATAAATATACGGTATAGTGAGTCGTGTCGAGCGTTAAAAATATTATATCGAACGATGCGATCTTAAGTATAATTATTTAATGGGAAAATAATTATACGTTAAGTGAAGTCGAGTCGAGGATAATATTATACAAGTTACAGAAATATTAACGCGAATATATATAACTTGTAACAATGGTAATCCATCACCAACGGACCTAGGACATATGTTTAATTAAACGGGGAATTATATCTAAATGGTGGTGTTGGGAGTTGGGTGTACAACTTGCCGGAAAAGCACACGCTATAGACTTAGTGGCTTACATGCACTAGGACGTTCGTAGGTGCTCGACCACGGACTTGCTATTCTCTGCTATTTGAGTGTACGCTGTACATCAGGTGAGTTTCACGGCCCCTTTTTACTGTTTTCGTTTGGGGGAAAGATATGTTTTGTCAAATGTTTTACATGACCAATGTTTTCAAAGAGTTAAAACGTGATAAGTGGCATGATGAGTACTTGAGTTTGTGTTTGCCACTCGGGGTTGAGTCCTCGCTGCTGTAACCATTAATTCAGGGGCATGAAACCGAAGGAATATTTGGATAGTACTATTGGTGCCTGACGAGGCCCACCTCTGGTTGATAGCGTCAACCCGGTAAAGACAAGAGGTGCACATATTCTAAACTAAGTTGTTATTTGCCGAGAAACAACTTGTGATTGCGGGGCATATTTATTAGTCTTGGTTTGGTTATGGGCTCAAGGGATTGCTCGTCATCATTGTTTGTAGGAGCTAGCTACTCCTTACAACGGCCACAAGTTGTGCAGGTTTCGCACATGTTGTAAACACGAAATATCGATCGACAAGATCCTAGTATAATTATTTAATGGGAAAATAATTATACGGTAAAGTGAGTCGAGTCGATGGTTGTGAAAATGTGTCATGAAACTAAATATCGATCGACAAGATCCTAGTATAATTATTTAAATGGGGAAATAATTATACGGTAAAGTGAGTCGAGTCGATGGTTGTGAAAATGTTGTCATGAAACTAAATATCGATCGACAAGATCCTAGTATAATTATTTAATGGGAAAATAATTATACGGTAAAGTGAGTCGAGTCGATGGTTGTGAAAATGTTGTCATGAAACTAAATATCGATCGACAAGATCCTAGTATAATTATTTAATGGGAAAATAATTATACGGTAAAGTGAGTCGAGTCGATGGTTGTGAAAATGTTGTTGTTATGAAACTAAAACCTGTGAACTCACCAATATTTTATATATTGACGTCTTTTTAAACATATCTTTCAGGTAACTAAGTGCTGAGTAGATATGGGGCTAGTGCGGTGGGGATTCGGGATGTCGGATGCTGGTCGGGGTTTCATCCATTGTTACCAAAGGGTTGGAACATAAACGGAAATACCCCCACATCGAAACTTAATGTTCATTGGTTTAAGTAATGCTTTGTGCAACATTGTAACGAGATACTCGTTTTCGACATCCAAATAAATTAATCTTTTCTAATTAATTATAGTTTGTGCTAATCTTGAGTTTGATATGCCTTCGAGCGTTGCGCCACGTGTTTCCGCCATTGGCGTGGTGTGACAGAAGTGGTATCAGAGCCAAGGTTATAGCGAACTAGCATTTTTGAAAAATCTAGACTATAACCGGTTGCGGCTCGAAGACAATGTTTTCAAAACTAAAACACGACAAAATATTTTTTAGAAAAGAAAGAAATTTGTACATGGGATGTACAAGGGGAAATTCCGACCGACTAGCCATGTGTGTCAATATATGAAGTATTAGAAAATACGGATAAGATGTTTATGTTGCATAGGAATCCGATTTTCTAAGATTAGTTAATACATATACGTAGTACGGATATTTTTTTTTTTTTGCCAGTAAGGATGTTGTGTCACGCTTCACATTAGTCCACACTCCTGCATCAATCACCGGTACCAGCAAGTGGGAATGATGCTGTGGTCTACTATGAGCTCACTCGCTTACCTGTAGACGGGATGATCGGAAGGGCTAATCTCTATCGCGATAATGGATGTCGTCGTGTTGTTTATGATTTGGAGGTGAAACTAGACCAAGTCTTTTGTTGTATGAAATCTTTGTTTTGGATCAGGAAGCTCGGAACTAGCGGGCAACAAGATTACCTGGCAACGCAAATTATCATTACGGGTGCACACGTAATAATAGTTTGGGGTGCACGGTAACCTTGGTGGGCGCTAGGGCCGGGATTGGTGATCACTCCTTGTCTTGGTTGTTCTTGTTCTTTAGATTTAGTCTTAGTTTTGATTGGCCAATGGGTTAAATGGGAGGTCTCGTTGACGTCCCTTGATTTGGATCCTAGCTAACCTAACGAGCTTTCTTCGACATTACCTTTAAGGTACGAACACGAAAGAGCTCGAACGTCTGTTCATATGAAAAATCTGACGTAAATCCTCGCATCGAATTGTGACAGGAGACGAAAGCTTCCTTGTATAAGAGTTAAATGCCTCCACCACAAAGTTCTTCCAAAGGAGCGGACGTACAAGAATACACGACCTACCGAAGCAAGAAATGTCGAGTACGGTGCGTGGAAGGTTATACCTGGAAGACCGAGGGTGCGCCCCTGCTAGACCAGCGCGTTTTGAGAACGGGACCATGCGTGGATCAGATATGAGACTCGTGGCCATGTGCTGCTGTGTTATCATGGTGAATAAGTCATGTTCGATCTAACGCATGCCCAAGTTGTCTTCAAGGGTCGAGTATTTTTCTTCTCTTGTAGGAAGACAGAATTGAAGTTGCGGGATTAGGGAGCTTGATCATTGTTATCTTGAAGGCTCGATAGCCCTTGTCTGAATCGACAGTAGTAATCGTTCCCATGCAGTCATGGACTGATGGTGAAATCAGCATGCCATATTGCACATCCGCGAGTCATAGGGCTGTGATAAACTTCGATGATGTCGAAAATTTTGGGCACTAATCACGACCGCGGCATTGTGCCCAGTTTTATGATGACAGTGTGTAGTGGAACAGCAAGCCCCAGTCGGCGTTTGACTATGGACTCACTCGGAAGTGCATACGATTAACTCATAGGAAGCCACTGCTCGATGTGTTGAGTGTTCAAGTATGGATTAACACCCTTTGCAATAGCGTTGGATCATATTCCGAAAGATGATTTGTGATGGGCTTAGCACATTGGTACTTATGTTATACTACTTTCCTGAGGTGCAAAAGTCATCGTAAGACTCCTCTATCCACCTCCTGCTTGTTTTTCAAGGATTATTGGTAGTCTCGCTTCAGTCGATGAACGCCAGAGTAGGTTCGATATGTGTACTGTGCCTGAATCCGCCATAAATCCTGGGGAGTGGAACCACACTTTGGGAAGCGTAATCGTAAGGGTGTGTTCCGTAATTATGTCGCAAGACACTTTTTGCGGACATTGAAATCCCCCTCGAAAATCAAATGACGGGCTACTGGAAGTGGTCACGTTATTCTATTAAATTAAACTTACCCGTGGGACGACAATTCCATTGCTCTTGTCGCGATGTTGAACGTCCGTCACCCTCGTCACGACGACGATACTGATTATCTACTTGGGGCGGCAATTGACGCGAAGTGTTTTCCATCAATGCCCTTAGATATGGAGACGTTGCGTCCCCTCGTCACGGTGGTTTATAAACTAAGGTGGTGAAACCCATTTGCTATGGACCAAGTGACCTGTCTAATGTCTTGTCGTATTTCGATACTTTCACTGCATGGCCTATCGGGAAGAAAGTTCACCGGTCTCGCTTAGGTGGCAGAGAGGCATTCCAGTTGATGGCTATCGGTGCTAAGGCCAAAATAATATGCAAGAGGACTCTAGTGAGAAGGATGACTCGGCTGGTTTGCCAGAGTCGGTAATCATTTTCATTTTATCGTGGTGTATCAATAAATCATGATCCTTCTACGTCTACTTGCTATTCCCGTGGTGACCACTATCTTTGATACTGAAAAGGGTGTAGGTGGGTTACTAGGACCTATGGATACTGATTACCACACATATAATAACTACGACAGGTCTAAGACTCCGGTCGAGCCTGACGTTGTTGCTCCTGTTATTGTTCTATGGCTCAAGCAAGTCCTGTTGATGCTGTTAAGTGTGTAGCTCTTGCTGAGTTTGTTGTTGTCAGTGAATCTGTAGCACTCATCGGGCTTGATGCCGTTGTTTCCATGTCTGTTGTTGAGCTTATTGTTGCTGTTGTCTCTATAGTCCATGTTGGGCTTGATGTTGTTTCTATGGCTCTTCTCGAGCTGATGTTGTTGATGTATTTGAGGCTCCTGTAGAGGTGAATGTCGTTAACGAAGACGTCTCTATGACCCATGCCAAGCTGCTATGACCATGTCTGTATCGCTGTGGAGTTCGTTGTTGTTAATTCCATTTTCTTTGAGGCTTTCATTGACTCCCTCGTTATCATTCCTTGGGCTCTTAGCAAGCCTAACATTGTCGATGGTTCTCAGGCCCCGGTTGAGATTGTCGATGTTGCTGTTGCTATCATTTGAGTGACTCATACCAAGCCTACGGTCGTTCTCTCTATGATCGATATCGACATGAGAAGTCAGCTAAATTATGTGGAACCCGTCGTTCCCATTTAAGTTATGACGACTAATGCGCCGACCAATCTAACCATTCTTACCATTGAGCCTATGGAAGTTAGGCTCAAGGCCGAATGTACGGATGTAAATCCCCCCTCAACAAGTGATCTGAGACGCACGGGGATGCGTGCTCACCATAACGGAGCTTTCTGTTGATGTGGACTATGGATTTTCCATATTGAGCGTCATATTGACGTGTGCATCCATACTGCTGTGTTACCCCCAGCCATTGTGCATGCTCGCTGTTGCATTATTTTTTCTGATTGCGTATCCATGTGGTTGCGCTGCATTATCGATGATGCATACCTGTTGTTTACTGCTCCTGCAGTAGTGTAGCCTTACTGTCGTATTTCTCTGTGTCATACGGTTCCTGTTGCGATGTTGCCTTGTCGTCATGCTTCTCTGTTGTCGTGTTGCTCCTGTGTGGTGTTCCCTTATTGATGTGTTTCGTGGATGTATTGCTGCGGCTGTGGTATTACCTTGATGACGTGATGACTTGTCGTTTGCTTCGCTCTTGGTTCCCTCGGGATGGAGACATCACATAAACCCCTCGTTGTTGTCATTGTTCTATTTGTTTGATTGTGTAGTGCCGACATTGATTATGTAGGATTTCAGGTGTCCAACGGACTTTCTAAAAGTCATACTAAGACACTCTAGTCTTAGTGATTGAGCGGGTATTCCCCTAAAGTCCGAATCTCGTGATTGTTTGAGTAATTGACCGAATCATGTGTCGACCCCTTGATATTCTCACGCATTTCGTGAGCGGTACATCTTCAGAATCTGAGGCATCAGTGACGCCATGTCCAGCCTTAATTTTTACGCACATTTTGGTCGACTAACCACACTCGAATCATGTCGGAAAGAAATCCCATGATCCACACATGACGAGGCGAGGCTCGTCTTTGTGATAAGGGATTTCGCATACATCTCGAGCCTGAAGGTATCGAGTAATTGTGAGCGAGATTATGATCCATACCTTGGGACTAGCAAGTGTTGAAAGATTCAATTCATTTATTGCTCATCCCAGTAGATTCGCTTGACGTCATGCATGCCGACGTGTCATACTGATGATTATGGAAGTACCAGTGTAGGACCCACCTAAGGTGTGTGCATTGGTGGAATCCCTGGTACGTGATTCGGAGGTCTTATGAAGCCCTGCATCCAGAAGGGCGAGTAGCATTGGTTACTCTATAATGGCGCTACCCTACCTTGTTGAGATGATTGATCGTCTTGGCCCTTCGATTAATATTGTATTTCCTCTGATGGTGGGTTTGTCTTGGTGTCGTTGCGTAGGTTCTTGAGATAGTGGAACCCTTTCGAGCTTGGGTCGATAGTGGTGTTCCCAGTTGTCCTTAGGAAGCATTGCTCGTGTTAGAGCAAAATCCATTGTCTTTGACAGACACGGTTGGAGACACCATGGTAATGTGAGCTACCAGGTCAGGGCGTATGGTACCTGACTAATCAGGATGAGCTTGAAGGCTTACATATCGCGCCCATATATGTGACTAACTGGGTCATTAAATGGGATGCCTTATGGGAAGGCTCAGGACTATCGCTTGTGGTGCGATCTCAGTAGTCGTTTGTTTTTAAGTAACGACTTGGGCGCGTGAAGCCGTCAAGCCAAATGTGAAATCTATGTCCAATGCATGCATCTATGACTTGATTTCACCATTTACCAAAAAGATTCCGAAGGAATGGAACCTTCGATGAGTAAGGGTTCCGGTTTCAGGACTCCTTTCACTCAGATCTCCGCCAAGGATCGGAAAGTCAATTTAAGGGCGTGTGGTCTGTATTATTCAGAATTGACTCACTAGGTTGCTAATGACGATAGGACACTACTACACAGGAAGCACATATAACAGAACTAGTACTGGATACCCATGTTTTGGGTAGATACTGGTGTTCTGTATACTTGTCGTAATGGGGGCCAACGTGTTGATATGTCTTAATAAACCTTATACGTTGTTCATTGCGACAACAATTTAAGATGTTTCATATATCTCTTTCCGGTATTGACCTATGTGCTGGAAGCATTTGGTCATTGGTATTCGAGTCGACTGGAAATTCTCGAGGATTGTGGAATCGTACGGCCCGGGTGTCGTATATACACTGCTTACTGTCAGGGAACTGAGGGGTGGAAGCGACGCAAAAACTTTTGACCCCCATCAGTCCCTACTAGACGCCCTAGTACCATTAACCACAATTGCTCAGATGGAAAGTGGCAATTCAGTATCTAGAGGATTCCACGGAAATAAAGTCCCATTTTGAACGTAGTTGTTCGGTCGACAAGAACCTAGTATATTTATCTTAATGGGGAGGTAAATATACGGTAAAGTGAGTCGAGCCGAAGGATAAATAAAATGGAATACCCGACGAGGTTTCCAAGGGGACTTTTAAGTGGTGCGGTAAGATCACCTGTTTGACATCACCATGACACCCGAGGTGTCCCGGGGTCGGATGTGACCCAAGTGATGATTGATTGTTTTTTGGAACCCTCTCATTCCGTACTCATCTGTGGCTTCGAGGTGAGGCATACGGATAGTTACCTATACTCTTAGAGAGAGTCGTGGCTAGACACCGAATTGCCGACTACTATTATATCGGGTGGTAGTAGTCACTCTACCTCAAGTTCGGCAAACTTTGTACACAAGCATGGGATATTCAATTTGAGATGAGTGTGGCTTGTCATTTTCGGG
This sequence comes from Ambrosia trifida, assembly GCA_028751855.1. NCBI lineage: Eukaryota > Viridiplantae > Streptophyta > Magnoliopsida > Asterales > Asteraceae > Ambrosia > Ambrosia trifida. The sequence continues at coordinate 59,168,035 of CM054132.1, read as the reverse complement.
CAATTTGAAGGTACTTGATGGAATTGTTCCGTGACGACACGATTGATGTCCGTGGCACATCAAATTCATGTGCTTCATCACCAGAATTTCCTATGTGATAGGAATCATCATCCCAGTGTTCGGGGTGTTTAGCTCGAAGCCCTTGGAGGGCATACGGGTACATCTCCAGTACGTCGAATGACAGACGGAGATTGATGCATAACCTGGTTTGAGTTATTCGAGAGATGGCCAGTAAATCTTGCAGTTTAGAGACTGCTAGGATGAGATGCAAACCTATTAAGAAGTCATACGGACAAGGCATAAGCCTTAGGGACTTCGAACTAGTAATAGGTTTACACTGAGAGTCATACTCTGAGAGAGTGTCGATGAGCAGAGAAATTATAGTAGGCCAATTTCTTGATACTCCAGTGGCACGGAGGTATCTATCAAGATTGGTCTCGTGACGATTAAGCTCGAACTATCGCAAGAACTTAGTGGGACTCTTGATGAATCCCGCAAGTCGAGACCAAGGAAGTGTTGCCAATACCTCGACCGACGGGATCCAGGTTGACATTAAGCTCTACTATGTCGGGAAACTGATAGATGTGACGGATTGGGATGTCTAAGAGCTTAGTCGTAGTTGGAATGTGATATTGTGTTGGTTAGAGCACTAAGCATGAACCTAGCATGAACCTGGGTTCACTTAGGAAAGAGGAGATCTCGTGAAGCACAAGCACTCCGCCCTGATCAAGGATACTATTGTGATGGATTGCTTGAATTGAATTCCGGGACGGAATTCTCTTAACGGGGGGAGAATGTAACATCCGACAAAAATCGATGTGATTCCGTACGTAATTAATATATGTAATTAACAGCTTAAGTGCATGTTTAAATTAATTGGATTAATTTAACTAGTGCCGTAGAGAATAGCAAATTCCCCATAAGATGCATAGGAATGCACACGTTTAATGATGAAGCATGATAGGATCATGTGCGAATAAACTTGTCCGGTACGGACGCTGGTGATTACCCGGTAAAAATTTAATAAACGAAAAGGATCCCAGGCACCCAGGATATAAAATAAAGGGTATTTTCATGAAATATAATTTGTTTTGGATCTCCAAAACCATAAATGAAAACTCTAAAATACAAATCTCCCGGTAACGAATAAAGTGCGCGTACCGCACCCGGTACACGTATAACTTATAATTTCACCCAACGAAAGCCTAACTAATCAACCAACACTTAAACTAGACAATGTTTAAGGATAGTTAAGGAATAATTAAGTGTTCGTAGTATCTCGCAATTAAAACCGATCAAAACCGAACCGAAACATAGTTTTAAATATACAAGTAAAAAAAAATGGGCCCCATGAAATCTCAAATCCAATCCGTTCCATGACTCAATCTTCACCAAATCCTCCTTGCTTGATTTAGTGTATAATATCATAGATATGGCATGGGCTTGAGATTATAATATGTAGAATTGTACTAAGAAATATCTTTCATGGAGTTTATAATATCCTAGCCTTATTTCAAATCTCAAAAACTCAAAACCTCAAGCTACAAATCAGCCGTAGCTTTCCTCCCAACCCATATTACTTATTATAAACACTAGAAATCCTAATATAAAGTTTAAGGATAAGGTTTAGGGTGTGTTAAAGGCTTGGAGCTTAACCATTTGGAAGGGCACACTCTAACTCTCACTAAAACCCCATTACAATCGCTAGTTTTTGGCGTCATCCCTAGCCTTGAGCTAGTAGTAAGTTCCTAAAACTTCTTGTTAAAACTTAGTATTTTGTGGTTAACCTTCAAGTTGTACATGGTTTGGAAAAAAAAAAGATTAAAGGTTTTGAGCATAAGATCATGTGTGTTTTACCTAGATAAAAATGATGTGTGTTTTACCTAGATAAAAATGAGTCTTTAAAAGTGTTATAGGGCCGTGGGGGTGATGGAGTATATTGTTATTATTTTTGAAGTTTATAAAATTTGGCATGAGCTTGTGTAAAAAGATTATATAAGTATTGTTTGCAAAGATTACATGAATGCACTTGAACATGGTTTGAATCATCTTAAAATGAACATCTAAAGTTTAATATCATGTGGATTTATTGGAAAATGAAAGATAAAAGGTTTGCATCTTCAAAGATTATGAACTTTAAAACATAAAGTTGGACATATTGGACTTAATACACACTAATACACCTATAATGGAAAAGTTAACAAAACTAAAGTTACTAGTTTAGTGGGAACTTGTCGCTTTTGAAAGTTAAGGGGTGTAAAGTGTCGTTTTGGAAACTTAAGTCCAAGGTCGTAACTTTGGAAAGTTTGGTATCAAAAGTGTAAAATGTTGACTTACGAAGGTTGGTTGTGTAAATGGTAGCAAATTTACAAGTGTATATCTTGTATAAAAATATTTTGATAAGGTTTTATAAAAATATACATTTCCTAACATGTTGGAAAAGTATAAAAACAAAGGTTTTTATAAAAATGTTAGACAAAACTTGGGAGAACTTATATAGAAATGAACACTTTTATATAAATGGGAATATAAAAGTGTTGGAACATTTTTGTATATAAGTTGTCAAGTTTTGTGTTAAAAATACAAAAGTGGTTATAAAACTTCCAAGTAATATGTGTAGGAAATTTAAGAGGTGAATAACTTTCCTAGAGTACACATATTGGGAAACTTGGGAAAAATTAACTATATATATATATATATAAGTTAAGTAATCGGACTTGGACGTGTTAACGAACTAAGACGTAAAAACGGACGGATGAGAAAAGTATCATTACGTCAAGATAAGTATATATATATTTTAAGGATTTAAAATATATGATTTGAGTGAAAAATACGTAACACTTTCCTAAGTGTTGGAAAAATATTCGTGGGAGAAAATATAACGTAAATAATCTAACGATTAAAAACGTTAAACGAACGTATGGACTTAACGATGAAAGTACAAGTATATATGTATATATATATGTTCGGCTCGACGAAATTCTAGTATATCTACTTAATGGGAAAGTAGATATACGGGAAGGAAAACCGAGACGAGTAAATAATATACATATATATATATATATGTGTATACCGAACCGACGAGATCCTAGTATATTTACTTAATGGGAAAGTAAATATACGGTGTGGTGAGTCGAGTCGGGCGTTAAGAATATACTACCGAATCGACGAGATCCTAGTATATTTACTTAATGGGAAAGTAAATATACGGTATGGTGAGTCGAGTCGAGCGTAGAAAACGTATTATCGAACGACAAGATCTTAGTATATTTATTTGAATGGGAAAATAAATATACGGTATAGTGAGTCGTGTCGAGCGTTAAAAATATTATATCGAACGATGCGATCTTAAGTATAATTATTTAATGGGAAAATAATTATACGTTAAGTGAAGTCGAGTCGAGGATAATATTATACAAGTTACAGAAATATTAACGCGAATATATATAACTTGTAACAATGGTAATCCATCACCAACGGACCTAGGACATATGTTTAATTAAACGGGGAATTATATCTAAATGGTGGTGTTGGGAGTTGGGTGTACAACTTGCCGGAAAAGCACACGCTATAGACTTAGTGGCTTACATGCACTAGGACGTTCGTAGGTGCTTGACCACGGACTTGCTATTCTCTGCTATTTGAGTGTACGATGTACATCAGGTGAGTTTCACGGCCCCTTTTTACTGTTTTCGTTTGGGGGAAAGATATGTTTTGTCAAATGTTTTACATGACCAATGTTTTCAAAGAGTTAAAACGTGATAAGTGGCATGATGAGTACTCGAGTTTGTGTTCGCCACTCGGGGTTGAGTCCTCGCTGCTGTAACCATTAATTCAGGGGCATGAAACCGAAGGAATATTTGGATAGTACTATTGGTGCCTGACGAGGCCCACCTCTGGTTGATAGCGTCAACCCGGTAAAGACAAGAGGTGCACATATTCTAAACTAAGTTGTTATTTGCCGAGAAACAACTTGTGATTGCGGGGCATATTTATTAGTCTTGGTTTGGTTATGGGCTCAAGGGATTGCTCGTCATCATTGTTTGTAGGAGCTAGCTACTCCTTACAACGGCCACAAGTTGTGCAGGTTTCGCACATGTTGTAAACACGAAATATCGATCGACAAGATCCTAGTATAATTATTTAATGGGAAAATAATTATACGGTAAAGTGAGTCGAGTCGATGGTTGTGAAAATGTGTCATGAAACTAAATATCGATCGACAAGATCCTAGTATAATTATTTAAATGGGGAAATAATTATACGGTAAAGTGAGTCGAGTCGATGGTTGTGAAAATGTTGTCATGAAACTAAATATCGATCGACAAGATCCTAGTATAATTATTTAATGGGAAAATAATTATACGGTAAAGTGAGTCGAGTCGATGGTTGTGAAAATGTTGTCATGAAACTAAATATCGATCGACAAGATCCTAGTATAATTATTTAATGGGAAAATAATTATACGGTAAAGTGAGTCGAGTCGATGGTTGTGAAAATGTTGTTGTTATGAAACTAAAACCTGTGAACTCACCAATATTTTATATATTGACGTCTTTTTAAACATATCTTTCAGGTAACTAAGTGCTGAGTAGATATGGGGCTAGTGCGGTGGGGATTCGGGATGTCGGATGCTGGTCGGGGTTTCATCCATTGTTACCAAAGGGTTGGAACATAAACGGAAATACCCCCACATCGAAACTTAATGTTCATTGGTTTAAGTAATGCTTTGTGCAACATTGTAACGAGATACTCGTTTTCGACATCCAAATAAATTAATCTTTTCTAATTAATTATAGTTTGTGCTAATCTTGAGTTTGATATGCCTTCGAGCGTTGCGCCACGTGTTTCCGCCATTGGCGTGGTGTGACAGTTGCAGTGGTGGAGAAAGAAGTGGTGGTGGTGGATTAGGGTGGTGGTGGTGGATTAGGGCGGTGGTGGTGTTAAAGATGAAAGGGGCGATGGGGGTTAGGGTTGGGAAAGTGTTTTGTGGATCTGATCTGTTCGTCTGTTTCTCATTTGTTTTATTAACTTTCCTACGGCCCGTATAGGGCTTTACGGGCCGTAGATGGGCATTAAAACTTCAATACGGCCCGTATAGGTCTATACGGCCCGTAGGTAAAAAAAATTTTAAAAAAACGGTTGGGACGAGGTTCGATCGTGGGCCTATCCATTCTCACACACACACATACACACTTATAGTAACAATGGGGACCATGTGGGCTACCAGTTCGCTGGTTTATATCCCACAAAAATAATATATAACATCTCACTAAAAACTCAACTTTTTTTTAAAAAAAAGCTCTTCTACGGCCCGTAGAGACCAATACGGGTCGTAGACTCATATTTTTTTTTTTAAAAAAATTCTGATTTATATATATAAACTTCAAAAATTGTTTGAAAAAAAAAAAATTTCTCTACGGGTCGTAGAGACGTCTACGGCCCGTAGACTAATTCCTTCTACGACCCATAGAGGGTCTTCTACGACCATCTTCCAGAAGCCTACGGGCCGTAGAGGTCTATACGGCCCGTAGCTGAATTAGCAATACGGCCCGTATAGGCCTCTACGGCCCAGTAGTAGTTTTGTTTTTTTTTTATTTTGTTATTTTTAATTAGGTGGTGTAGGTTTTTTTATAAAAGAACATTTTCATTTCATATTTTATATCTAAAATATAAATAAAAAATAAAAAATGTACTTAATAAATCATTATACATTATAAAAACAAATTTACACCGAACTATTAGAAGAATCAGGACAGCCTGTTAGGTCAAACCACTCTGGATCTGTTTGAGATAGCCTACGCCCCTCATCAAGACGATCCCTGTATAGTGCTAACCATGGGTTGTGATTTACATCTACCCAACGCCTCCATGCTCCGCTCGGATAAGGAATCGGAGCGTCGTCTGCTAGCTTAAGCATGATGAAGTGGTTGCCGTTCACGAAGGCCATCGAAATGACCCGATGTTGTATCACGCTTTCAGGATGAATGTGAATAGGGAAGAATGTGCACGCTCCAAGAGGACTGAAGAATTGAAGGACCACACCAAATGCCTGAGCAATCACTAATCCAGTCAAAGGCATCTCCATCCATTTTGAGTGTGGTGCATTCCCGAGTCCCCTCCAATCTATGGACGAGTATATGCGGGCGAACGCGTTATCGTCGAATCCGTTCAAAATCTCGTACCAGTCCTCATGGTATTGACCCATCAACTCTTCTTTAAGAACGTGGCGGATCAAATCCCAGTCTTCCTCCTCCCTATCCAAAGCCACAGCTACAGATCGGAACCCACAGTTACCGTCTGGCTGAACATCTTGAATATGCGTGACAAACCGTCGATACAGGGGATCAATCTGATGCTTAAATGCTCTAAGCACAAATTTATACCTGTCACAGCCAAACATTGGGAAATCATGATTAGGGGATGTGTACTGTATATATATGTATGTATGTATGTATAAATAGTTATTTATGTACCTGTCCCCTCTTAAGAGTGGATACTTTTTGCTACACACTCTCATTGTATCTCTACCTGGGTCTGATGGCCTACGTCTTCTAACAGGCTCGTCTTCCTACAATGGATAACAATAAAATTATAATAACAATAACAATAATAAATAATAATAAATAATAATAATAATAAATAATAATAATAATAATAAATAATAACAATAATAAATAATAAATAATAATAATAATAATAATAATAATAATAATAATAATACTAACGTCTTCTTGCGCATCCTCCTGCTGATTTTTTTTCTTTGATTTTGTTGTTGGGCGCCCACAAGTATTCTTTTGTACCTCAGGAGGTTGAGTGTCAGTCATACTTGGATTTACCACCGACTTTATTTTTGACAACATATTTCTCTGAACGCGTGGTGATTGAGACAGCAGTGTCTCTTTGACTATTTCCCACTCACTCGCAAGGTCAGGTTCGCTCCATACTACTTCCGGTTCGTAATTCAGTCGTGTCCAGAAGACGTCTATTTCGGACAGCTGAATTTTTATTCCTGTATTCAATAAAATAATAATAATAATAATAATAATAATAATAATAATAATAATAATAATAATAATAATAAAGTAATGGTATTACCTTTATTTATATACGAATCTAATCGACATGCACACGGTAACCCAGAACTCGCGAAAAGCTGGTGACCACAACTCTTTTTTCGTTTCCTCAACTTCTCTATATTTTTTATCTCATTTATCATCTTCTCGATCGCTGCATGGGAAACTTTACCGAGTAGGTCCTCAAAAATCGGTATGTCATGGTGCACCTTTTTCACAGACAAACTCTCTTCAAACGAGTGATTTATTGCCCTCTCTTGTGACGTTACCACATCGTCTGCAATCATCACAAGTTTGTGGAGCGAGTTGTTCGGCCCCTTAATCTGCATCTTAAACCGTGAATGCTGGCTCTCAGCTCTGTTGGTCGTATATTGACCAAAGTTGTAGTTTGTGTCTGTCCATGCAGAAACAAACCTTTCTTTGTAGTCACGGAGCCAGACCCGGTCTATATATTTAAAAACATCTGTAAAAGATAGAACAAAGATATTTGTTAATGTGTGTATGCGTTTTAAACTAAATTAATAAAATATGTACCAGCTCGTTCGTCCTGACATAGTCGTCTGTAGAATCGGTCTAACCAGTGCTGATAAAATGCCGGAGATGAAGATCTACATAATCGCTTAAAAGATTTCACGAATATTTTCCAATCTTCATCTCCAAAGGCTTGTCTGCAGTGCTTCAGTATATTTCGTTGAATGTGCCACCTGAATGCATAACAACAACAACAACAACAACAACAATAATAATAATAATAATAATAATAATAATAATAAAAATAAAAATAATAATAATAATAATAATAATAATAACATGTATACCTGCATAACAACTTCGAAGCTGCTGGAAATACAATGTCGCATGCATTCATCAAGGCTTTCTCACAATCAGTAACTATAGCACGGGGCTCCGTACTATCTTCTAGCAACTCTTTAAGCCTTTGTATCACCCACAAGTAGTTATCTTTTTTTTCACGGGAGATGAATGCATGGGCGACAATAAACGACTTGGATGTTGATGTCATCCCCACAACTTGAATAAACGGAAGTTTATGCTCGTTCGTTTTGTAGGTCGCATCAATCATCAGCACATGCGGGAACGCACGCCATAACCTGTGCGAGGTGGGATGGACAAACAAAATATCCTCGATCGCATTTGTCGAGGCATTCCTCCGGGTGAAGTAAACAAATTTTTTTTCCACCAATGTGGCTTCGAGTACCTGCATAGCAATAATAATAATAATTAAAATAATAATAATAATAATAATAATAATAATAATAATAATAATACCTGCATTTGAGTCCTGCCCCCGTATAACAAATGCTTAACCTTAGTTATTGTGTTATGTATGTCTCTTAAGATGCAGTGATTATCCGGGTTTTGTTTTCTAACGGCCGAATGTATGTCTACTGGTGTAACATTTTGAAAATAAAGTGTATCCACCAATTTTAACTCGGCCGGACCCAGCCTCCTAGCATACGCGTGACCCTCGATGTGTTGGAAAGGTTTGTGATTATGTGTTTGGTTTTGGACCTCCAAAATATAACCATCGTGGCCGTAGTGGTATCTCCCTATTAGTTGAAACGGGCAATTACATTTTTTACTGCCCGTCTTTCGAACCGTGGCTACACTATGATGTACGCCACTACGGTCACATCGTATCCATGCCGTCGTTACCCTCCTATTCGGCCCCCTGCCTTCCGAAACAGTACGTGAGTATACGGTAATGTAACCATTTTTTTTTGCTCTTTGATAAACCCACTCTGTGAGGTCTTTAAGAGACCTGAATACCTGCAAAATTTATATACGACTTCAAATAGCAACTAATATATACGAGTTCAAATCTCACAAACCTTACGAGTTCAAATCTCACAAACCCTACGAGTTCAAATAACAACTAATATATACGAGTTCAAATCTCACAAACCCTACGAGTTCAAATAACAACTAATATATACGAGTTCAAATCTCACAAACCCTACGAGTTCAAATAACAACTAATATATCACAAACCCTAAAACAAATTTAGGTACGGGACTAAATATACGAGTCTAAATATGTACACGGGTCTAAATATCTCACAAACCCTAAATATACGAGTCTAAATATACACGGGTCTAAATTATAAACAAGTGCAAATACATAAACACACCTGATTCGTTTCGTACGAAACATCCGGGACAGGTTCCTCGCCACCGTTATCACCTCCGTCGTGCCCTGATGCACCAGCGTATTCGTACTGTGGTTGACTTGGCGGAGGCACGTAAAATGACTCCGGTTCTTCTACGTACTCCTGGTTCAAATCGGGCAGCAGGTTGAAACCGGGTAGCAGGTTCAAATCGGGTAGTGCATTCCCGTCACCATAGCGAACAACGGAGCTAACCTCCTCCTCACCACGTTCCACCACGGCTCCGAAAAGGCTTTCCGAGACGTGAGATAGGCTAAACGAATGCTCCCATTCATCCCAAACATTACCGTAGTGACCCGAAGACATCGTGGTAGCTTGAAATCGACCGGATTTTTGTGCACCGCGTGTTTAAATTTTTTTTCGTTAACTGAAGAAAGAAGACAAGGAAGAAGAATATATCTGGACCCTCTACGGCCCGTAGAGGCCTATACGGGCCGTATAGGGTTTAATGCTCCCAACAACCAGGTTTCCTACGGGTCGTATAGCCCTCTACGGCCCGTATAGGGTTAGCTTTTTCAGAGACTTTTCAGACTGACACACTGAATGTCAGACACTTCATTCAATTACCTCGTACCTCGTACAGCCTATGGGCCGTAGAGGTCTCTACGGCCCGTATAGGGTTTAAATGCACCCCACCAAACTCCCCTCTACGGGCCGTATAGGGCTTTACGGGACGTAGAGGGTTGAGCATTTATTACACTGACACCCTCTACGGCCCGTAGAGCCCTATACGGGCCGTAGAGGGCTGTGAAAATTAACTTTTCCTTCTTGTGTAAATAATATCCCCCTTCTATGTTCTGTGATGAGGGCATGACACCCACATGGACTAATCGGAGAGACCCACATTCAGTCAATGAAAAAATGATAAAAGAAGGACGCAAGGGGTCGAACCTGGGTAGACGCTTACGCTATGTTCCCGAGTTTACTAACAGAAATAAAAGAAGAGAAAGGGAATTTAGGAGAGAAAAGAAAGAGAAGGAAAGAAAATATATAACTTTATTTTGTGTTCCCAAGTTTGAAGGAAAGGAAAACAAAGTAAATACTTTATGTGTTTCCGAGCTGAAAGGAAGAGAAAGAAAGGTTTAATTTTACAGTTATACCCCCATTGTATACTAGTCAGTTTACCCGCGTGTTGCAACAGGATCCACAAACGGGTTACAATACAACATTACGATACTTAAGTTTTTTGCCGCAAGCTACGCAAAAAGAATAGAAATGTGCACACTATGTTTTAACTTAACAAGTATTCGTAGAAAGAAAAGAAAAGAAATGTGCAACGCCACTTACAACTGATTACAGTTCACCACAAAAACCATGTACTCGTTATTGAACAAATATTCATAAACCAAAGGTATGTTACTGTAACAGACCAATATGAACATAAACATCACTCATGTGTAAGTTGTCCGGTCATTGCATATCTACATAACCGTGCCATTGAAGACACCTTGCTAAATGATAAAGTTCATTTACATGACAAAAGCATGTAGTAATAATATGATATTGTATATACTATTGTATGACGGTCACTGCCCATTTGGAAATTAAAAGTTGTGATTTGTAAGTTTGTAATCGACTTGCCCAACCTGAACCAGCAGCTTAAAAATTGCCCAATGTAGCTAGTGAGCCGAACTATCCCGTCCACTTTGTTGTTGGGTAGATGCATATATATAAAAAGCGTTTAAAATATAAGTATTATTATGGCAAAGTTTTAAAACTCATACAATTTTAGCTCAGATAAGATTATTCATTGTGGTAACATAAATTATTATCTTTAATCGCCATTATATGAAATTTGTTCAAAAATTTTGTTATCCCGTGTGTTTATTTAGATTGGGTGAGTTTCATTTTCATATAAGAGTTGATTATCTTCTAGGGGCATTTAGGTAAGAAAAGTGGTAAAATTTAGGAAAATGTAAATATACCCTTGGTATGCCATCTTAACTTTGGACAATTTTGACATTTTTGCCCATGACTCCTCCTTTATAATGTAGTATAGATTATAATACTTTATGTATGAGGATAAAATAGTAAATGATAAACCTTTTATTTATTTTGCTTTCCCTCCCTTCCACTTTCTTCCATTGTGAAAGGAAAGTTTTATTGAAAGATTTTCCTTATACTTCCTCCTCCTTCCTTTCACTCCCTTCCTTTAATGAAACTTTGAAACACGCATATTTTTTATTTTCTCTACGTTTCCTTTCTGTTCTTTCCTTTAATGAAACTCGGGAACACAGTGTTAATCAAAGGAAAGCACATACCAGTGGACCACTACCACATATTTTGAACTAAGATGATAATTATATTATATAACTATATATACATACGGCGTGCAAAAAAAAGGTCCAACAGTGCCTGGACTTGTCTAGGCACTGTTCCAGGCACTGTTCAAATCAAGAAGATTATTAATAAATAGAAGAATTATCTAGCATACACCACAATATATTGAACCTATAAAAATGATTTAAGATGCCTACTTAATCACCAATACACTACCCAACCTCACCTTATGCTTCTTTAAAGCTTCCTATGTCCAATTTAGTTTTATTTACATCAAACATAATGGATTCAATGCATGAAAAGAGCATCAAAGATGACAATTCTAAAACTATGTTTTCAGAACCGGATCGGACACAGAACTAGATGTTTTACTGGTTCACTGGTCGGATCTGTCGGATCGGATTTAAGAGCCGGATAATAATATAAATTAATATAAATACTAAAAGTATAAAAAATAGCTTTGTATTACTTCTCCCCCAATAATAAAAATATTAAAACATAAAAATAACCCCTTAGTTGGTATATAAATTTTGAAGATGCTTAATACATCAAAATATAACTAGTGCGAACAACGTGCGTGCGTTGCGCGCTTGTTTATGTGGTCGTGACAAAAAAAACTGTAAAAATGCAGACTCATTCATTTTCGTAAAACTCACTATCTACATCATATTAGGTATAGACTAACTACAACCAAGTCTTACAACACAAGTCAACTTTTTACATGAACAAAAATGATTCAATAGCTAATTGTGTTTCAAAGAAAGCTATAAATCACAAATAATTTGAGACTAAGAAACATGAACTTTGTTGCACATCCTGCCACCAAAATTGAAGCCTATGCGACTTTTTTGACTTAGACAAACCTATGGAATCACGCGCTATTCCTATTGTTCACAGTTACTGTTATATAGCGGTATGCAAAGCGGCGTGTTGCGCATAGGTTAACCAAGTATGTAGTCCTTGTCATGTCGTGGATGTCATCCTGCGGAAAAAAAATCGCATATATTGCTAGTTTGTTTTTGGAGACCGTGATAACATGTGAGACCCGTTTTGTTAAGAATAAGCGTATTTTTACCACAAAACGCTCGGATTTCACGAAACCATACACTTTACAAAGGTACAGCCAAGGTACTTAATAGTTACTCTAACTGGTTACATACAAGATAGTGTTAGTATTCTACTATACATACGTTCTCTTTATTGTACAATGCGTGAGGCGCCACAGTCAAGAGGTTTGGTTATGGGACTCAAGGATTGCACAGTAATCATTCGCTTAGCTAGCCTATGATTGGTCATACACGAATCTCACGAGCACTTTACATAGTACATTAAAATCTGTGAACTCACCGATATTATGTTGACAAATCTTTTATGCATGTTTTTCAGGTAATTGATCATGTGAGGCGGAGACTTGAGAGAAGGGTTTAAGCCTGCACTCTGTGGTACCATCATTGGTTGGGTTATGTTAGTTGTGTTATGTCTTGGTATTTAAGCCACAGAATTTCAGACAATATTTGTTCTCAGACAATGTTATGTTATTCCTAATAATTTATGGTTACGTTTATCTTTTGATGGTATCTATTTAATTTACATCTTATGTATTGCTCGAACCTTGTGCTTGAAAAACCTTTCGAATCACTTCCCCGTGTTTCCACCTTGGTGGGGTGTGACAGATTGGTATCAGTGCAGAAAGTTATAGCGAACTAAGATTCTTTTGAGTCAACTATAACCAAAACATGTTCTAAACGTTTTCACAAAGTACCAGATTATCTCGCCTTGCAGCTCTAAAGTCTCAAGTTGTTCCACGACGACACACGAGTATAGTAGTACATTCATTGACATTCATGTTCATTCGTATATATATATATATATCTGTGTGTGTGTGCATGCATTTGACAGGATCATGGCTATCTCCATTGACCTCGCTCTACTCTCTGACTCCGAGGATGATTACCTCGTTGATGCCACTCTAGAGGAGGACACCCAGCACGTCGCTCCTTCACAACCTACTCATGTTTCATATGAGGCGCCTGATTTTCCTCACCACGGTGGCGGCTTTATATCGGAAGACTCTAACACGGACATGGACCCCGAGCCCACGGTTCATCGTGTCTCTGATGACGACACCGAGGATGACATCCCTCCCACTCTTGCTAACCCTGACGTCCATCCCGCGGTGATTCCTCCTACGGCACAACCTGCCTCTTCTCGGGAAGTGCTCGCCATACGTTCACCCCCCGAAAGCGGGTGCGACAACCGATCATCCTTTCTATCCCCGCTCTTGCTCTGGTTTCTGTACCGCCCGCCGACCTTGTCGTTCCCGGCAAGCCCGACCATCCTACTGACCCCATACAGGAGCAGCCTGCAGAGGTGGCACCCGTGCCCGAGCCATCCCAGCGACTAAGGAGGAGATCGCAGGCCTGCAAGCGGCCTTACCTCCCCACTCTCGTGTGTGACCTTGCGCATCTAGACAAGGACGACGACGAGGAGGCGATGACCCTAGGCGAATCTTCTGGCAGGCCACTGTACACGGAGCGTGGTGTTCTTCTGTCTCACGAATCACAGTTGGTGAGCTTAGGTGTTCACATTTGGTAGTTGGAGAATTGTGCATCGGAGGCCGAGCAGGGGAGGCTTGCAGCTGCTATAGGACGGGTGGGGGCGGAGAGACGTTTGGAGGCGCTGGAGCAGAGGATGACCGAGTTGGACCAGCACATGAGATCTGCAGTCGCTGCCCTTGCTGCCGCTTTTCCATCTTCATCTTCTTAGGATGTTTCATGGATGTACTTAATGATGTTTTATTTTGTACTTGTGGTTTAGACACGAACGGCTAAGCCGTCTATTTTTTGTAATAGAACAAATGATGTACTTAAACTACGATGTGAAATAGAATGGTTGTAATGGTATTTTGATTCATGATGTGCCCTATTTATTCTTTTGTCTTGTGGTTGTGATTGACTTACTATTCATGGTTATATTTGGTTGGTATATTTGTATGTATGATAATATTTGTGAAATATGTGTCTTATACTTTTGATATATGATGTATTAGAAGGAAAACATGCAAACCCGAAAATCTGCAAGAACCAACGATGGCGAGCCACTCCCGCTGAGCTAGCTACGGTAATTGCTGAACCGATTGCTCGACACGACGCGACTCGAGCTGATTCTAGCAGTGGTTCTGGAGGTACTGGTCGCCGACGGCGAAGCGATATGGACAACGGTAGAAATTTTTGGGTACAAATTCTCTACTTACTATTTGTACGCGAATTTTTGTGTTGTTACTGTTTACTATTGCATACACAGAAGTTGAAAACCCTATTTGAGGATGCTCGTATAAAACTTTCATGGCTTGCATACCATGGAATTTTCATGGTACCGAACGTGCTGTTGGGATTGTCCGTTGGATTGAGAAGACTGAGTTAGTTCTTGACATTAGCGGTTATTCCGAGGATCAAAAAGTGAAGTACTCTACTTGAAATTCCAAGATGAAGCTCTTACCTGGTGGAATCTCTAAGTTCAAGACTTGGGTAGAGACGCGGCCTACAACCTCACTTGGGCCGATCTAAAAACTCTACTCATGGAAAAGTACTGTTCTAGGAGCGAACTTCAAAACTTTGAAGCAGAATTCTAGAATCTCTCCATGGTACATGCTAATGTGACTGCTTACACTACCTATTTCCACGAGCTCTCTCGACTTGTACCCCACATGGTCAGTCCTGAATACAAGAGAGTTGAGCGGTATATTTGGGGTTTGTCTCCCATGATTCGAAGCATCGTCACTGTGTCTGCACCCACTATCATCCAGAGTGTTGTTACACTAGCTCACAGTCTCACGGATGATGCTTTTCGTATTGGTTCTCTGAATCGTAAGGTTGAAGATGCTGGTGAGAGTTCTGGGGACAAGCGCAAGTGATCTAGTTCCAAGAAGGGTAAGAAATCCTCCCACAAGCGCCAAGACTCAGTAAAGGTTTTTGCTGCCATTACTATGTGGAGCCTAAATGGAAGTACAACGGGTCACATCCTTACTACACCAAGTGCAATTACCACCATGCCAGCACATGTGAGAGTATTCTATGCCAGAACTGCAACCGCCGTGGTCACCAAACCGCTAACTGCAAATCCAAAGCCACCAAAACTCCTCCTACAAAAAAATGAGTGTTATGAATGTGGTGCGACCGGCCATTTCCTCAAGGATTTCCCAAAGGCTCAGGATCAAGCTCGCGGACGAGCATTCTTGCTAGGAGCCAATGAAGCACGCGAATATTCGAACGTGGTTACCGGTACGTTTCTCATTAACAACCATTATGCATCGGTACTTTTTGATTCAGGCGCTGATTTTAGCTTTGTGTCCACCGACTTTAAGAAATCCCTTGGTTTAGAATCGATTAAGTTGGATACACATTATACAATAAGTTAATTTTGTATGAAGAAGTTGCTAGGGATTGTGTTTTGGAACTTGGTGATCATGTTTTTCGTATTGATTTGCTGCCTATTCAGTTGGGTGGTTTCGATGTTGTCATTGGCATGGATTGGTTATCCAAGAATCGTGCAGAGATTGTCTATCACGAAAAGTTGGTTTGTATCCCCTTGTCCAATGGTGAAACCCGCTCGATTCGAGGAGAGCTTGGTGGATCTACTCTTTGAGTTATATCTTGCATCAAGGCACAGAAATGCTTAAGGAAGGGTTGTGTCGCGTTCCTAGCACGCGTCGTTGAACAGCAAGATAAAGATCTGAAACTCGAGGACATACTGGTAGTGCGAGACTATCTCGAAGTTTTTTCAGAAGACTTGCCAAGGCTGCTACCGCGACGGCAAGTTGAGTTTCGCATTGACCTAGTCCTATGAGCTGCCCCAGTAGCTCGTACTCCGTATCGTTTGGTACCATCCGAGATGCAAGAATCGTCTAACTAGCTTCATGAATTATTAGACAAAGGTTTCATTCTCCTAAGTTTTTCTCCGTATGGAGCACCTGTTTTGTTCGTGAAGAAGGATGGAAGTTCTTGTATGTGCATTGACTATCGGGAGTTGAACAAGCTGACCATCAAGAACAAGTACCCACTGTCGAGGATCGATGATCTGTTTGACCAGTTGCAGGGTTCCAGATACTATTCAAAGATCGACTAGCCTTCGTGGTATCATCAGTTGCGGATCCAAGAGGACGACAAACCAAATACTGTTTTCCAGACTCGTTATGGGCACTATTAGTTCTTGGTTATGCCATTCGGTTTGACAAATGCACCTGCTGTTTTTATGGATCTTATGAATCGCGTCTGCAAGCCCTACTTGGACAAGTTCGTGATTGTTTTCATCGATGACATCTTGATCTACTCGCAAACCAAGGACTAGCACGAACATCATCTTAGATTGATATTAGAGTTGCTCAAAAACGAGAAGTTGTTTGCCAAGTTCTCTAAATGCAAGTTTTGGATTCGAGAGGTTCATTTTATTGGCCACGTTGTGAACGAGAAGGGCATACAAGTTGACCCTACCAAAATTGAAGCAATCAAAGATTGGGATGCGCCCAAAACCCAACCAAAGTGCAACAAATTTTGGGTTTAGCTAGTTATTACTGTTGGTTCATCGAAAATTTCTCTAAGATTGCCCAGCCACTTACACTCTTGACATAGAAAGGAAAGAAGTTCGATTGGGGAATTAAACAACAGGAAGCGTTTCAAGTTTTGAAAAACCGATTGTGCAGTGCTCCGGTTGTTTCTCTTCCTGAAGGTACCGATGATTTCGTGATTTATTGCGATGCTTCACATCAAGGTCTTGGATATGTACTCATGCCGAAGAATAAGGTTATCGCTTATGCATCTCGTCAACTCAAAGTCCATGAGAAGAACTACACCACCCATGAACTAGAGTTAGCTGTAGTAATCATTGCCCTTAAGATTTAGAGGAACTATCTTTATGGTACTAAGTGCACCATCTTCACTGATCAAAAGACCTTGCAACACATCTTTAATCAGAAGGATCTGAACATGCGACAATGTAGATGAGTTGAATTGTTGAATGACTGCGATTGTGAGATCAAATACCACCCGAGAAAGGCCAACATTATGGCTGACACCTTGAGCCAGAAGGAACGAGTCAATACTATGCGTGTACATGCGCTAGGTTTGACCATCCACACAAACCTCACTACCCGTATTCGTGAAGCTCAACACAAAGCGCTGAAAGGTAAGAATCTGAAGGATAAGTCTTTATTCAAGATGGTTGATCTTTTGGAACCAAGATCTGATGGCACGTTCTATTTTGCCAATCGGATCTTGGTGCCACGTTTGAAAGTTGCTCGAGATTGTCAAAAGAGCTATGCTGATCGCCGTCGCAAACCACTCGAATTTCAGGTTGGCGATAAGGTACTCTTGAAAGTCTCACCCTGGAAGGGTGTACCACAGTTTGACAAACACGGGAAGCTTAACCCCCCATACATAGGTCCTTTTGAAATACTTGCTAGGATTGGTCCCGTGCATTAAAGCTCAAGTAACCGGAAGAGCTTAGTGGTGTTCATGACACATTCCACATATCCAATCTAAAGAAGTGTTTATCCAACGAATATTTGATCATTCCTCCTGAAGAAATTCACATCGATGATCAACTCCACTTTATTGAGGAACCAATCGAAGTGACTGATTGGAAAGTCCAGAAATTGAATGCAACGCACGGACCCGAATTTACATGCGAACGTGAAGACCATATGAGACGCAAGTATCCCGCTCTTTTTCCCAAGACTCCTGAGACCAATAAGAAAACTCGATTTCGTGGACGAAATTCCAAAAACAAGGGGAGAATGTGATACCAATCAATGATCTAGGTCAACCTCCGTACACATTTTACTTATTACTGTCATTTCATGTGCATAATAAGACATTTTTATACGCATTATACCCCTCCCCAGTCTAGTAAAGCTAGAATTATTGTAGAAATGTAATAGATTATCCGTTTACACATACAACACCCGGACTATACAAGACAACGACGTTGAACAGTCAAACCAATCACACGCCCAACAGAGAGAAACCGGTTGCCTAACTACTATGTACAAACAAAACAACAATACACATGACATTACCAAGTGGAAAATTACACAATCCACTCAAACCCGAACAATTACCATGTGTTTTATGAGGTTAACACTCACACAGATCAGGAAACACTACTAAAGAACAAGCATGTGTTATCACAAATTGACAATACCCAATAACACATGATAAGCCTCACAATAACATATGTATATATATACCTTGCCGAATCACAAATATTATCATATGTTAACATCCAATAACATGTGTTCATGAACCCATAACTAGTGAAAAATGATGCATGTTAATATCGTCATCAAGCATTCTTATAACCTAATCAAAACCAAGTTATATTTTGGTGTGAATGGTCGATTATAACCCATGCTAACTAGTGTTCCTTCCCATCAACACTATACCTACACATTTATATGTATATATAATCGTATTTATACACATATTATGGAACAAGACAAAAGCCAAATACATATGTACTTACATATATACCCGACATACATACACATATACACACACATGGATGGACATTAACCTATTGATTTGTCTTTCATGGTAATCAACTTATAAAAAAATGGGTCTTGGCATATAATCACACAAGCACTTAGATGATGATCATACCTCAATTTAGAAAGACCTTTCCTTGCTCTCCATCTATACGACGGAAACAACTAGACAAACACCACTGGTCCCTTTCAATCACATGACACGTTCTAGTTTATACCATGTTAGTAACTTACATAATGAGACTACAAATCCCTAAGCATGATTATGGACAAAACAAAGATGGATTCCCTTGAACCCATTCACGGCCGAACCAAATCCCACCATAATCACAAGTCCTTATCACACTACATCACCAAATCTTATA
Organism: Ambrosia trifida; assembly: GCA_028751855.1. Classification (NCBI taxonomy): domain Eukaryota; kingdom Viridiplantae; phylum Streptophyta; class Magnoliopsida; order Asterales; family Asteraceae; genus Ambrosia; species Ambrosia trifida. The sequence goes on along the minus strand of CM054132.1, from coordinate 59,148,589 downwards.
CACATTTGGACTAACCACATCGCACTTCATTTACCTATAAGAATAAGCTACCAAATTGAGTTAAAAACCAACATTCCTCTATTCCCTTTTCCCTATTTCGGTTGACAAGGACACCACACACAAACACACGATTTGTACTAAGAGTAGAGACAAATTCATGGATTCAATGTTAGGTCACTATCAACCTTTCTCCCTCCCTATTTTCGGCTAATGCCCACCAAAGCACGTATAATTACCTTGAGCAACTTTCCATTCCATATAAATCTCCATGTGCAAATCGGCCAAGCAAGAAGAAAACAAGATTTGATTGTCAATTTACCCCAAATTAGTCAAGAGGCCAAACTATGAATCAATCCTAAATCAAGTCAACATACCTCTTCCATCCAATCGATCCATAACCTACAAGACATGCATGACACCATTTCTTATCCACCTCTTACACCAACTTATGATTAAAGCCACTAACACAACACTATTCTAGGCAAACTCACTTACCTCTTGTGTTTTGGCACCACCTCAATCGATCCACTATAAATAGAGATGCTAAGAAGGTTTTGAACATCCACTACTATCACACAAGCTCTCACTCTCAACAAAACTCTTTCCCTCTTCTTTCCTACCATCGGCCGACCCAAACACCCCACCCCCACAAGCTTGTTATTTCGGCAATCATCTACCCGAGGAGCCACAAGAATCGTGAAGCTATATTATCCAAATCGAGGCCCAAAGGAAGTTTGTGATCTTTGAAACCATTCCTCATCCTCTCACTATTTTGGTACGTTATAAAAACTAACCTTCATACTTGGACTTCTTATTAGGATCGGCCCATACCAAGTGCGCCCAACCTATGACAATTTTGTTCATACATAATTGGCCCCTAATCGACTAAAGATGATAATGTGTAAGCTAGAACATGTTTTGGATCTAGTTTAAATGCACTTTAATACATATTTATACGTATACCCTTTCACATAATGCACCATCGACAATCTATGATTGCATATACACACAACCGAAGGGTGTGTGTAGGTGATGTTGAGTAGTTGATCAAGAAATCCGATCATTTAAAACTAAACATAATGTTTATACATACTTTGACATAACTTGAATTTTATACATGGATATATACGGTCACATGGAAAGTTATACACCTACATGTTGGATCCTTCATTCACAATCATAAACTAGTCTTTGGAAGTCGACCAGACCACATAAGAATTGGATTTTAGGATCAAAATGTTATGATAAGCTTTGGATATTACGAGAACATGTGTTAAATCAGCCTTAACATGTGCTAAAACACTTTAAAACATAATAATATTATGACACATGTTAAAACACATGTATTTTCCATAAATTCACCTCACGTGCTAAAATAGGAAATATCCTAAGACCCGTGATAACATGTGAGACCCGTTTTGTTAAGAATAAGCGTATTTTTACCACAAAACTCCTAAATTTCACGAAACCATACACTTTGCAACGGTACAGCCAAGGTACGTAATAATGGCAACGTGCACGAAATATGGCCCACATATAACTAACTTAAGAGTCCACAAGTTGGGTGAACAACTTGTATGGTAAACGATAAGAATATACAACTTACTATGTCTTTGATGATCATAGGGTACCATTTGTCGGGACAGTAGCTATTCCATTTTTTTGCTTTACTAGACCTTATCTTCAGTCACCAAGTGAGTTTCACGGCCCCATTTTACTGTTTTCCATTTTGGTGTATAAACAAGCTACATTTTAGTATAGTTCATTTTGGTGTGTTATTCTATCGTGACTACCATGTGGAACATGAGACATTCGGTTCATGAGCTCAACAGTCCTCATACTTACATTTACACTATTACTATTAGCTATCAAATGCCATGGAACACTTTAATAGATCTATTGGGTTGGCACCCCCGCTCATGGTTAGTCGCTCTAACCGGTTACATACAAGAGAATGTTAGTATTCTACTATACATATGTTGTCTTTAATGTACAATGCGTAAGGCACCACAGTCAAGAGGTTTGGTTACGGGACTCATGGTTTGCATAGTAATCATTCCCTTAGCTAGCCTATGATTGGTCATACGCGAATCTCACGAGCACTTTACATAGTACATTAAAACCTGTGAACTCACCGACATTATGTTGACAAATCTTTTATGCATGTTTTTCAGGTAATTAATCATGCGGGGCAGAGACTTAAGAGAAGGGTTTGAGCATGCACTCTATGGTGCCATCATTGGTTGGGTTATGTTAGTTATGTTTTGTCTTGGTATTTGAACCACGGAATTTCAGACAATATTTCGTTCTCAGAAAATGTTATGTTATTCCTAATAATTTATGGTAACGTTTATCTTTTGATGGTATCTATTTAATTTACATCTTATGTGTTTCTCGAACCTTGTGATTGAAAACCTTTCGAATCACATCCCCGTGTTTCCGCCTTGGCTGGGCGTGACACAATGTTTTGAAATTAACTCATCAAGTTTTTGGCATCGGGAAAAATGACATCTTTTCTAATTACTAAAACCAGCCCTACCAATGAAAAAATGATTAAATGGATAGGCTTTCAAGATGAAAACGCCTGAATCTTTAAGAAAGATGATGAGCCCTAAATCTATCACCATTTACATAGATCAAGAATAACAGTTTACATGGCATGATTAAAGCCCTAATTGGAAAGAGAAGAAGATTGATTAAAAGTAGTACTTACATAGAAGAGGAGGAGGAGGAGAAGGAGGAGGAGGAGGAGGAGGAGGAGGAGGAGGAGAAGAAGAAGAAGAAAATTGAATGGAGATGATGAATGCGAATTCGGTTAAAAGAAATACGAAACGGATTCATGAATGAAATGTTGTAGTAACTGATAACGATGGTGTAAAGATTGCAGTCAAAGTCTGGTTGGTTGGGAAATGAAGGGTAGCAAAGGATGTTTGTGAGGGTAGGGATGGGAAAATGGGGTAGTATTGAAAAAGTATTTTGATATTGTAAATGATGAGGTGGGTGAAATGTCTACATTTATGATCAATTTGTTTTATAATTAAATGTAATTCATTTTAAAAATGTTGCTAATACAGAGTTGCACATTTTCTAGTCGGAATACAAATTACAAGAATAATAAACAAACTCTACCCGAGATGATCATGGGGCCTAATTGACATGAAAATGGCAGCATACTGCCTAAGCATACGATTGCTGCAACCATCCTCCTCAGTCACACGATTCACCACCCGCCTCGTTCTCACCACATACTGTCTCCACGCTAGTTGTATATTTATTGCTGCCCATGTCCTCCAATTTGACGAGTAATATCTAACAGTTCGCTTCAACCTCTCGTCCGCAAATTTGTAGCGAAAATGATCTATAACATAACGAAGATGATTAGCGTCAAGCCCGAACACTTCAGTAGGCTCTATACATGTAAATGTTGCAGAACATGTAGGAAGCCTGTTTATAAATGGCCTCCGTAGGCACCATGATAGAAGCTCGTCACCAAGGTAACCTCCTGGACCGAGTAAACTCGTTGCAACAACACCTTTACTTATTTTTTGGCTACTTTTAACGTTTCCTTTAACTATAAACACCATTCGCTGAACTGGATCGCCTTCTTGTATTATCTACGATTAAAAAAAATCAAATTAACAAAATTTAAAACATTCACAATGCCATCAGCTTGAAAATGAATGACCAACATGTAGTGTGATCAGTGTGGTTTCGAGCCATTAACATTAAAAGGTCACCTTTTCATTCTTTATAAATAATAGGGGTTTAACACGGTCACATATGTTGTCGAGTATTAAGTCATCTAGATTGTGGAACAACGGTACCTGAAGAACATAAAACAACTAACTATTAGTAACATCAATATCAAACAAATTTTATACACTTGTTATTTATGCAAAGACTATATATGCAGGAAATAATCAAGCACGGTTTTCTTTCATGTTTTTATAAACATGGTTTAGTAACATGTTTTTTTCTTTCACTTTTTTTGTTTTATTTTGTAAATAGTTGATATCATAAAAATGATTAGTCGGAAACATAGTTAAATTTTATACGTTTTCCTTTTTCATTAGACTTATTTTTAAATTAATTCTGCAAAAGTAAAGCATAGTTAAAGTTAAATTTAACGTATGCTCAATAAACTTTTAACAAATTTAAATTGTAATCTATATATAGTTTGTTTTCTTCATTTGAAAAAATATAAATCATAATCCAAACTTACACAATCTTATAATGAATCAAAATTATGTCGAAAGTGCATCATTTACCATACGTATGAGCTCTAGACATAAAAACCGCTTGATGTCACGTCTAAGGCCTTCAGGTAAGTCTTTAATGAGTTCCATCTCGTCTTCGCCACCCATCAATGCCCAATTTTGGCGTTCGTAATGACGAACTCTTTCTTTAAGATGTGATGGTAGTTGTCTTCTCCTCATCCACCATTCCATATCGCGACGTTCTAGCTCCATTTTGCTTTTTTCTTGCATAACATCTTCCAAGAACACCTTCAAATTAATCAATCAAAGTAGATTTGTGAATCAAGATGAGTTCATACAGACCAATTACCATACCTACAAATTCAAAATAATAGAACCAACAAATGAATCGGTTGAGTCTCAATGAGGACCGTGAACAAGACTAATTGCTATATTTTGTTACTACACCATATGCACATTCCATGTGACATGCATGACACAACTAATGTACCAACTACTAACAACTTACAATAGACACGAACTTCAAGATTGACAAAATTGGCACTAACTTTAACATTTGATCAAATAATATTGAGTCATTGACTTTTACATGTGTGAGGCTAAGGCAAGCCGAAATATTATCAAAGCGTGGGCTATATATAGAGGAGTTGTTGGCTATGATCGACTCAGAATATCGGAGCGTGGGTCATGGATGAGCAGGCTTGGTTTCTCAGAGTTTGAGTTGTGAAGGAGTCATATCTGCTTATTTATACTCTTCTAACCAGTGGTTTTTGGATTGCCAATTTTAAAAATCCACAAAGTGAGCGACTATTTTGTTCATTTTTTTTTGGTCCACTTGCCTATATTTATGAATTTCCCTTAAAATCACCCTCGACCTCAAGAATGAAAAATCAATAGCACAAATCTAGAACCCTTCTGCGCATTTCCAAGTGACGACCATCATAGGAGTGTTCTTCCACTCAGTGTTCATCAAACTAGTGTAAAATGCGCTCAAGAAGATATAATATCTATTTGATACAACTGTTGTTGGCCTCCTGTGTAGCTCACATACCTTATTAGAAAATGTTAGTGTACCCTTTGACTATGCCCCTAGCTTAGTTATTGTATTGGGATCTTATATGAACGTTTTGGGGGCTTAATCGGGTAGCATTTCAGGGTTATAGGGGTAATTTTGTCATTTATGTATAGTACCAAGCGTAGGAGGGAGTCCTACGCCTTGAAGCACCCATGCATAGGAGTCCACTATATTTTTGACCCTTAGACTCCAACAGAATAAGAACATCATTCTCGATTCTACAAGATTTTTTATGAAAGCCTTTCATTTGATTTGTTTGTTTCTTTTTCAATAGTAGTATTTATATTCATATGAAGAATAGTGATATTCTTAATAGGAATAAAAAAAGTAACCAACTGTATAATATTATCATCTAATGAGTTATAGTATATTAGTTATCACGAATCATGATAAGTCATCTGTTATCATGATAAATCATCTGTTGAATCACTAAATATTCCTCTTTTCAATTAAGCCAATAAAATCCACTGTAAAGATTAGAAATAAAAAAAGGAGTTAAATGCTAATTCCGTCCCTAAGGTTTAGTTTAGTTTCATGCTTCAATTCAAAAAAAAGTTTTTTTTTTTTTTTTTTTTTTGCAATGGAACCCCTGAGGTTTGGATTTTCTTGCTATTTTTGTCCATTTCACTAACTGAGTTTATTTTTCTGTTAAGTTGGGGATATTGTAGTCATTTTACCTATTTATTTTTGTTTTTCTATTTTTTTCAATAATTTACTTTTTTGTGTAATAAAACATAATACATTTATTTATTTATTTAATATAACACACCCACCCCACCTCACCTCACCTCACCCACCCCACAACCCCATCCCCATCCCCATCATCAATCACCTCCTTCCTCAGACCCACCGCCATCTTCTCCACCACCCCTGAAACCGACCGCCACTCTACCTCAACCCTCCACCACCGTCTTCATCATTATCCCTTCACTGAAACCCACAACTATAACAACCAAACGTGAAACCCGCCACTGTAACCCACCTTCATCATTATCCCTGAAACCCACCACTGTAAGTAACCAAACGTTAATCATCCCGCACCTTCTTCATTATCCCTGAAACCCACCACCTTCTTCATCATTTCTGGCCTGTGTTTCTTTCCAAATTTGATTTTTGTGGTGACCATTTGCAAATCTTGTTTTGTAAAAAAACACAGAAGAAACATACACACCGTTGACGCCTTTCATAGATGAGATCTGACTCACTGAATCCGTCTTCGACAAGATAGTTGAAGGTATGACCGTCGCAATTATTGGTAAACTTATTATTGGTAGCATGAAGCTTCTGAAGACATTGAACAACGATTGAAGTGAAATTACGAGTGATTTCAGTGTTCCGATAGAATAACCGTTCCTCTGGCCACAAAATTGTAGATCAACGACTATTGTCCCATATTAATAATAAGCTGAAAATAATGGAGGAAGCATCACACGATTGATTCTAGATAGAGTGGGGGGGGAGGTTTTTCTTCTGATTTTGCTTTTCTTTTAAGGGTTTTAATAGAGGGAAGATGATGAGGACATACGAAATGTCAAAATTGGCGCTTAATTAACTATGCAAAATGACAAAAATGCCCATGACTTAACATCACTTTCTAACCCAGTTAGTGAAATGGACGAAAATAACAAGAAAATCCAAACCTCATGGGTTCCATTACAAAAAAAAAAAAAAAAAAAAAAAAAAAAAAAAAAACATTTTTTGACTGAAGCAGCGAACTGGACCAAACCTCAGGGACAAAATTGGCATTTAACTCTAAATAAAAGAAAAAAATAAGTGGACATGACCCATTAAATTATGACTATATTCGCTATTCTGATATTTAAATTCAATAGAGATGAAATTGGAACAAGTTTACCCCTTCTTATTTATTCTCATTTTGGACTCTACATGAATTTGTCGATATTTCCAATTCAATCATCTTGTTCTATAGGAATAAATTGTACTTTTAAACTTTTGCTAATACCTTAATGAAGTGATGCCCATTTTGTGTTTGTGTTTTCCATTTATTTATCTCTCTAACACTAGCATACACCTCTAACAACTAACCAATCCGTTGATTCTACCTTCACATCGGCTACGCGCGTGATATCTCAAATCTTGTCCGAAAACTTCATATCAATTTCAAGTTCAACAACAAATTTCCATTTCTTAAATGTATCGAAAACTTCATATTTATGTTTAAGAAAATAAACTGATACCTTCTTACAAAGTATCGAGAACCCCCAATTGTAGCAGTTGATGTCGATCCATATACATTTGAGTGAATAAGCTCCCACTTCTGAGCTTTCGGTGCCCTCATAATCTTAACAAAAGTCACTTTCTTTTTAATGCCTTGGATGCACTGTTCACAAAATTTTGACTCGACCTTCGTCAATTCTGAAAGTTTTTCCCTGGTAACATGCATCTCCATCCCCTTTTCACTCATGTTCCCGAGTCTTTAATTCCATAACTTTGTCTGAATCAGGTCAATCAATACTGCATTCACCCCATCATATGATGCTACAACCATGTACAAACTACCTCTCTACTTGCATCTAGCAACTACTATACTACTCTTAACAACTCTCCATTGTCCTCTACCAAAGTAAACATCATATCCCTAATCATCAAGCTGACAGATGAATATAAGCATCATCTTCAAACCATGAATAACCTGAACATTCTTTAAGGTCCACATGGTTCCCATTGGCATTTTATGGTCTAGTCTCCCATTCCTATAATATCAAGACTCCGATTATTAGCCAAACGAACATTGCCAAAGTTACCTGTTTGTAGATTCTTCATCTTCTTCGTTCTAAAAGTAACATGGAAAAATGCTCCTGAATCATAGTTTTCAACATAACTCTCAACTCAACAAATAAGAGCATCATCTGAGTATGAGCCTGTAGTAGCATTCACCTCCTTTTTCACTCTAGTAGGTTCAGAACACGGACTTCTGAAATGCCCATACTCCTTCCAGTTCCAACACTATATATCTTTCCTTGGCTTTCAGGTCTTGACTTGCTCCTATGTTTTGAGTTTGACCTACCCTTTTTTCCTCCTCTGTTATTACCTCTCCCCCTTCCTTCAGTACTGAGCAACGAGCTTGATTCTCCATTGTTTCTCCTTCTAGACTCCTCATTCAGTAATAAATCACGAACTCTACCGAAACTGATAGTCTCAACTCACCCTGTGATTGTTGCGGTTGTGTCTGACCAGCTATCAGGTAATGAGGATAACAATAGACAAGCTTGCAATTCATCATCTATCTTGAAATTCATAAAAAACAAACATGTTAAATGTGATTTAAACAAGTTAAAATGCTCAATAACAGAAGTTCCCGCTTCCATTCTTATGTTGACTAACTAACTTATCAGAAACACCTTGTTTGCAGGAGACGGCTTCTCGTACATATTGGACAAAGCTTCCATAATGCCACGCGCTGTGGTTTGTTCCAAAATGTTGTAAGCTACATTAATGGAGAGAGTAAGCCTAATCGTTGATTGTGCTTTCTTACCATAATTCTTCCATTCTGGCGTTATTAGGGAGGGGGATCTAGTGTAGTATCTAACTTATTCTATATAAGCAAATCTTAATTTGCATCTTCTACCAACCGACATATTTTCCATATTCTCTACCTTGACTTTTCCTACTTCAGACATTATCTCTTGTCTAAATATATAGAAAACTAGTCCAAGACAAAATACCACTTCTTAAACCAACCAAAAACAACCTCCCCAAAACAAATTCTGATATATTCTCTTGATCAAACAAACAAACACTCAAAGAATCAAACTCCCATCAAAAAATCTGACCTACTCGATTTCCCTTGCTTAAGACAACGGCAATAAAACGAAACAAAGAACCTTACTTTTGGTTGGTTTCAATTCAGCAATAAATCTGACCTACTCTATTTCCCTAATAGAGTCACAGGGTTGTGGCGGGTGTGGGTTGAGAGTGCAGCAGAACCTTAATCGGGTTAAGGTAGGATGGTGGCGCAGTGTGGGAAATGGCTGGAGAGGGTGGGCGGCAGCGGAACCCTAATGTAGGGTGACGACCGACATTCTGGTTGGGTAGGCGGTTGAGGATGACGGTAGGAGATGGTGGCGACGGGGCAGAGGTCGTGTTATTAGGTATGTGTTCTTCCTTCTCAGATCTACATCTAGAGCCTTGCTCTGATACTAGTTGTTAGGATCGAGAACACACACATGCACACAAACATGATGTTTTACGTGGTTCGATCTAAGCTGACCTATCTCCACAGGGTAATTGGGGTTTTTGTTTATTGAGTGATACAAAATAAAAGTATAAGAGATATATTTTTAGGGTTTCAACCCTATGCTAATCTTGCTAAACAAGTTAACTAATCTGGCCTTAAAACGGTGGCCCTATTGGTGTTCATCATTAGTTATATTGATGTTCCATTATCGACTATTGTATTATAATGATCTACTTCATTGCATTAACACCAAGTACAGGCACGATGAAGACTAAATACTAACTTTCACTACATAGATCTATTATTTAAACAAATGTAATGCGATGTGTAGAAAGGTATGAATGTCAACTTGTGTTTCTCATTCTCATTTCAATCTCTTATATAGTTACAATACAAGGCCTATACAATGATTACAATGAATATGTTTGACTGCTAACTTTGACTATACAATGAATATGTTTTGACTAATGAATATGTTTGACTGCTGACTTTGACTATACAATTCAAAGTAATTATGTAGTATCTATTACACCACCGCAGTCAAAGCGGCAGGAGAACGAATGCTTAGACTGGAACGAAAGTCTTCAAAGAGAATCTATGGCAGTCCTTTGGTAAAAATGTCGGCTATCTAGTAACGAGAGGTCACATGTAAAACCCGAACCAGTCCTTTCTGAACATGCTCGCGGACAAAATGAATGTCTAGTTCAATGTGCTTTGTGTGCTCATGCTGAACGGGACTACCTGACAAGTAGATGGTGCTCATGTTATCACAATATACCAGTGTAGCATGAGATAAAGGATGGTGTAGCTCAAGGAGGAGATTTCATAACCAACAAATTTCTGCCACAACGTTGGCAACGCCGCGATGCGGTATGTGGAGGGGTCGTCGTGTAGAGGACCTGAGTCAGCAGAAAGCTTGGGCTGGGTGTCGACCGGAGTAGCTACCGGTTTGCACGAGTCCATCGATGCCCGGTGAAGAATATCCTTAACATACGCCTGTTGAGAGAGAAACATTGTGTTGCCGTCCCTGATGACCTGGATACCCAGAAAATAAGAAAGTGGACCCAAATCTTTTATGGCGAACTCACCAGACAGTGTTTGTAAGAGACGGTTATGAAGAGCCACCGTGGATGTGGTGAGAATGATGTCATCCACATAGATGAGAAGATAGGCAATATCCGTACTGTGATGGTAAATAAACAGAGATTTTTGTTGGAACCCCTACAATGTAACAAAGTCTGTGAACCGCTGGTACCAGGCATGAGGGGCCTGCTTGAGGCCATATAAGGACTTCCTGAGTTGACAAACATGATCAGGGAAGTCTCTGTGGCGAAACCCCATGGGTTGATGCATATACACGGTTTCCTCCAAATTACCGTGTAGAAAAGCATTATTGACGTCCAACTGGTGAATAGGCCAAGACTTAGACAAGACAAGAGAAAGTACGAGGCGGATAGTAGCCATCTTAACAACTGGCTAAAAGTTTCTCCACAGTCATTGCCTGGTTGTTGCTTACGACCATCACAAACAAAACGTGCTTTATAACGCTCCAAACTGCCGTCAGACCTGAACTTATGTTTGAATAACCACATGCTATGTATAATGTTCATATCAGGTGTCCTAGGTACAAGCTCTCAGGTCTTATTTTTAATAAGTGCACTAAATTCATTGGACATGGCATTATACCACTCTGGTGAGGACAAGGCAACTGTGGGGACTTGGGGATAGGTACGACAGATGAGGTGTGTAGGTTAAAGAGTTGTTTGGGTTTACAATACCACTCATAGAGCGGGTGTGAATGGTGCGTGTAGTGGGATGAGGCGGTGGGGGTGGGGGAGGCGGCATATGGTGGATGGGCATCGGAGACGCTATAGCAGCCGGGTCAGAGGCCAGTGAGGTGGAGGGAGGTGAGTGGGCCGATTGATGGGCCGAAGTAGGGGATGTGGTTGCTTGGTTAAGTGGGCCAGGAATGGTAGGGATTGGGCCAGTATGTGAAGCGGGCTGTGAGGGTGAGCTGTTAGGAGATTGTGGAGTAGGCTGTTGGGGCGGCGGGACGATATGGGTCTGGGAGGGAGATCGTGGTGTGGGTGTAGGAGTAGCGGGAGGAGTGGGTGTGTGAGGGGGTTGGCGGTTTGTTTTGGAGGTTTGTAAGTAGTCCCAGACCAATGGGTTGATGGTGGGATTTAAGAATTCGTAGGAGGGTGGTTGTGTAGGTGATTGTATGGCATAGGGAAAAATGGATTCTTCGAAGTGGACGTGTCTAGATATAATAAGTTGATGTGAAGTTAAATCGAGACACTTGTATCCACGATGGTTTGGTGGATAACCAAGGAAGACACATGGGTGGGATCGATGGTTTAGTTTGATGATGGTTGTAGAAGGGGTGAGAGGGTAGCATAGGCACCCGAAAACACGAAGATGTTCATATTCCGGGGTGCAATTGTAGAGCAAAGTGGTAGGGGATTTGATGTTGTACGTTTTGTTGGGTAGGATGTTAAGAAGGTATGTGGCGGTTTCGAGGGCACGGTGCCACATGTTAGGTGGTAGGGAGGCTTGGGCAAGGAGGGTGCGAACCATGTTATTGATGGTGCGGATTTTGCGTTCCGCTTTGCCGTTTTGGGAGGAGGTGTAGGGACACGAGAATCGAAATTGCATGCCATTTTGATTGCAAAAATTGTAAAAATTTTGATTAGCATATTCTTTGCCATTGTCACATTGGAATTGTTTAATTCTGCGCTCAAATTGGGTGTAGATTAGGTTGTGGAGAGTGGTAAAAATGGCGAAGACTTGTGATTTATTGGCAATGGGAAATGTCCACAAGAAATTGGTAAAGTCATCCAAAAAGAGTATGTAATATTTGTGGCCACCCGTACTGAGTACGGGTGAGGTTCAAAGGTCACTGTGAACAATATCAAAGGGTGCACGAGTACAATTAAGCGAATCATAAAATGGCAATTTAACACTTTTACCAAAAATGCAAGATTGACAAAGTGTTTTATTAAATTTTTCATAATCAACAAAAGAAGACAGTTTCAAAGACTGTAAGAAATTAATGCCAGGATGACCCAAACGTTAATGGCAGTGATCTTGAGGAACAGTAGTAAAGGCAGAGGGTTGGTTTGTGGAAGTGGGAGTGGTGCAGTCAGAGGATAAAGATCGCCCGTGCTATTGCATCGTAGGATAGGAGCACGGGTTTTGAGATCTTTCACAAGAAAACCAAATGGGTCAAACTCAATAGAGAGTAAGTTATCAGTGGTAAGGCGACGGACCGAGATTAGGTTTTTAATAATGTTTGGGGCAAATAAGACATTGTTAAGTTTAAGTGGAGGGGGGGGAGGTAGTGGGAGGACTTGGTTGTCTTGAGCCGAAACCGGGATAGTCATGCCATTACCCACTATTATATTTTTATTAGTGAATTTATTAAAATTAGACGGAGAGTAAATACCTTGCGCATTGGCAGAGTGAGAGGAGGCTCCAGTATCCATCAAGCCATGGTCTGGTGGGTTGAGAGCCAATGAGTAGAGTGCCTGCTCAGGATGAAGGAGTTTAGGATCCATTTATCAGAGGGAAGGAGATGCGAACAGAGGGTACGAAGGAGGTGAAAGCGGCAGAAGGGTGGTGAACGACTGTAGTGGGCGGCCGAGAGTGGAGGATCAACAATGGTTGAAAGTTGGCATAGAAGTTATGACTTAGATTAAGAAAAATAAGACATTGTTTCAAGAAGAGAGGGGGATCGGTACTCGTTGTAGCAAGAATGCTCTGATACCATGTAGAAAGGTATGAATGTCAACTTGTGTTTCTCATTCCCATTTCAGTCTCTTATATAGTTACAATACAAGGCCTATAGAATAATTACAATGAATATGTTTGACTGCTGACTTTGACTATACAATAAATATGTTTGACTGCTGACTTTGACTAATGAATATGTTTGACTGCTAACTTTGACTATACAATTCAAAGCATCTAGTATCTATTACGATGGTCGAAATGTAATATTGTACACCACAAACAATCAAAGCAAGATGTGTATTTACCTGAATATTACCGATTAATAGGATGAAGAGTAGTAATCCGCTTAGCACGACACAAATACTAAACATAACTTCAAACAAATTACTTGTCGGCTCAAGATCATTTCCAAATGTACCAAGGCTAAAGAGACCCCATGCAATGGTGTATAGAATCTTGAAGGCGTGTGAGTTGCTAGAAACAACAGGAAGTGCCATTCCGTATATGCCAAAGTTATAAGAGCCATCCATATCTAAACACAACGGCTTTGAAAAGGAATTCGTGGTTAAGTTTCCAACACAACGGTGACCCAATGCCCCCTTGGGTGATAAAATCTGGTAGCAAACTTCATTGACACATGATAAAGCTAGATTACATTTGTTTTTCTCATTGCATTGTTGCTTTAGGCACAAAACCACCCTTTGTATCGCTAAAGCATACCAACATCCACCGACAGCCTATCATAAATTAAGAAGCACACATTACCATAATAAAATATGACACAAATAAATTCACTTGATATTACCAAGACAAAGTCTAGCATGTTTACTAGCTAGATAAAATATTTTAGTTTAAGAATCTTGTGAATCACATAAACATTTGAAAAGAAGTAGAAATAAAGGGAGATAAAGAAAGTAACTAATGCAATTAATAAGTGCGTTATGATGAGAGTTAAAGTTTAATTTACATACATATATATTTATGGGGATGAACATGAAGAAGACCATACTTACATGAGAGGCGATGAGGTAGGCGATGATATTAAGGGTAAAACCCAACGAAATAGTGCCAAAAATGTAACCCGTGACATTCGCCATCCTTCTTATTAGTGAGACTGAGTGGTAGACTTTCGGTAGGAATTGGAAGGTGAAAATGACCAAGAGGATGGTAATTATTGCCTGGACTCCCTCTTCCCGTAATAATCGCGGCACTACTAACCAGAATACAACCTGAAATGTGGGTATGATTTATGCTTTGTTTCTCTTATGCTAAGAATTAAGAACAAAACTATACTTCGGCATTTGTATATTTTCATGTGTTACATTGCAACTTGTTATCTATCACTTTATTATAATGGTTAAAGAACATAACTTATTAGATAAAACATGAAATGAACTAAAAATGTATGTTACTATAGTACAGTAGTTGAAATTGGATGTTGCTTTAGAAACACATTGATGTGACATAATTGACAGTAACACCGAACTTGCAAAAGTACAACAGTCTAAAAAAAAAAAGAAAACCTTACACCGATTGATCAAAACAATTAAAATGGATACAACACCATTTGCGATAATGTGTATACGAGTACCACCGATGTTGGTAGATTAGTTCGGTACGGAACCGTATGTAATATGAATAAAACTGTGTTTATTTAAAAAAGTATACCTGAATATCAATAAAAATTAAACACACTTGGGTATTCAATATTTTTTTTTTGAAGTTATACAACGCTAATTAAAATTCATATTGGTAGAAAATTCGATTGGTAAAGGCAAATGTTATATATTATATGAGATGGAATTAAAAGTTACTAACAAAACAAAAAAAAATATATTAAAGAAGTTGATTTGACACGATAATTAGTGTCAACTATAGTATTAACTAGTATTAAGAGCTACGAGTTATAGCAAATGCATACTGTTGTAAAAGAAAATAAAAAAAAAATCTCACACTGAAACATCATCACCTCGCACGTTGAAGAGGGCGTCGTCAATGCTAAAAACGTGAGTGGGACATTTATTTGTAAATATCATATTTCATAAATTATTAGTAGCACCGACAATTCTACAAGGAACACAAAGGTGTTTGACAACGAATTTATCCCTATTTGAAAATCTATGGAGTATATTAAAGAGCATGCGTTCCTTTGGGTTGAGTTTGATATTTATTAGTAGTATGTTAAAGGGGTGTTTTTTCTTTATGGTGTGTGGTGGTGTTATATTCTAGCTTGTTGCTAACTCTTTACACTTATATATAAACGATTGATAATATAATGTGGTGTGCGTATCAGACTGCATGTAAAATAAGTGGTTGAAACTCATAACCTGAGGGACCGGAAGTATAACGAACGCATCGAACCAAAACCCTTTAAGTGACCGAACATAGTGCCAACAGATAGACCGTGGGTTCCACACAAGCTTCCCACGACCAACCGCAAGTGACTCCCGTGACACGTAAGCCGTCCTAAACTGCAACAACATGTAAACAACATGAACAATATCCACCAACGTCCGTAGCACTGCCAACACTGCTAACAGCGCCCCGTCTATGTAAAGGCACGGGACGCCATCCCCGCGGATAGAAAGCGTATGGACAAAAAGCGGGTCCACAACCAACGCTATTCCGCGGGCGAACAAGAAGAGTTTGTTCCATTTCTGGACTCGCTTGCTACGTGGGTCGTAAATGCGGTTAAGGCATCCCGCTGAGCGGGGTTTTGAGAAGATTTTGTAGGTTGGATGGTCGCGGATAGGGATGAAGGAAGAGCCTGCAGAGGCTTCCCATTTGGGTTGATTAGTGTGATCACATCGGGTGGAGTGGAAGATGGGAATGCCTAGTTGGGTACAGGCGGAGCACATAGTTGTGTTCGAAATGGAACCGTCGTCAGAGAGCTCTTCGGAACGGCTACGGAATAATTTAAAGTAACAAGGCATTTTGGAAAGGAGTTGGTTGTAAGCATCAAAGAACGAAGATAGGTGATATATAATACATGATATATCATGTGTCGTGCATCACCTAACTGGGCTGGGTGGTCTGTAATGGCTGTGACTATCATGACCACTGCCCCCATCAAAACATCACGGACGCGAGGTCAAAATCTCGTGACAGCCGTCGCGGAAAAAAGAGACTGATGGGGATGATGTATGATTGAATTCGTATTCAATTCGAATTCGATTAAAAGCTGACCATTTCGATTCATATTCGAATAAAAAACTCAATTCGAATTCGATTAGAATTCATATTGGAAACTCGAATTTGAAGCGAATTCAAATAAATTCGTTTGAGGTTAAGACTTAAGCTAAAGGCTTTAAATAAGATTGAGCTTGGTAATAGGTTAATTTATGACTTATGTCAAAATTATAGATTAGCCTATGTTTTAAAATTATAGGTGTGTTTGTGTGTATATATATAATATGTATTATTTTTATTCGAATTTCGAATTGAATTGAATTCGAATTTTTGATCATCAAATCAAATTCTTAATAATCAAATCAAATTAAGTCGAATTTGAATTTTTGGACTTCTACTTAAATTCTGAACACCTCTAGATAAAACCCATAATGATAACCGCCCAACCTACCCTTATGAGTACACAGCTACTTTAGAGTTGTTTCTATGCCAATTTTGTCTCTGAGGTTGGTCCAGTTTGCCACTTCAATACAATTTTATTTTTCTTTAGAAATCAACACCTGAAGTTTGGATTTTTTTTTTTTTTTTTTTTTTTTTTTTTTGCCAAATTCGTCCTTTTCACTAACTCAGTTAAAAAATCTTGTTAGCCATTGGGGTTGGTGGTCCAGTGGTAAGGCAAAGTCTTTTAATACACTAAAAAAGTGTGAGGTCTTGAGTTCAAGTCTCACAAGGAACAAGAAATTCGCCTTTAAAGAAAAAAAAATCTTGCTAAGCTCAGGGGTAGGGTTGTCATTTTACCACTTTAATATAGTACAATTTGGACATTCGAAACCCTATGATTTTTTAATTAAAAAAAAACATCAGTCGTCCCCTACCCACCACACCCCCTCTCTCTCACACACACATAACACACACACACCCACTCTCTCTCTCTTCTTCTTCTTCTCCATTTTACTTTCTTTGCTCTGTAGATACATTCTAATAATAATAATAATAATAATAATAACAACAACAACAACAATAATCTCCATCATCTTCACCAAACCAAACAAAAAATTCAGATCAGAAGCAAGATTCACATTATAAAAACACTTGCACCAAACTTAAATCCATCATTGACATCAACCTGAACACCTTCACAATCTTCACCAAACAAAAACCCGAACACCTTCATAATCACCATCGTTCAGACCAACTGTCACCATCATCAAAATCAAGTTCTAAACACCTTCACAATCACCCGAACACCTTCACAATCACCATCTGTGTCATATTATTATTATTATTATTATTATTAATATTATTATTATTATTATTATTATTATTATTATTATTATTATTATTATTATTATTGGATTGTTGAGCATAATAAACCCCACTGTGTGTTGGTGCCTCTCCTGCAACTTGGCCCTCCTTTTCACAATGGATCTTGAATCCTTTCTATTGTTTATTTTTGTATACTTCAGTTCCCATTGTTTTTAATTAGGGACAGTGGCGAAGCTTGACCCGAAGGTTTGGGGGGTCGGAAGTCACCGGGGGTTCGGAAGTCACTGGTTTCGGTGGGTCGAAAACCAGTTTCGGGGGGTCGAAACCCTATATTTTCAAGATTTTCTATACGGATACTATATAATCGAAACTTTTACGCGAAAATCCGGTGGGTCGGCCGCCCCTCCCCGCCCCTACAAACCTGCGCCACTGATTAGGGATTAATTTAAAGAAACATGGGGATTAAAGTTTTCGATTTTACATACATAGGGATTAATTCTTGGTTGCAGAGATAAAGAGAGAAAGAGTAAAAGAGAGAGGGATATACAGGGAGTGGGGATGGGTGGGGTGGGATAAGATATTTTATTAAAATTTTAAATTGCATGTAAAAAGACAAAAATACCCCTGACCATAACGAGATTTTTAAACTGAGTTAGTAAAAAGGATGAATTTGGCAAAAAAAAAAAAAAAATCCAAACCTCAGGTTTTGATTTGCAAAAAAAAAAAAAAAAAAAAAAAAAAAAAAAAAAAAAAAAAAACCTTTTTGTACTGAAGTGACAAACTGGACCAAACCTCAGGGACGAAATTGACATTTAACTCTTTTTAATTAAAAGATACTGTAGCAATATTGTACTCTAAATGAAGCCATAAAAAAATAAAGAATGGCGTGTGTGATGGGTTTGCCATCCTGTTGTACTAACTGGTCGATTTTGTGGTATGCTTCCGAACATGCTTCGAACGTATATATGTCATTTCTCATGTTGGCGATTGTTTCCTCTAATGAGACAACCATAGGTGTGAAGGAGAAGTTTGTGTTGTATGCGCGGATCAAAGAAACCATGACATTTGATCAAAGAAACCATGAGGTTGCTCTTGATTAACACAATGGCCATGATGTAACTCTTTATTAACACAATATTTGTCTGATTGCATTTTTTAACCATATACTTTTATTACATATACAATAACTTTTAAACTAAAAGTCATTATGTATTCTTGTTTGACAATTATTTTGGTTTTGCTAATGACCGAGTCAGTCATGAATGGGACGATGCCTATCTCTTTTATTTGAGTTTGAATATGCTTGTCAAATTTTTATGTATTATTTTTAGTATAAGTTAGTAAGATGTTTAATTGTTGTACTTTTAAACTAATAGTCATCAGGTATTCTTATTTAACAATTATTTTGGTTTTCCTAATGACATAGTCACTCATGAACGGGACGATGCCTATTTCTTTTATTTGAGTTTGAATATGTTAGTCAAATTTTTATGTATTAATTTTAGTATAAGTTAAGAAGTTTTTTTTTTTTTTTTTTAGTTTTTCATAAATTTCCAAAAAATATAAGTGACTTTAGTTTTTTATTAGGACGCTTATTTTTTGGATTAGGTCGTTCTTCGGTTGATACTTAGCACGATTTTTGTGACTACATTTGGTCTCTTAATTTTTTTTGTTCAGTTGCTACATAGCATGTGGTTTGCTGGTCACATTTGGTCACTCATGTTTTTTTACCTCCTCGATCTATATTCTAATATGTGTCAGTATAAATTCAACTTCGTCTATGTTTTACATCACACGAGTCACATGGTGTTAAAAATTGGAGTTTCCTATTTACGCTTTTTCCCATTTTTTTCGTCGTTAGTCCCTCGTCCCCCTGCCGCAACCTTGGTTGCACGTGCTAATGCCCCAGCCCCGTAACCCGGAGGTCTTAACACTAGTTTTTTTAAAAAAAATATTAATGTATAAAAATTTTAGGGTCGTTTAAAAATCGGAGGTCTTAACACTAGTTTGGATCAAATTGAATTGGATGTGTAGGGCGGGTTTCCCGCGTTAACCTAAAGACAAGAATTTCTGACTAGTTTATGACCCATATAAAGGCAGAGTTAATACATAGGTTGTTTGATAGATGTAAAACGACACAAGATACTCAACAAACACAAATTCAATTTCAAAACACAATTCGGCAACAATTCGTTACAGAGTAAAATGTTCAGCGAGGAAATGACTAAGTGTGGTATTTATACTCCACACATCGGCATGCTTCTAACCTTGGAACTGAGGACTCATACACCTCATAATCCAGTTGTATGGCTCATTCTTCTGAGAGCCATTCTCCCTAAATTTCAAACATAACAAATTACATTCAAAACCAAAAGAAATGCTACCTTACCAATGTAAAGGTTAGCCAGGCTCGTGAGACACCCCGCACTGTTCACACAGACATTGGGCCTGCGCTACACTTTGTTGAGATTTGTCAAATCTCGTAGCCAACGCCTCAATCTGTGCAGAAATGGCCGTGTAGTTATCCACGACATGTACACCTGATCGAGCAGACGAAGACCTTGATCGGTCACTCTTTCGAGATTTAGACTTCTGAGACGCCTTCTCAATAATGGTCCATGCTTCATTAGGGGACTTTGTTCCGATGTCTCCCCCAACATATACATCAAGGCGTTCCAGAGAGTCATACCCGAGCCCCTGATAGAACGTGTGCACCAAATGCCTTTTGGAAAGTTCGTGGTGCGGGACACTTAAGAGTAGGTCTTTGAATCTCTCCCACGCGGTGTACAGTGATTCCTCGTCATCTTGACGAAATGT
Source organism: Ambrosia trifida (assembly GCA_028751855.1). Taxonomy (NCBI): domain Eukaryota; kingdom Viridiplantae; phylum Streptophyta; class Magnoliopsida; order Asterales; family Asteraceae; genus Ambrosia; species Ambrosia trifida. Next base: position 59,128,155 of record CM054132.1, on the reverse strand, counting down.
CATGATGCGATTCCTCAATTTTTGTGTCTTTTCAGGAGGAAAGTACTTCTGCATGAATTGTTGTGATAACTCTGCCCAAGTCGTGATCGACCCTGCGGGTTGTGACAGAAGCCAAGTCCGGGCTTTATCCCGCAGTGAGAATGGGAAGAGTCTCAGACGGATAGCATCATCGGAGATGCCCATCATCTTAAAGGTGGCTAAAACCTCTAAGAATGCAGCAATATGTCGGCCTGGATCCTCATGCTCCAGTCCACCGAATTGCACCGAGTTTTGTATCATATTCACGATACTAGATTTGATCTCGAAATGGTCAGCCAAAATAGTCGGCCGGACAATACTCGGCGCCAGTCCATCTCCTCCTGGACGACCACTATCATTAAGCGGAATGTCGTCGTCCGCCATAATAATGTCACTATGGGCTTCCGACCCCTCGTCGTCAGCCAGATCGAACCTCGCCTCGTCGACTGGAACCTCAACTATAGGAGCAGAAATAAGAATATCAGAAACAAGACGCAACTTATGAAGTCTAATCCTCTCGCTTCTCCTTAGGCGCCTTCGCTCCTCGTCAGAAAGATCACCAGAAGGCCCGGGGTTCGCGGACATCAACCTGCATATAAGAATGATACAGTTGCAACAGGCGAATATATGACAAACCCAAAAGGCGATAAAAACAGAAAAATAAATAAATGAAATAAATAATCCATAAATTCATGCGAACATAACGGGAAGTATATATTCAAGAAAATCAAATAAAACTAATAGAATCAATAGAATAAACAGAACTAAGCAGACTAAGCCTAAAACTATACAAAGAATGAAATCAATAATTAGTCCAAATACGAACAAATAAATCTAATTAATCAAATAAAGAACAAATCAAATTCATAGACAAACAAATTAATCCAATATTCAATAAATTAAATCTATCAACATCCTAATGAACGAAAAAATCAAATCAAACAATCCTAAAAGCAGATAAATGAACGAATCTATATGCAAACTTATAAACCAATCTAAAATCAATCCAAAATATCTACAGATAGATAAATTTAATAAAAATTCAAATAAGCATATATGCAAATAAATGTATGAAATAATGAATCAACGAATTATAAACAAGTATTCACAAGCATGTACACTGGTAAAAAGTTGACTCGGTTCGTTCATAATGCTCATCGCGTCCCCGGCAACGGCGCCAAAAACTTGACGTGTGCGTATATACACATAATTTTACAATGAATTAACACACGTTTTGCTTTAATATTTATAAAAATGGTTTAGACCTTAATATTAAAACACACACAATAGGGCAAGTGTACCCTGTCATATATGTAGTAATGTACAGATAAGAACCAGATATCGATCCATGGACGTGCGCAGAGCAATGGTACTAAAACTCTGTCTCCCATTTACCAGTAGAAAAAGATAGTTTGAGTTTGTTTAAAGCTAGATTAATTCTAAAACATATAAATAACATATGTAAGACTCCAAAATAGAAAATATAACTATATAAGCTATAATATATCAACCTTAGCATGTCATCTATAAATCATATAAAATAAAGGCATGTGATCAACATTCCCATTCTCCGACAGTTAGTGTCCCTTTCGCCAAAGTCATTCAAATACAACTACAAATCCAACAACAATGAAACAAGGTTGCGCTATAATCATCAAGATCTAAACGTGAAAAACGCCAAATTTATACAAGACATGATTAACTACACAAATGATTGTTTAACGTACTACATACTAATTTTCTTGCCCGTAGGCGTACGAATAACTATAACAACATCAAAATAGCAATCCAAAATCAGATTTGAAACATAAATGTTTAAAGGATCAAACCATATAAAATGCTAAGAGATGGATTGGATGATTGAAGGATGGATCGGATGGATTCCCGAGCCTGTTCCATGCTTGTGCAGCACTTCAAAAGCCCCAAAAATCGCCAGAAAACTTTTCCCAAGGATCCAACAACTGATCAGTTGGTTTGATGGCTGTTTTATAGAAGAACATGACCTCCGAGCGGCCGCTCGGCCTCTGTGAGCGGCCGCTCGCTTTTTCAAACCAAGTGGATGACTTGCAGCTGTGACGTAGGCCTTCCAGAAGGTTGCCACAAATATCTGAGGGAGCGCGCGGCCGCTCACAGGGAGTGAGCGGCCGCTCACAGGGCCTGAGGTCCTGTTTGTGCGCCGAAATCTTCATTTTTCCTTCTGTTGTGCTTCACAACCTATTCCATTTTTAACAACTTTGAACCCAGATCTACTAAGATCGCTATTTTTACCAAAATAACTACCAAAGATCATTAACCGTGTCAATGACCAGTAACGGCACCATTAAGCTTTTAAAACCCTGTTCGCGCACCGAAATCTTCGTTTTTCCTTCTATTGTGCTTCCGGGACATCGTTTAAGACCTGAAATCGTAAAGATACCCAAATAAGTACCAATTCCTGTGTATAAGGTCAAAAACGTAAGAAAATGGGAGTTAAACGGGGACTTTTATATGTGTAATTTAACATATATCATGTGGGTAGCGACAGCTAAGAGGGTTCCAAGAAAAAGTATTTTGGGTAAATATGTAGTCTAAATCCTAGTGTTGATAACTTGTTCGACCATTTATAGTTAAGCATATAAACATGACTAGATGGTTCATTTATAATGGGACAAAATGCATGTAAGGAATTGTTATTAATATGTCATTTAGTTTCATGCATATGTGTACAAATATATATATATATATATATATGTAGATATGTAAGTAAGAAAATTACTAGTTTTTATATATAATTCTATGATATTCTTTAACTTATACTCGTTCGGGTCTTGGTAGACTTTCTCGAGGGACTTATGCATAGAAAATGATGTAAATTATGCATAGAAAGTTAAATGTTGACTAGTATGTGTACGGATTTTGACCTGGTAAAGTGGCGGGTATCACATGCTGGTCTTTTGATGTGAAAATGGGGGTGGCGCAAGGTCAGACATGCACCAGTGCAAGGTGCGCTGGTACAACACCAGCATGCGCTGGTCTTGTTTTCTTCATAAAATCTTCGTTATAACTCCGTTTTGTTTGATTCTTGCCACCACATTTTCGTTTTTCGTCCCTCTTTCATGTCATCTATTTTAATCTTCAGGTACAATCCATGATTTTATCCAAGACATGTCCAATATTCGTATTTAACCTGAAACATTTATTACCGATTCCATCAGGTGGGCAACAAGTTTTTTTACCTTGTTTTCTTGAATATTTTCACTTGGATTTTTCCCTAGGCCGATCCCAAACCACGATAGGTTCCATGAGGGTCAATGAACCATAGATCTAACATGATTAATTAAGTATAAACGTGGTGAAACATGGATGGAATGTGTAAATCCAAGTGATGTAAACTATATTATAAGGAAGTTAAGGTCGTAAAGACCAAGAATATGATAAGTGGAATCGTTGAACATTTATGGTTGGAATGCTATAATATATGTGGTAATACATAAATTTTGTTTCAGAATTATGGCGGATGAAGGTGATAACTCAGCGGGAGAATATACCCGCCATGATGAAGTAAAAGAAATGGTAGCCATAGAAGTGGGAGATGCCATAAAGGTAAACCTCCCTAAGATTGTACAGGAAGTGGAAAGTAATATATTGGGGGTGGTAGAAGGCATGATGGCTAGCAAACTCCAAGAGTTGAAAAAGTTGATTGAAGAAGGGTCGTCCTGTTCGAAGAATAGTAAAAGATGTACATACCGGAACTTCATGGCTTGTAATCCAACAGTTTTCAACGAGGAAATCGATCCGCTTGAATGTCAAAGGTGGATCTCTGATATGGAAGGGGTTTTCATTAGGAGTCATTGTGAGGCCGAGGATGAGGTTATGTTTGCCAAGGGTCAATTAAAACGTCGTGCGAAGGATTGGTGGGATAGCTATAGCAAGGAGTTGGGGAAGATCGGGTGAAAGTGATGACTTGGAATCAATTTAAGGAGTCCTTCTTGAGACATCATTGCCCTCAAACCGCAATCGATAGAATTCAAGAAGCTCCACCTCTAACAAAAGAATGAGACAATTGATGAGATCACTAGCGTGTTTTTGGATAAGATGAAGTTCTGTCTAGAGTTGGTTTAGACGGAGAGGATGAAGATAAATCGATACCATGATATGTTAAAGACGGAGTATAGAGATTTTATCACTGCATCAAAGTGTAGTACATTGATTGAGTTGATAGAATGAGCTCGTGAAAGGGAAATGGAACTAAAATGACAAGAAGCAAGGGGAGAGAAAAGAAAGGCGGAGAAGAATTTCGAACAATCTAAGAATGCAAAGAGCTATGATCAAGGTAAAAAGGATCACAAGAAAGGAGATATACCATGTTGCAAAACTTATGGGAAACTCCATACGGGGGAATGTCGCCTAGGACAGAAGGCTTGCTACAATTGCGGGCAAACTGGACACCCATTTTACATATGTCCCAGTCCCTTTAAACTGTGTTACAATTGCTATGAGCCCGGTCATGTGAAGGCGGAGTGCAAGAATGCAAAGAAGGAATCACCCAAGGAGGGTAAGAAGAATGATACCCCTAAGGGTCGGGGAAGAATGTTCCAAATTACCGCCGAAGAGGCCAAGTACCGTCCTGAAGTTGTGTCAGGTATGCTCTTAATCAATAGTATGCCAATGTATATATTATTCAATATCGAAGCTAGTAAATCGTTCATATCTGTTGAAGTCATATATCATCCATCATTCCTAATAGAAAAGATGGAGACACCTCTAAACGTAGAAATAGCCGATGGCAAAAATTATTTGTTGCATAATATTTGTAGAGGTTGTAAAATTACCAATGAAGACGAGGAATTTGAAATTGAATTTGGGTGAATTCAAGGTGGTGGTAGGCATAGATTGGTTAGACAAATATCATGCGGAATTTCAAAGTGAAAGAAAGATTATCCAAGTCATATCGCCAAGAAGAAGGCAAGTGAGTATCATCGGGGAAAGGAAGTTTGTAACGAAGTTATGCTCCTTGGTGGAGACTATGAAGTATGTTCATAATGGGGAAAGGCATTTTTAGCCTATGTGTTGGACACAACAATTGGCATCCCCAAAATTTAAGATGTGCCAATTGTTAGTGAATTCCAAGATGTTTTCCTAGATAACCTTCCCGGGATTCCTCCCGAGCGCGAAGTAGAATTTCGGATCGAATTGGTGCCAGGTGCTCAACCAGTTGCTAAGGCACCATATCGGTTAGCGCCCACAGAGCTACAGGAATTAATGGCACAACTCCAAGAGATACTTGATAAGGGCCTTATACGCCCTAGTGTGTCGCCTTGGGGAGCCCCCGTACTATTTGTTAGAAAGAAGGACGGATCCATGCGAATGTGCATAGATTACCGGGAATTAAATAAATTGATGGTGAAGAAACGATACCCCTTACCCCGAATTGATGACTTATTTGATCAACTTCAAGGGGCGAGTTGGTTTTCAAAGATCGACTTGCGATAGGGTTGCCACCAATTGAAGGTGCGGGATGAAGATGTAGCCAAAACCGCATTCAGGACTCGATATGGACATTACAATTTTTGTTAATGTCCTTTAGGTTGACAAATGCTCCAACTGCATTCATTGAATTAATGAACCGGGTGTGTCGCCGAATGTTGGATCGTTTCGTGATTGTATTCATAGACGATATCTTAATATATTCTCGTAGTGAAACGGATCACGTGAATCACTTATGGGAAGTTCTTGAAACTCTTTGAAAGGAAAGACTTTACGCCAAATTTTCAAAATGTGCATTTTGGCAAAGGGAAGTCCATTGTTTTGGTCATGTAGTGAATAAAAGCGGCATTTTAGTGGACCCTACCAAAGCTAAATCGGTAGTAGAATGGTTGCACCTTATAACCCGAGTGAAGTACGAAGCTTTCTAGGCTTGGCGGGTTATAACATGCAAGACTTTTCAAAAATAGCCTTGCCTTTAACCAAGTTTACAAAGAAGAATGAAAGATTCGTTTGGGGTGAAGATCAACAAAAAGCCTTCGAATTATTGAAAGAAAAGCTATCTAGTTCGCCAATCCTAACATTGCCCGAGGGAACGGAAGATTTTGTTGTATATGCGGATGCTTCTCATCAAGGGTTGGGGTGCGTCTTAATGCAAAGGGGGAGGGTCATTGCCTATGCCTCAAGACAACTCAAAACCACGAGTGTAATTACCCAACTCATGATTTGGAATTGGCAGTTGTGGTGTTTGCTCTAAAGATATGGATGCACTACCTGTATGGAACAAAGTGCACCATTTATTCTGATCATAAAAGCCTCAAATACTTCTTTGAACAGAAGGATCTTAATATGAGGCAGCGGAGGTGGCTAGGAATAATTAAAGATTATGACTATAATATTTTTTATCACCCAGGTAAAGCTAATGTTGTGCTGACGCCCTAAGTCGAGAAAGGAATACCCACCTCCAATTCAAGTAAAAGTCGTGGGCATTGTGGTTATGCCTAACCTTCTGGATGAAATACGAGAGGCACAAATCAAGACTCTACAAGTGGAAGATTCAAAGAAAGTGAGTATGAAAGGAATTATTGACAAGCTAGAAGAGAACGCAAGTGGAATCAAGACCCGGTATGGTCGAATTTGGATTCTGTGGCTTTATGAAGTGAAGACCCTTTTGCTCAATGAGACTCACAAGTCCCGATTCCTGGTACAACCTGGAGCAACGAAAATGTATCGGGACCTAAAAAGGGATTATTGGTGGCCCGGAATGAAGCGTGATATAGCTAAGTATGTGGAAAAATGTTTGACTTGTTCCCAAGTCAAAGCTGAACACCAATGACCCTATGGGAAGTTATAACCACTTGAGGTGCCGGTTTGGAAATGGGAAGAAATAAAAACGGACCTAGTCATCAAACTTCCCAAAACAAAGAAGGGGCATGGCGCAATTTGGGTCGTAGTTGACCGACTCACAATAAGTGCCCACTTCTTAGCAATCCGGGAGTCATATACCTTGGAAAGAATGCAAGAAATTTATGTGAATGAAATAATATCCCGTCATGGGGTGCCCATGTCCATCGTGTCGGACCGAGACACTCGTTTTACGTCTCGATATTGTAGAAATTTTCAATAAGAATTGGGCACTAAGTTGTTAATAAGTACTGCTTACCATCCTCAAATGGATAGGCAAACTGAAAGAACAATCCAAACACTTGTGGATATGCTTAGAGCTTATGTTCTTGACTTTGGAGAAAATTGGGATGACCACCTACCGTTTGTAGAATTTTCTTATAATAATAGCCATCAAAGTAGTATCCAAATGCCACCATTTGAAATGTTGTATGGGAGGAAATGTAGATCGACCGTTTGTTGGAGGGCAAGTGGGTCAACGGGAGCTAGCACCTAAGGACTTGGTAGCACTCACCAATGAGAAGATTAGCCTTATACGGGCTAGAATAAAAGCCGCTCAAGATCGTCAGAAGGCATATGTGAATCGAAGAAGACGTCCCATTGAATTCCAAGTCGGCGACTTCGTGTTGTTGAAGGTCTCCCCTTGGAAGGGGATTATCAGGTTCCGTAAGCGCGGGAAGTTGGGCCCACGATACATTGGGCCATTTAAAATTTTGGTGCGAGTTGGACAAGTTACTTATCAGTTGGAATTACCACCATCCCTGGGCGGGATTCATAACACATTTCATGTGTCACAATGGCGGAAGTTCCTTGCGGATGAAACCGCTTATGTGCCCCTCGAAGACATAGAAGTTGATGATAATTTGAATTATGTACAAAAGCCGGTACCCATAAAAGATTTCAAGGTAAAGCGGTTGCGTAACAAGTCCTTAAACCAAGTCTTGGTTCAATGGAAACACCGAAAAGGCTTGGAACTCACTTGTGAGTCGGAGGAAGAGATGCGGACTCACTACCTTGCTTTATTTGGTACGTCTTAAGGTTTCGGGCTCGAAACCTCTATAAGGGGGGTAGAATTGTAACACCCCAAAATTTTAAAAAAAATACTAGTAGGAAGTAGTGGGTAAGCTTGTACATAAAATAAATAGACTAAAATTTGCCAATATGGAATAAATGAAGAGGTAATTAGCTAGTAACTCAAGCTGTGACCTAAAATGACAAGTAACCAAATGGGAGGGGATGAAATGGAATAATATTATGTATATGGGTTGGAATGGGGTTTGTTTCAAAAACAAAAACAACACCTGAAGAAGGAGTACAGAGTTTTGAGAGAAGAAAACCTTTCCAACCCAAGAACCCACTAATTAGCTCCAAATCCAAGCAATAATTAGTTGTTGAACCTGCATGTGAAGTAAATTCGAGTCCTTGGATCATAATAAATTCAAGGTGCGTTGTAGAAGGTATTTGATGGATGTTTTATGTTAATGAGATTCTTGAATAATGATAGTAATGTATGATTCTTGATAATCTAGCTTAGAAACTAAAAGTAGTATGTTTAATTTTGAAAATGTACTAAGGTGCATGTATAAATTATGTTAATTGAAGGTAATTTGTGTAAAATATAGATATGTGAAGATGGGTTTTGAGAAGAGAGTCCATGTTTGACTTTCTGCAGGTCAAACAAGGCTATAGCTTAAAAAGATGAACTTCTATGTTGTAATTATGCTTATTATAATGAACAAGGAAAGGTATAATGTTGATAGGAGGGTGGTATGTTCATAGTTGGGTACATGAATTTTAATTGAAGTTTATGCACACCAAATGTATGTTGAAATGCCTAAATGAATGAATAGAAAATTATTAGGTTAAACATTATGTGGATTGATTGAAAAATGGTTAGTACATGAGAAACCATCAATAAGTTATGGCTAGGTGTGTATGCAAGAAAGATGAGTTCATGAGTTCTAAACTATGAGTTCATCAAGTGTAGGTATTAAGACGGAATGATCAAGAAAGCAAGGAGGTCACGACTCGCAAGACAAAGGTAAGTTAGTTGGACATAAATCAACAATTGCTATGTGTATATTATTGTGTCCTAGTTGTTGGATCAATAGTTGGAAAGATGTAGAATGGTTGGAAAGACCTTATTGGGTCAATAGTTTGAAATATGTAGAATGGTTGGAAAGACCCTAATGGATCAATGGGTTGGAAATGGGTGGAAAAGTTGAAAAGGCCTTATCGGGTCAAAGAGGATGGAAAGACCTTAACGGGTCACATGGTGAAATAAGATAGAATAGGTGGAAATACCTCAATGGTTCAAAAAGGATATGAAGACCTAAACGGGTCATACGGTTGGAACCTTGTAGAATAGGTAGAAAGACCTTAATGGTTTAAAGTTGAAAAGGCCTTAATGGGTCAAACGGGTGAAAGTATGTAGTTAATACTTTATGGAAAGTGATGGGGATAGTTGGTTCTCTTTTGAAATGTATGGTCAACTAACTTGTTGGCTGTGTTGTGTAAGAGGTAAGGCGCATGCTTGAAGATCAAGTCGTGGCTCAGATATTGGGAATGCACATGCGTTTTAGTGGGATTAGGTGTCATGGCTAAAGTATTGGGATCTATTTTTGTTAACAATGTTTTCTATCTTAAAATGTTTTGGTTAATGTTATATTACATGTTGGGACAGATCCCCATGATAACTTTTCCAAAATATGTTTTGAATCTTGAACTAGTTGTAAATAACTTTAATGGTTAGCACGCATGTGTTGATCTTACTGGGGTGTCCCCACTGGTGGAGCTGAGAGATAGTGGATTCGTCCCAGGACAGGCGGTTTTGAAGGCGGAAGCTAGGAAGGTTGCTAAGCACGAGGCAGCGTGTTTAGAGAATCAGCATGTGTTCATTCCGTTTGCCTTCGACACTTTTGGATCACTTGCCCCTGAGGCAGTTCGCTTTTTGGAGCGGGTACAGAAGGTGGTCCACAGTGACTCGCAAAGCCCGAGGAACCAAGGGTTTGTATTTAGTAGAATAGGTTTTGCGATTCAAAAGGGGATAGTGGCGCAGCTTGTTGCTCGCTTACCCATTATCCAGATGTAACTTGGTTATTACGTAATGAAAATACAGAAATCATTCGGTAATAAAAAAAAAAAAAAAAAAAAAAAAAAAAAAAATAGAAAAAACAAAATAAATACGGTCATTTCAAGTCGTTGTTACACAACGACATAGACAATGTCTTCGCCGCCTGCACGGTGGTTTTTGTCTGGCTTATAAATTGGTTTTTTTATTGCTGCTTCAAAAGGGAAACACCGGATCAATTATCTTTGAAGAATCCATCTATTTTTTTAATTGTGAAATTGATATTGTACGTTTACTATTTATACTATGTTACAATATGTTACATAATAAAAAATATGTGATATTAAAAAGGAATAATGGAAATAAATAATCTTAACTATTAACTATTGGTCAATAACAGTCCGAACTTCAAAAATTACCAATAGTGGTCACAACTTTCGACATATTGGAATATAATGGACCCAAACTATCGGAGGTCTAACTCCGTTAGTGTGGTGCTGACGTGACATGCCACGTAGATTCATTTTGCCACCTAGGATGCCACGTATGATCATTTTGCCACCTAGGATGCCTCGTCAGCATCACACTAACGGAATGCCTCGTCAGCATCACACTAACGGAGTTAGACCTCCGTTAGTTTGGGTCCATTATATTCCAATATGTCGAAAGTTGGGACCACTATTGGTAATTTTCATAGTTAGAACTGTTATTGACCAATAATCAATAGATATAGATGGGATTATTTATTTCCATTATTCCTATTAAAAAATCAAGGTAATACTCCGTTGAAATAAATAGGGTCCGGTTATTTGCACAACTAGGGTTTTTATTTGCACAACCCCTCCACGGGTCGTCGAGGCCTGGACAGCCCGTGGAGGGCCAAAAAGGCAAAAGGACGGGCTGTCGAGGCCCAGACGGCCCGTCTAAAGGCAAAAGGACGGGCTGTCGAGGCCCAGACGGCCCGTCTAATGGTTTAAATCCAATCCAATCATTGGTAATCATTGGCAATGATTAGGGCTGTCGAGGCCCAGACGGCCCGTCTAATGGTTTAAATCCAATCCAATCATTGGTAATCATTGGCAATGATTAGGTGATGATTATTTTGTTTTTTTATAAGTGTAAGTGTAGTGTGGATGTTTAAAATGGGTTTGAATGTTTGGTTTTTATAGATGTTTGGTTTTTTATAAATGTTTTTTTTTTATTTGTATAATATGATCTTTTTAATATAATTGTGTATATGAATATGAACGAATGTCGTTTATGTTGCCGAACTAAACGAAACCAAAATACGAACAATAAACCATAAATAAGCATAAATATTCCAAAAATTTACATAAACTATGAGTTCAATAAACATTCAAAACGAACAATAAAGCATAAATAAACATAAATATTCCAAAAATTTACATAAACTATGAGTTCAAAATGTACGATTCCCAAGAAATATAACCCACCCGTCTAACCCGACCCACCCGGCTGATCCGACCCACCCGGCTGATCCGACCCACCCGGCTGACTGGTGGACGCCCCACCATGCTGACTGCTAGACGCCCAATCTGGAAGTGGACGCGGCTCCAAACCAGCTTTTGCAGGAGTTCAGACTGATCACCTCGTACCTCGTACTTTTACGGGCCGTCTGGGCCTCGACGGCCCGTCAGTTTTGTCTTTTCTGTAAACAAACGGCCCGTCAAGGCCTGGACGCCCCGTCCTGAAACCCTAATTTTTCTTAACGGCCCATCTAGGCCTCGACGACCCGTCCTAAGGTTGTTTAGGGTTTTTTGTTGGTTGTGTAGATAGTATCACCCAATAAATAACGTTTTAAAAATTAAGTTGATAAAATTTATAATCGCCATGTGTCTCTTTCTTAGTAAAACAGTTAGTATTAATTCATATATGTATTATAAAATCGCATGGTCAAATGTTTTAATTCTATCCTTTTTATTTTATTGAAGGACCAGATCAAAAATAAGGGAGGGACAATCCACGGGGCCACGAACATGACCTATGTTCAAACGCTAGGAAAGAGTGTAAAGTCCGTAGGGACGTGCATCATGTAATATTGTCATTTTTCAGAAGACATGTTCGTTAAATAAATTACCAGTAATCCTAAACAATGTAAGCAATACGAACCACTACACACGCAATGGAGCAACGAATGGAGATGAGGCGACGAGTGACGAGGAAGTTTAAACCTCACTATCAAAGTAAAACAAGTTAAAAAAATAGAGGCAAGAAATTATCAAAGTAAATGTAAATATTAATTTTTCTTCTCTAAGTATAAGCTTATAAGTTTCTAAAACATGCATTATTACATAGAAAGGTAAGTGTCCAAAACTATGAAATTAATGATTTTGCTATTTTGTTACAGTGTTGATGGGAAGTCTACAGCCACAAAAGAAAAGCCAGAGGAAGGTAACAAAAGCACATTATAAGAAAACAACAAAGGAAATAATATTTCAACTATTATTATTATTAAAATATGACTCATTTAAAAAATATATTCACATTATTTTCATCTAACGCATGCATGAAAATCGTGGTTGTGGGAACCAGAATATGTGTGTAACAGGAAAAAGAGGGTCATGAAAACCATACAAGCACTTGTACATAGAACGTCACTACGTCAGCAGTGGTCTAAATTGTATTTTGAATGAATATCTTTTAACACTTGAGACTTTATCTACTTGATTGTTTGAGAGATTTTTACCTTGTATAATGTATACCGAGTGAACTTGTAAGAATATATTTATAGGGGAGAGATAACGTATAAAGTTTCTTAACGTAAGAAGCGTAAGAAGTAATCTCAGCCATTAGATTAAGGATGCAGATTAAAAACCCTAATCATACTTGGGTTAAACTAACCAAGGGTAAAACAGGAAAAAACCGTCTAATATTTTTTTTCAAATCGTAACAGAATTAATTTGAACATTGATTCTTCAACGTTTTCAGATCGATTCATGTTCAGAATGATTACACAATTCAAAAACAAAAAAAAAAAATCGATTACAATGAACGAAAACGTAAGATCAGTATTTGAATCTAAAAAAAACAGAGGATTAAAATAATCATATGAACAATTATGAATCGTAATAGTTGTCGAAATACTCTCGATTTTGTTTCAATAAGGATGATTAAACATAAAAATTAGGTTAAAAAAAAAGTTGCTGAGGAAGAAGATGAAGTTGGTGAAAAACCGAGCACTTTTAAAATTCAGACGCACTCATCAAAATTTTCAGACGCACTCATCAAATTTTAAACGCACTCATTAAAAAGTTTGGAAGCACTCACTGAACATTTAGAAGCACTCATTAAAAAGTTTAGAAGCACTCACTGAACATTTAGAAGCACTCATTAAAAAGTTTGGAAGCACTTACTGAATATTTAGAAGCACTCATTAAAAGTTTGGAAGCACTCACTGTACATTTAGAAGCATTCATTAAAAAGTTTGGAAGCACTCACTGTACATTTGGAAGTCAGAGGCCAAATTGAAGTTTGGACGCACCATTAACAATTTTAGACGCACCGCTAATTTTTTTTTTTTTTGCCAACTTCAAACGCACTAACCTTTCTTTCAAACGCACCCACCAAACTTTCTTTCACTTCACTCTTTTTAAAAGTCAAACCAATTACTTTATCTTCACACACCAAACTCACCAAACATTTACACCTTCCATTTCTTTATCCTCACACACCAAACACACACACACACCTTGATCTTAGACGTGCACTTCATGGAGGATGAGTAATGGAACTGGAAAGCAACAGATCAGCACAAACATAATAACCAAGACGTTGAATGAAACGGAGGTCGGAAAAGGATAAGTTGGTGTTGGGTTACGACCCTTGATGTATATTTCATCGTTGTTGGTTTGTTGGTGTTGTCAGACGAGAAGGTGAAGGATGACGTGGTGGTGTCGGGTGGTGGTTCGGTGGCGGTGGTGGTGGTGCTCAGATCTCGATCGATGAACTTCTAGTCAGGTTTATGTTTTGTGTTTGTGTTTAGATCAGGGGAATATAATATGTTTAATTGTGGTTTAACTGTGGTTAGGTTAAATTGACATGTGTCAATCTCTCTGGTGACTTCTTACACTTCTTATTTTAAGGGACTTTATATTGTATACTTTCTCTATATTTATATATTCTAACTAAATAGTCTTTATTGGTTTAACTAGTCTTTATGTGATGGATGTAATTACCCTTACTAAACCATAAAATATGGTTTCCACTAAGGTGTATAAATAGAGATCATTAGGAGAGATTAGAGGCTATGGAACACCTTTAATTACACACATAAAACCATCCTCTCCTCTCTAAAACTGAGATCTATGATCTCCTTAAGCTATCATTATTGTACATCCTAAACGGGAACCCGATCAACCTGTAGATCATGAAGTATTCTCTTTCAGTGGTTACTGGCTAATAAGGTACATATCCGATTTACTTATTCATGTTTATGTATTAATCTTAAAGAATTGATCAACATATGGTATCAGAGCATATGTTGGTTATATCAATAACTAACTATTAATTCATTCCAGGACAAAGAAAATTACATTAAGATAGCGGGCAGGCGGGCAACAAGCTGCGCCGCCACCCCTTTCTGGATAGCAAATCCTAATCTACTAAAAACATAACCATGTCCACCCGGAGCCGAGACACTACTGTGAATAACCCGCTGGACCCTGGTCAGGAAACGGGTAGCCTCCGGTGCCAATGAGCCAAAGGTATCAAAAGCCAAAGGTACAAAAACGTGTTGGTTCTCCTCGCAGGCTTTAGCATGTTTTTCTACCTTCTTTGCCTCTGCTTTCCGGACCGCTTGCCCTGCAACAAAGCCACTATCCCTCAACCCAACTAGGGGAGATACACCCGTTAGGTCAACACAAGCATGCTTCCCCCCGGCCCACCCAAAGACAAGGAGATCTGCTGGTCGTAGGGTGGATCTCCCTTCTGCTGGATCCGAGAGGAGGCCTCCTTCTTGGCTGAGATCCCAGCCCGTCTTAAAATGTCCCACAGAATGTCTCGAACCCAATCATGCTGATATTTAAAACCGGGCAACTCCTTACAATGAACCGCGTGTTCCCCGTATTCATCCAGGTAGGCCTTACGACACATCGGACAGATGTCATCCTCCTGGTACATTGGGATCATCAGACGATATTTAAGAATGGCCCTGTATTCAATAGCGGACATGCTTTGGCCTAATCCTTCGATCGGGATAACAGTTAGGAAATCTTGGGCGTGGGGGGTTTGCAGGCATTCAATAACTGCCCTCTGACGGGGGGACAAACCAAAAACTTCACCCAGGTTCTGAGCGATTTTGCCATAAAGGGCATTCGCCAAAGTTTTCTGAGGCTTTGGGGGGCGGTGTCCTTGTTAGAAAAACCGCCAATATCAAAACCTGGGAGATAGTCATTTAGCTTTTCGAGGGCCTGCACGTAGTCCAAGTCTGCGCCGAAAACCCCGCTATTTCGTAGGATGTGGTCTTGAAGGTTCCAGGAATGAGCTCGTGACGCCACAAACGCATACATGCCGACATCCTTCGCAGAGAGGAGCTCTAATCCTCCCACACGCATCGGCAAAGACGCCATCCGCCATTGTAGGTCACCAAAGAAAGGCCCCCCACATACCACTATGTCTTCAATGGCATCCCGTAAACCCTTGTCAAAACATGATACTGCTTCATCCATCATGGAGGGTTGGCAGGTCCGTAACCCAAAAAGCAACTTAGCAACCCCCATACATGACCTGAGCAGGAGGAGTTCACTCTGGGGATCCCTAAGGCAGGACAAGAGTTGCATGAGTTGAACAGCACGCGATGCCCTCCGCCTTGCCAATCCGCGGATAAAATAAGGGTCACGACTAACAGCCCCTCCGAGGAGCTTCACCCCTTTTTTTGGCCTACCAATCCCGCTGGGAAAAAGCCCCTCCTGAAGTTTCACCCCATTACAAGACGGCCAAAAAACCTCTGTTTTCTTAATATTAAGCTGAAGCCCCAAGGATGGCCCCTCTAGCCGGATAATGTCTAAGGCTTTAGCAACTTCGGTGGCCTCACCAATAATCGTCCCATCGTCCAGGTACCACGCATGAAATGGCAGTTTACAAATTTCTTGTACCCGGAGAACCATAGGGTGTAAAGCAAGGGCGAAAAGGAGGGGACCTAAAGGGTCCCCCTGCTGAACCCCCGTGGTGGCCCCTATACAGTCATTACCAACATACAACCTAGCTGGCTGGGCATATAGGAACTGGACCCATGAATAGATAGACGGGCAACGTTGATGGACCTCTCAAAGAAGGGCAGTGCGGTCGATCATATTAAAGGCGTTCGAAAAATCTACCGTGAGCATAGCCAAGGACCCGTCCGCATGGAAGGAGCTTAAGAACCTGTTCGCGCTGTGAAGCACCGCCTCCGCCCCATTGGGTGTTCCCACCCCAAATTGAAAGTCCCCAAGGTACTTAGCCATTTCCTTCCCAACCTTCCTCATAGCCACTTTAGAAACTAATCTGCGCCAAATGGCCCCTACGGCAATGGGCCGAATCCCGTTATCAGGTTTCAATAAAGGGGTGAGGGGGCCGAAGAAATAAATTCAGCTAGAACCCTTGGGCACAAACCCCCTAGCCAAAGGTTGATGACTTCAGTAATAGCTGAGAGCAACCCCGTGGAAGTCACTGACCCTTCTCCAGTAAGAGCGTCAAGCAAATGTTGTGCCCTCAAACCGTCCCTCCCACAAGAAGTCCCTTTACGGAAAGACCGGAGACATCCAAGCACACAATCCATATCCACAATAAGGGCGGGCATGACGTCAGAGTTGGCGGGTAGGGACGGAGGAGGCATCACCGGATGTTTGTCAATAAGGGCGTTCATGGTAGATTCCCCAAAAGGAGCAACCCCACTGGAACACAACACCTTGACAGCAGCTGTGAAGTGACCATCCCTAACTTTTCTTAGGCATTGTTGACATTGGGGCTCTCTTAGACTTAATCCCCCTTACACCCTGGGTAAAGAAAACACCCTCCCCCGCACTATCAAAAAGGGAAGAAACCAAATCAGAAAACCCAGAACCGTCTTTCCACAAGGAAAGCACTTGCAGGATGCTACTACATTGCAAGGATTTCCTATTCCCAGACCTCCGCTCCTGTCTAGTGGACGGTTTGACCACCCGCAGAGTACACCTCGGCAATAAAAGCAATTTGACCCAACTTTCTACAGACCCTGGAGAGGCCACCACCTTTCGTAAGGCACCTGTCAAAACTTGGGCGAACGCCAATCGACAGCTTGGCGGAATGCTTTTGACAGTTTGAATGGGCAGAGAGAAAACCTTTTCAAGGAGGGATAAGTCCCCGACAACCCCTCCTGAAGGACCTGGTTCCATATCAGTAGCCGCACGCCGAGGTTTCTGAATCCCCACAATGAAATCTTCCACATCCCCTGTATTCACAGAAAAGGAGAAGACATCATCAACGCCGTGGTTACACCTTTTGCTAAGAGCATGCATCACCATGCACCTCCCACATAGCCATTTGGCCCCATCTTGAAGGGCGCCCCCAACATCCATAAACAGGTCCAGATCTTGAGACATGGCATCTCGCAATGACGCCTTCCGATTTTCTGTCTTGAAATGCAGACTCTGCATGTGCTCGAGAAGGCGGAAAAACCCCGAAAACCCCGGTTTACCATCTTTACACTCATGGAAATGTTTGAAGGGGCATGATCTAAGCCCACTGCTTGAGCCAGGGCCCGAACCTCCTGGCTTACCAATCCGATCCCTTTTTTTTTGAGCCATAAACACATCCAAAGCAACCCAGATAAAAAGCAAGAAAAACCTAAAGGACCCCTACTCGAGGCGAGGTGGGGCAATAAACCGATGAAAACAAGGACTTAAAAACTTCAGGTAGACAACGGGAGAGTAGAGGGGGAGCAACTAACAATTGCTCACCTCCTACCCGTTAACCGCAACACCCTATTTATACCATCATACTATATTATTATTATTATTATTATTATTATTATTATTATTATTATTGTTATTATTATGTTATTGTTATTAATATTATTATATTATATTACATTACTATTTGGAGTGTTTGACTTCAAACAAGAAAAACAGATACCAACTATAATAATAATATTATTATTATCCAGGCGATTAAGAGTTGGACTTCAAAAAAGAAAAACATAGGAGGCGATTAGGGAAGGCGATTAGGGAAGGCAGATGAGGCGATTAGGGACGGCAGAAACAGGCGATTACGGTAGAGGAGGCGATTAGGGTGTGAGTTAAGGGGCGATTGGCTTAAGAGCGATTGGGATGAAGGGGGGGAACTCGGGGGCGATTGGGATTTGAAAACTGACCGTTGTAGGGGGGGTTGAGTATTGTAGGCTCGGTGAGGTTTGGGTTACAGCAGCGGATGGTTGGGTAGGGTTGGTAGTCGGGTGGTGGTTGTGGAGGGGTCTGTCATAGGAGCAGTGAAAGGGTCGGAGGTGGCGGCGGCTGTTGTTGGTTCAGAGGTGGAAAGCGGAGGTGGGCGGTGGTGGTTGGTTCAGAGGTGGTGGAGTTGAAGGGTAGAAGGCGATTGGAGGGTTGTGGTGGCGATTGGGTTGGGGTCGGGTTGGAGTGGAGTGGAAGTTGAAATTGACAAGTCAATAGAATTCAACAATCGAATTTTGATAACAGTGACTATCAATGGATTCATATTTATTATTATTTTTTTCGTTTTCCATATGAAATCCATTGTCGTCATACTATTATTCAACATAAATGAATTCAATGGATTGGAACTTTTAATTATATGAAATCCATTATCAATCAAATAAAGTTCAGTACACCCGTAAATTGGTTCATATTTAAAAGGATTTTGTTATTAAAAAAAATTGAATGGAATCCTATGTCACAATATATTGATTATTTTTTTTATTTAAAATTTGATAATAAGTCATGAACATTCTTGAATGTTTTAGAATTGTTCATGATTTTCATCCTAATTTTGATGAAAAAGTTTAAATTAGTTGGTAATGAATTAAGGTTAAAATTATGTTTCCTAATTTTTAGGGGTTTACTTTATCTATAACTTTCAAATTAATCAATTAATTATTTTTGAAATCTTTATGGAATATTTTGGATATACTAAAAATCCCCAATTAAAGAAACAGATTTTAAGAAATCCCTTAATTTTAGCCTAATGGGAATAAGATGGTTCTAGAACTTATTGTTCTTGGATTAACATTTTTGAAAGGGAGTTCTCAAATAGGTTTGCGGATTTAAGGTTCACGGACAACCAGTTCTAGGTTTCTATTTTCGAAATCAAAAATTCGAGAACCTAAACCATAACCGAGAACCTAAGAACAAAATCGAGAACCAACACAAAATCCGAGAACCAACATTAAATCTGAGAACCCTTGTATTTTTCGAAAACCAATTTGTTTCTCCAAGAACCTAACTAATTTCCAAGAACCTAAGGCTACCCGAGAACTAGTAAATTTTCCGAAAACTAGGAACAAGGTCGAGAACTAACTATTTTTTCGAGAACGTCCTTGAAGTTTCCGGGAACATACAGTTTCTGAGAACTCATAATTTTTCCGGAATCCTCATTTTTCCGAAAACATGAACCTACTAATTGGGATACCCTTAATTAGTTTATTAGTTTTGTAAAACCTTACTTAATTTGTTTTTCAAAACCTAAATCAATAAACGCATTGCTTTATTATGATAACACTAAAAAGGTCCCGCTTCTGCCCAAAGGTGATGTGCAACTTTAACCTAGTTATCTAAGTCTGACTAAGCATAATGAATTAGTTTTGCCTAATTAATGTGAATGTCTCACTTTTTTCCAAAGATGATGTGTTACATTCGTATCCTACAAAACTAAATTGTGCCTAATAAATTCAGTGTTCCACTTCTGCCCAAAGGTGATGTGCTACACTTAATTGCACATCATGCTTAAATGTATTCACTTCTGCCCAAAGGTGATGTGTGATAACTCACAAAATTAAAATATAAAACAGGCATAAACAGTCTCATAATAGTGTACAATTAGGCTTATATTATTGATATTTGGTGCTTAATTCTTTCCTATTTGTATTTCTCAGGAAACTCGAGCTCCAAGCCGGAAACAGAGGATTTCCGGGCAAAAACTAGAGATTCCTGAAGATACGAGACTTGCATCATGTTCACTGTATGTTTGAAGACCATTCCGGGACTTAAACAGTGATAAAACCAATCCGGGAGTGACCAGCACGCCTATGCACACTTTCACGGAGGCCCTGCACGCTATAGGACACTGCAGCAAACTTGGAGAGCAAGAAAACATGCTGGACAGAACATGCACGCCCGTGCTGGTGCCTATGGCACGGCCATGCCAAAGAGAAAAAGTACAGACAAACTCAGGGGATGTTTGGCATGGTCTGAATAGACCTCTGAATGGGGAAACCTCTGACCGAATAAGAGGTAGGGGGATTCAGACTGTTTGGCGCGAGCCTCTGAATTGAACGGGCGTCTGAATGGAGGTTTGACCGATTCAGAGATAAGCATAAGTCTGAACCATTCAGAGATGATCCTTGTGTGTCTTGTTGCTGTTCAAAAATGAGAAAAAATGCGATTGCTCATCTCCTCCTCGTCTCCTCCTCCGACCTCCGACCGCTTCCACCCTTCCTCCTCTCCTCCTCCTCCTCCGACCGCTGCCACCCTTCCTCCTCTCCTCCCCCGGCTCCTTATTCCCAATCGATTGCCACCATAGCTCCACCCTAATATTTCAGTATCAATGTTAAAGAGAAAGAAAGAAAAGAATGAAGAAGAAAGATAAAAGAAAGAAAGAAAACAAAGACAACGATCGGTGTGTGTGTGTGTGTCAAGTTGATTAAAGAGAAAGGTATGGTGGGGTGGGGTGGGTGGGTAATAAGTGTGATATTTTTTTATATCCAGTTGTTCTACCAAACACCACTTAATGATTCAACACTTGACCATTCAGAACCTCTTAACCATTCAGACCTTTTACTGGTTCAGCACTTACCCATTCAGACGTTGCCAAACGGCCCCTCGGACTTGCAGCAACTGAACGTACGTGTGACATCGAGCACGCCCCTGCTAACCCTTGGCATGGCTGTGCTGCCCCTGAAGCTCTATTAATAGCAATCTAACCCCCATCATTTGTTCACCCCTTCTAGTGCTTGATTTGGCCGACTACCAAAAGTCTTCCAGAGATCTTGGGGTCCCTTGGGAGGCCTTAGGGCCCTCCTATCATCTCTCAATGGTTAAGCCTCGACCTACCTTGATCAACTTGGCCAAGCACGAGATCGTAGATTAGTTATGCAATAAAACATTGAGGGTCGTGAGGATCATGCTAGATACATATCACTTGGAGATGGAGAGCCTGTCTATGAGCAACCATATTCATGTGTTGATCATTTGTTATGGTTGTATCTTTTCATTATTCTCGAACCCGTTTCGATTTGTAGACTTTTATTATTATTAGTAGTAGTTTATTTTTTGTTATTTGTTGTGTTATCTTCTTCTAACTAGAGGTTTAATCAACTTCCGGTGGTCCCGAGCTAGATCCAAGGCGAGGAAACCGGTAGTGAGACAGATCCTTCGGGCTTCTGATATCCAAACCAGGTTCTAAGCAATTGCTTCTAAAGTGGACCAGATCTGAGTGACACATTTCTGGTACTTACCAGATGACTGAATGATTTTCTTGGTAAAGGGCAGATTCCCTACGGGTGCACCAGTGATCTTTGGATTACACACCTTGAGGATTATGTTCCACTTTTATTAAGGATTTCATTCGGCTCGGGAGGTTATGGGTGGGGATATTAACTCGTCATTCATTTAACCAACTTTATATTTAATTGATCACTAAATATTAAAGTGTCACTTCAAAGATAAATAAACTAAGGATTCTTTTTCTAGTTCTCGTTAGTACAAAGCCGTTAGCCAATGGGGATACGAGTCGCCTCAGTCAACTATAAGAGAGATCCTACGATCTTCATGATCGTAAACCTACTTAGGCAATACGAGGTTGCCCGGATTGACCCTAAGGAGGGATCCTTCGGTACGGAACGCGAGAGCTAAGGGAGGTGTACGGTGTTCCAGGTCGGAAGTTAAGCCTCCAATTCAGGAAGATGATAAGTTCCAGGACCAGAGACTTGACTGCGTTTCGAGGGGCCCGCTATATGTGAGGCCCTGGCGGAGTACCTTCATGCGGGCCCGCATTGAAAGGTTGTGCATTCTACTTAGTAGTGGCACCGCTTCTCTATCAAGGAGTCAACACTTCAAGATCCCTCTCGTCTTCCTCACATTTAATTAATTTTAATAATAAACTTATCTATTTATACAGAGGGCCCCGAGATGTGCATATTTGTCTACTCTACTATTTTATCCTTTTATTTTATCAAAACCAAAACCTTTTCAAAACTATTTTCTTTTAAAGAACCCCTCCGTTTTATTTTTCTTTTAAAACCCGATCAGTTAGCTGATAAAAGGTTGAGTAGGGGAAAGTGTGTTCTTTTGAAATACGATACTCCGTATTTGCCCTAGCAAGCTATACTATGCACGGCAGGTTCTCTGCCTATGTGTTGGCTTTATTTTATGAGTAATTATCGTTTACTTTATAAATTTAAAACTTTGTAAAAATGTTTAGTAAAAATCAGTCGTTTCCCCCAAACCAATGTTTTGGTATTGACACATCAAGTTTTTGGCACCGGAGAAATTGACACCTTTTTAAACTACTAAAACTATACGCATCAAAGTTTTTGGCGCCGTTTACAAGGAACACAATGATTTACAAAGAAAAACCCAAGTCACTTGACTGATCGGTTTATTTTTACTTTTATTTTATTTTCACTTTATTTTTCTTTTTGGTTTTCTTTATTTTTCTTTTTCATTTTATTTCTGCTCTATTTTCGATGATTGCGGTTGTTTTTAGTTTTTCTTTGCAGGTTCACTTCCGGATTGGCCACCTTGAAGAATTCCCGTGAAGGAAGCTGAAATCACCAATTTCATCAACTTTTATTTTGGAGGGTTTTTGTTTCTTCTTTATTTTCCTTAGAGATCGGTTTGTCATTCCTTGAAGATCGCCAGGTAAGTACAAAAAATGTGGAAAATAAGCTGGGAGAAAGTTTTTCAGAAATTTAAAATTTAAACTGTTTTTGAACTTAAGATGGGGTTTTAAAAATTAGTTTGGAGAAATTCAATTAAAAATTTTAAAATCGGATCTTTAAAAACAGTTAAAAATGAAAAAACGCGAAAAACGAGGATTTTACTGAGGAGCACGCCCATGCCACAACATGTGGCACGGCTGTGCCGTTCCAGCAGACTGACTTTTTGGGGTATTTAAAGGGGCTTTGACTTGTCAACCCCATTTTCTTCTTCCCCACTTGACATACCCGTCGCCACCTCCTTAAAAATCACCATTTCCACCATTTTTTTTCTATTACAGGCCCCAATGTTCAATATAAGGTAGGTATAATCGACCTCTAACAACTTTTAAGTGTTTTTATGTCCAGATCTGTCCTTATTCTTTAGATTTTGAGTAGTATAGTTTCTTAAGAAAAACCTTAGATTTCTAGTGATTTTAGCCCGAATGTTTTCCTGAAACTTTAGGGAAATGATTAGCGTAGTGCTAGGAACACAATAACTGGAAGGTTCCAAAAACCGTCACATCAGTCACATGCACGGCCGTGCACAGCAGTATGCAGGGGCGTGCTTGTCTAGAAAAAACCGTTTAAATTTCCCGCGTAACCAGTCTGACCCATCAGACTGAACACGGTCGTGCATACTAGTGTGCATGGGCGTGGTCGTCTGTAAACCAATCAGAACTTTTTAAGTTTCAAAATTTTACTTATTTTTGCAGTTTAAAATCAGTTTTAGGGTGTTTTAGGCAGAAACCGGTTTAAACAGTTGAACCAGTTAAAACCCAGACTGCAGACTGAGCCGCACAGCCGTGCTCCTTAGCTAAGCATGGGCGTGCAGCCACTGGACCAGAGATGTCTATTTCTGCAGAAATTTTTAATTTTTTATGAAGCTGAACCGATTCTGTTGTGTCTTACAAGAAATGTCAAGAAGATTTGTTTCACTAGAGCTACCATCACATCAGATGACTGAAGCTAATGACTCCATCCCGGATGATACCCATCCCTGGTTATACTTTAACCAGGAAGATGAAAAACTGGAAGCCCTCAGGTGGCTGCTGTAACAACCCAACCGATGGCGGAAACATCGGGATGTCACGTATTGATGATTGTTCAGTAGCTCATGGTAAATAATAAGTTTCAATAATTAATTAAATAACTTACATACATTTTTCTAAAAGAATTTGTACATCAATTGAGAAATACTAAATACAAATCTTCAAGCATTAACTCTAATCTTCAAGCAAAGCTATAACCTTAAACATGTTAAGTTTGAAAATATTTTGGGTCAACAAAAGTTGGTGAGATTTACATAGGTTTGAATAAAAAATGTTGTACAATTCGAGTGTCATGGCTAGTCTAGTCCATATGTGAAAACATGCTATCAGGTAAATCGAGTGCATAATCAACCCTTGTGACTAGAATATTGTAGTCCATCCCATACGCATATGGTTCACTCGATTATGTTATGTGTTCGATAACAATCACCCACGCTACCTATGTAGGAGGTACACGTATCCGGGTGGGATTGTCAGTCCAATAGATCTATCATTGTATACCGTCGGCTGATCAATGTTAATGATTATGCTAGAATAATGTGCTTACCTTAGTAATGTTTAAGACATAATGCAACATAGAATAACACATAGAAACTTATGATTGAATTGTAAATTGAATGTTGTAACATGTTTCACCCCAAAATAGTGAATGGAAAAAGGGGCTATGTAAACTCACCTGAAATTCACTGTATGAGTACTGGCAAGTAGCAACAAGTCTGAACTTGGATTAATTGAACTCTTGTATCCTATTACAAATAAATGATGCCTTAAATTCTAATGCAAATATGCTTGCTTCGTTTCTTAGTTGTAAAGATAGTTAATCCAACTACCTAGACTCGTATTGTAAACAATACGTGTCTTGATGAGTGTAGGATTTATCGAACCGATAGTAACTTGATTTGGATTCCCGAAAATATATGCGCGTGTATGGTTATTTAAATAAATACTTCTTTATAGTATATGAAGTTGTATTTTGAAATTACTGTTAAAACAATATTTTGATTAATAAAAATATAATGTTTGCAACACAACTTGGACGTTAATTCCTTTCGTAGTTCGGGTAGTGTATATATACATTTATATATATATATTAATATCTCGACGATGTACAGTTTGGAAGCCAACATTTATTTGTAAATATATAGTTTTCGTTTACACAAAGTTATAGATTGGTAATACCTGATTCGTTTCTTATATTTGATAAAAAAAATTTGGGCAGAGTCTCCTCTGTTTTTGTATCAAACCGACAACGCAAGTCGTCCATTTTTATCTCAATACTCAATAGTCCAATTTCGCAACACGAATCAAGATCTAACTAAGCTTTCACACGTGACAAGTGATTAACCTTCTAAAGCTAATCATGAAAGTAAAACATACGCTACGACAATTAATACATATATTTATATAGTTCGCCATTTAGATAAATCTTGTAAAATATATATTGATGTAGGGTAGTCATTACTCGACTCGTCCAAGCTTAACAACAAGAATAATTATTTCCGTTATTAGTCGACTCGGTTCGTTTAAGTTAACAATAAAAATAGTTTTTCTTACAACTCGGTTCGGTTCGCTTACACTTTTAGAATAAGTATTTATATACAATATACACGAAATAAAATAAAATAAAATAAAAATAAACTAAGGTCGTGGCGCGCGTTATACCTTCCATGAATAAGCTCGTGAACCGTCAAGTACCCGCCTCGAATCAAGTTGACTGATCAGACCGGTTGACCCGACTTGACTGAGTTGACCAGACTTTGACTAGGGTTGACCGAAAGTTTGACCGAAACTGTAGCCAGGAACAAAAGAGCCCAAACTGAATCAAATCTGACCTAGAGCCAAGACCAAAAGAGGACACAGATCAAAACCATATTGACCCGAGTTTGACCCGGAGCTTGACCTGGAAACTGGACCACCACCTGACCGAAACCTGCAACCCAACGTGAACCACCACGGATGTTTCCATGTAACCAAAACTCACCGCCAGCGCTGCACCTTAACCACAAACCAGAACCCTGCTGAACCCAACACGAACCTCAACGACGAGCCAAGCAGAATAGATCCAACCTTTCCGAGCATCTTGACCCTGTTAACCAGATCTGGCAGAACTCATTCGTGACTGACCCTCGTTCAACTCCATTCCTGACGCCAATGAGAACATGAAGCTGCAAGGAATGGTCCAAAGCGGGACCTCGGTATAGGGGGCTCTAAAATGGCGGATGGAGGTGGTTACTGGGGGCCGCCGCCGCTGCTGTTGTGTAAGAGGGTGTGCGGGAGATGATGGCTCAGTTGGTGGTTATTGGCGGCGGAGGAGAAGCAAGGAGGGATGATGGGTGTGAGTGTGGGCTCGGGTGGTAGTTGTGGTTGGCGGCTCAGATGGTGGTCAGCGGTGGTGCCGCCTAGAGTGAAAGAGGAGAGGGAATGGAAAAAGTGTATATGTTGTATTGTGGTGTGGTGTCTTTGTTATAAAGAAAGAGAGCAAGGAAAGAAGGAGGGTAGGGGGCTAGGGTTTGAGGTTGAAGATGAGATGAGGAGATAAAGATATTATATACCTAGGGTTTGGTGTGGGTCAAGTGGTTGGGTACCGCGTATAAGAGCCAGTTACTGACTCGGTCTTGTTTAAATTACATAACTTGTTTAACCGCTATAATAAATATTTCCCATTATTTATATAAACCGACTTAAAACGAGTGGTTGGACTATATATATTTGTCATAATATATTTTTAGTCGCGTTTAGAATTTACACGAATGAGTGTCGGTTTGCTAGTTTGTTATTATAATCAGACGTGTTATTGTTACGAATTAAAATCGTTCTAAGAATAAAACATTAATATTATTATATTAGGGAAAAGCTGGACGTTACAGTTGCTTATCCTTCAGCTTAGGCAGATTGGAGATTATCGTCCTTGTGATTATGACTCTGTGAGGTATGTGGGATTGGATCCTCAATTCTACATCATGCTATCGTCCCACTGGCACCATTTCTTCCAGATATCTAAGCATACTTATCGAGAACCAACTCTTGAGTTCTTAGCTTCCTTCTCCTACGAACCGCCCACTACAACGTAAGATAGAATTACGAGGCAGTGTATGCGGTTTAGTTTGGGTAGGTGTTGGTACATAATGACATTGGCAGAGTTTGCGATCAGACTAGGTTTATATCAACAAGGGGAAATTCAGTCACCAATATTCACTGAACGCTTGTTCAATTGGCCCAGCAATATTCGGCCAAAGGATTTCTGGAGTCAAAATTTCCGAAGCCCCTTACACCCCCAAGGAGGTGTAAGGATCTAGTTTTCCAGACCCTCTCCATAGGTGGTTACATTTGATCATGGCCAATAGTTTAGGATGCCGCACGGATCGTACGAATAGAGTACACCAGCAGGAGGTTTTATGTCACACCCTCAAATTTCCACTGCGGGGTTTATACCGCGAGGCGCATGACATACCAGGATCCCATAGCCATAAGTCATATGAACGAACTCTAAATGCCCAAACCATTTAGTTCGTTTTCAAAAACCAAGTTTACTTAAGCTGCGGAAGCGTAAACCAAATTTAAACCTTTTAAAAACTATGCGCAAAACAACGCGCCCAAATTAAAACCATATGAAGGGAAAACGTAAAAGCATAATATGTAATTTAGGTGTATGCCCAAGACCCCAAATGCAGTGAAGTGTGCAGTACTTTCTAATCGTTGCACCGGAAGCTAACTACCTGCAAAAGCATGTATATCGTGGGTCAACAAAAATGTTGGCGAGTTCACAAAGTAAAGAAAGTGAGTAAGTAAATGCGTTGGTTTCCAAAACCACGTAACCAAGTAAAAGCGTAAGTAATTAAGTTGGTTCCAAAAACCATGTAACCACTAGTTCATCGCATGCCAAGGGTAGCTAACCCATTCATGATAACTAACACCGATATACCGAACTGCTAATGTACGTGTAGTCATAAATGTGAGTTGTTTGCCATGCATCATTGCCTATCAACAATGATAATCTGTTAAGTTATAGTTCACTCCCGCACTCCTCCGAGCCGGTGTGAGGTTTGTGAGACCTAATAGCGTTATCAACTAATAACCCGCTTGCTATAACCCGGCAACTCATTCGGTATGTGAAGGACTTACAGTGATAGAGTTGGTTTAGTTCATCAAGGACACAGTTTGCGAACTAGCAAAACCCGACCCACACAAGGAGTCAAAAACCCGACCCACACAAGGAGTCATTGCATCCCAACCCGGGATGTGTAAGTAGTCCCAAACCGGACTAGAAAAAGTTAAGTACGATGTCTCAAACCCAAGACACATGCTTTTGAGAAAAGAGTAGTGAAACTCACCTTAGGTTGCACGTGAATGATCCAAATCCCTCAAACAGTAACGAGCTACCGACTCCCAATTACAAGTGTCACTAGGTGAGTATTCGTGCATAACCAACACATCATGCAACTCGTTTGTTCAAAACTTCTAAAGTTCAAATCGTGTAGTGATTCCTAAAGACTCTACATGCACAAGTAAGTCCTACGTATCCCATTGGTGATCATATTGATTATTATCAATTTTATACCTCATACACATCTCATATAAGTATTCATGCAAGTTCATGTCAAATACATACCATCTAAGACTCCAAATAGTCCCGTAAACATCCCTTACACAATCTGCGTTTTCAGGGCAGATTGTGCGCTGTAAAAAACGAATTATTTAAAATACTCAACAAACGAATTAAACTCACAAATTTTTACTGAATATTCATTGGGATTCATTTGATAAATCATATTTTTGTTTTGTCTCAAAACCAAACACAAAAATTATTAAAATTCGTACAACACAGCTATGTCAGGAAAATTTCCACAGCATGTCAGTTTAGTAGAAAAATTTCCAAAAATTGTGTATTCACCCAAACGAGATGAATCCACTTGGAAAGGCCAAGTGTTTCCAATGTTGACCTACTGTCCAAATTTTATAACTTAACCCTTTGTAAAACACGAGTTATACCCGTTTAAAGTTGACCCAATTTATAACACCGAAAATCTAATATGACCTTTAATCAAATAAAATTCCAAAAACTATTCAAACGACGTCCAAATCAATCGATTTTACCCATTATGAAAAGCTAAGACCAGGTATAATACAATCTTGCAAAGAAATCATCAACAATCAATTTAATATCACAATACAGACCCTACAAAACTCCCTAATGAATCTGCCAGAAACTGAAACTTGCATCCCAAGTTATTCACAAACCCTAATTATGCATAAAAATCTCTAACACATGCATAATCCTTATTATCATAATCAAACACATATATTATAATGCAAAAACCCTAATTATGATTACTAACAACAGTCATCATCATCAAATCACAATGAACATTCAAGAACTCCCACTAACACATGTATGCAATTTTTATATATATATATGTATACTCTATGATTTTTAAACTTTTCAAGCATTATAAATCATTATAAAACATGTAACAATTATACCTTTCAACACAAGATTCCTCAAGGTCTAGAGATTACACCCAACTAGCTTGAAGAGATGATTAAGATTGATGTTTGTTGAAAATTTAGAGAGAGGGGTGGGGGGTTTGTTTGCGGCGCAACAAGGGTAGAGTTAGGGTTTATATTTTTTTTTTTGTTTCCTATTTATAAGAAGGCTTGGCTTGTTGCCCAAGCAATTATGTTTTAGGGCCCTTTTAGCCCACTAATTGGACCCGTTAATCATGTTTTAGCCCAATACTGGACCCAATAATATTAATCACCCTATCTTGCATAAAAACCATTGTTTTTATCATCTCATAACATATTAATCATAAGGTGCACGTAATTTGCATGGTTTACATATTAACTTTCAGTCAAGCGGTAATTCACATAAACATGTAATCCACATAAACATGTAACTTCACGTTCATCATAATTTAATTGTACACATTATTATATATGCCATACAAATCACCAACGTTCGGGATACAGGACTCGTGTGTATGTCAAAACAAGGATTTTCCTAATTATAACATATGTTAATATCATCTAACATATGTTAGGCCTCCTTAACTAACCCTAGTTAAGTATTTAA
Organism: Ambrosia trifida; assembly: GCA_028751855.1. Taxonomy (NCBI): domain Eukaryota; kingdom Viridiplantae; phylum Streptophyta; class Magnoliopsida; order Asterales; family Asteraceae; genus Ambrosia; species Ambrosia trifida. The sequence goes on along the minus strand of CM054132.1, from coordinate 59,097,952 downwards.
CCACGTGTGAATATGTAAGTTAACTATAGTTTAGTAAAAGTGTTAACCTGAAAATGCGGGGTATCACATCATCCCCAAGTTGAAAAGAATTTCGTCCCGAAATTCGGCAAGAAAACAATAAAGCCAGCTAGAAAAATGTGTGCTTGGTTCCCGGATGTCACATTTTATATCTCTTCAGCATCCTAAGAAACCGGCCCTGTAACCTTTCCCATGCGATAGCCAAACTCCTCACTAAATGCTAGGGACCCACTGCTTCCGACCACATTTTCGGGGGACCTTATATCACACTCCTAGCCACCAGTCTGGATACACTTCATCCCCATAAATTAGATCAATTAGCGGTGGTAGGAAGGATCCGTACCCTCGAAACCTTAGACATGAGGGATATTGGGGTTGCAGATTGGTTTGATTAGGTTTTGAGGTTAATGGATAACAAGCTGAGGATGTGGGATGAGGACACCGGGTACGACAAGACAGAAGACGCAGGAGATACAGAGTCATCAGCGACAGCTGCAGCCAGGGCGCTGCCTGATTCCATGCAGGGTCAACAGAGCCAGCCGGGGAAGGGTCTGTTCCACAGCATTTTGGACGGACTTGATACGCTCATGGCTTCGTGCACCTGCTCCAGCTCCCATGCACACCACAGTCACTTAGATTGATATTCTCTCCCTCAGGTTATTTGGTGGTTCTGGACACTCTCTGATGGTTTGTTGGCAGAAAACAGTATTTTATTTTCTTTTTATTTTTATTTTGTTGGTGGTTGTTTATGGATGATTGTATGGTTGACACTTTTGCATGCTTGGTGCATGCCAGACATGTTTCACCCGCTAGCGCTTGGGCGTTAGTATCTATCCTAGGATCGTAGCTTTGTTTTTATTCATCTTTGTTATTTTTATTTTCTTTTCTAGTTACTTTAGGACAGGTTGGGGACAACTTGATGTTTTGGAGCCGCCATTTCGACGTCTCTGTTTGGAGTTTGAAGGTTTTGCTCACACGCGAGTGGATTCGTCACTACCAGGGGAGTATTAGTTTCTCTTGCCTCTCTCCAGTTCTGCACTTAAAATTTATACAAAAATTTTAAGTGTGGGGTGGACCATTATTGCTGCTAATATTATTTTATATAGCGGGTCATTTGTCATTGATTATGCATTATCCAGTACCCTCTTGGCAGCTTGATACCCGTAACGTCATTCACAGTCATTTTTGGCAGATTTGTATAGTCTATTAGGCTCGTCCGAGTGATCGCTATTAGGCATTTTGCCGAACGGTTCACATCAAAGGACAGTCAAAATTAGATGATGTTAATAAAACCCAATAGATCCACTAAATAATAAAATTAAGTAGAAAAATAGGTTGCATGGCAAATAGAAAAATACCCTGAAAATTGTGCTTAAAATCGATACCTTATCCTACCCAATGGTCCGTGAGAGTTTCTTGATCCTTTTTTGAGCACCACACTTACACTATATATATATATATATATATATATATATATATATATATATATATATCATATATTGTTCGTTTCTTTTTGCTTGAGAGATTTCTGACCGTAGTCTGACTCGGTTAGAACTTGTGTGTTTATGCATATTCTTGTTTAAAACCGGTAACTAGATAAAAATGATAGAGGCAATTAGGTTTCTCCCCCAAAATAAATCCTTCCCTTAGAAAACCACTTTGAGCCTTAGCCTTTCGTTTCTTCACCCAATAAAAATGAGTCCCGATCATGCGTCACCATAGCAGCTTCAAGATTTTGTCATCATCGAGGGCGCGAAACCGCAAGTTTGAAGCAAAGGGGACACCGTTGACAAAGGAGGGAACAACACAAGACCTTTCAACCCATTTGAACTCTGGAATAACCATGTGGGGCACCAAATGGGAGAGTTCATGAAATCGAGTACACTACAAGAATTTGGGGTGTTTACCCACACATAACTTACCTACACATGTAAACGTGTGGGTAAATATCTACACATTTTTGTATATGTGTGGGTAATTGTTGGCGATTTATGTTAATTAACAACTAACACTTAATATATGTTGGTAACACGTTTTATCTACACATTGGAGTTGGTGGGAAAATTTTGCCTCAAAATTGACATCAATTAAATGTTAAACTACCCACACATATGGTAAAATTTTGTTATGTGTAGGCAAATTATCTACAAATATGTAAACAACTAATATATGTGTAGAAAAATGATCATGTTTACCAACACATAATATATTTAAACAAATATGTAGATAACTCAATTATATAAATTCTTATTTTAGTTTTTGATAATGACGTGGCAAAATAAATAGCTACACATGTTTAAAATGTATAACATGTGTAGATATTGGTTACATATAAAAATAATTTTAAATTAAATGATGCATCAAATAAATGCATACACTTTTTAAAAAGGGTGCGTATATGTGTAAATATTAGATATATATGTACTTAGTAAATGTCGTGGAATAAAAAATATCTACACCTATTTAAAAAAGTATATGTAGATATTTGATAGATATAAATTGAATAATTATATCATTATTTTATTTTCTTAACATGGTGTGTAAAGAAGGTGCAAGTAAAGAAGAAATGTTAAGAGCGGAAGAAATGGTCCAGGTTGTTAATGGGCACGGTCTGGATCATAGCGGTCTGTGTCATTAACGGGCCTCTTAGGTCGAAATGGACCGTTCACTACCAGGCCCGCCAAGTCATTAATGGACCTGTTCGATACGAAACGATTCGGTTTGGGCCTAGACGGTTCGGGTCTTTTAAGGGCGAGGTTGAAAGGGCCCGGGTCGTTAACGTGTTCAGTTCGGTTGAAACGGTCCGGTGGGATCGAAATGGTCCGGGTGGTTTAACGATTCTGTGAGGACGAAACAGTCTAGTTCGTTAACAGATCCAGTCTAGTCCGAACCCATTCTACTCTGAACTCATCCTAACCCATACCCATCCTTACCCGTTTTTTTCTAATTTGCTCATCCTAACCCAAACTCATCTTAACCCAAGCCCATTCTATTATTTATCATGTCTTAGTACTACCTAAGTACTCGCAACTCCTAGTCAACCAATGTGAGAACGCCTAACGACTTTTGCAACTATGATTAAAGTATTAAAATCCAATATTGTTGGCGTTGACCCATTTTCTGTGAAATGGTTGAGGCAATAGTGTCCATTACACACATGTTTGACCTATTATAATAGTATACATTTAGCAACCCTTTTATTTTATGCATATTTTGTTGTACCAAGGCATACAAGTGTCATTAGCATACCATACATGTCCTTTTATCTGTCTCTCTTCTCTTTCTTTAAACATCTAGAATCCACATTTCACTCTCTCTTCAATCTAGCTCTCCCTCTCTCTTTAGGCTCTCCAAAATCTCATCAGCAAGCAAAGAGAGGACAAGATCTAGGGTTTATAATATCTATTAGCATATCTGATTTACATTAGAATTCTTTTATTTTATTTTATTTAACATGGTAGAGTTGGGGAGGGTTCTGGTGGTGTTTGGCGGTTGTATAGGGCGGTGGTAAGTGAAGTCGAGGCTGGAGCCATCGGTTGAACGAGAATCGGCGGGTCTAATTGCTAGTTTATTACAAAAGTCATATTCGGGTCAATCCGTTTATTAAATAACTTGTGTCTGGTTTACCCATTTAATAAACGTATACTCGTATCAGACAGTAAAAACAATTATGTTGACCTGAAATTACTTTTGTTCAATAGATATCAAACTCTCTCTAATAAAGTTGTATACAAGAGGCTTTATGTATCAAAATACTTTTAACTGTTCTTTTCGCATTTCTGCAACATTGATGGTTTGCTTTTGATTGGCGATCAAATCATTGTCGTATCATTTTGTGAAATTAGTACCATTCTCAGGGATGCCCATATTGAATAATAACTCATAAAAGATGGCTATATATATATATATATGTATATATAGGGCAATTATAAATTAAAAACCACCTTCACTTGAAAAAACCAAGAAAACCCTTTTGTATGGTCCTGATTGTTCCATGTATGTAATGGAGAAGAGTTGTCCAAGGGTATTCTAGTCATTACAACCCCTTCCATTTATCTGACAAAACCATTTAATACCCACATTTCCACTTTTCCCCTGACCCATACTCTCTCTACACCTTCTACACACACAACCTCTCTATCTCTCTACACACATTCTTTTCTTTCTACTTGCTCTCTGGTTACCAGCGATGTGGGATCTGTTCAATCATCATGTTGTTTAGTGCATTGCTTTGAAGGTAAGATATCATATCATTTATTGAACCATATGGGTGAACCCAAAAGGTATTAGATCTAAACAAAGAAAAGCTTTTTTATAAAAATAATAACCATAATGTTTTTTTAAAAGTAAAAACGTATGAACTGAGATTGTAGGATTTTTATTCAGCCGGTTTTAATGGTATCTTCAGGAAAACTTCGGTTTTTGGATAATGTAAATCAAACAAAACCGGCTATAGGTTGGTTGGGTCGGTTGAACCAGATCTGTAAGTTTTTCTTTCTACTCGTTATCTCTCTACCATCCCTGGATGTGGTGGTGATGGGATCCGGTTGTCAACGAAACAGGTGTGACGAGGTGTACGACGACGATGACGATTGATGGATCCGGCTGTTTTTTTGTCCCTGAAAAAGAATTATGCTATGGAATCACAGTTAGGTTTATATCCGGTTTCAAAACATAGGTTACTTAATTAATAATCTACTAACGTGTTGATTGCGATTGCAGGTATACTGATCCTCTTAAACCCAAACCGGTTTCCAAGCCCCTTTTTATTTACGTTAAGTTCACGTTAATTAGTCTATCTAGGGTCTCACTCAAAGGAAGCCACAGTTCCTCCTAATTCCGCCTCAAGCTTATGAAGCTAAAGGAACGACCAATTTGACCATTTCCTAACCGTCTTATGTAGAAAACCAAGAGAATTTAAAATCACTTTTTTTTATATATATATATACTTAACTCAGAGGGTGTGACCAATCCAAGTCGCTATCCCAGTGGCCAGGCACCTTAAGCTTCAGCATTTTTTTTTTTTTTTCAATCTCAGCATACTTAACTCAGAGGGTGTGGCCAATCCAAGTCACTATCCCAGTGACCAGGCACCTTAAGCTTCAGTATTTTTGCTTTGATTTCTATTTTTTTTTTTTAAGTGATTAGAAATTCTGACGGTTTTAAACTTATAACGGTGCTTCTTATACTATTTTTGGCGGTTTCGGTCTCCCCGTTTCTCCTAGATGAGAACCCACAAAATAGCCTAACATAATTAATTTATTACTTTTCAAAGGAAACCTTTCTACCGGTTGAGCCTACCCACATATCCCAAATCAGACACGTTTTCAATCAATTTTAATCTCTTATTATACATACTATTTGAAAACCGGACACCTAACTTTACCTATCATTTTCCATATTTTATATAATGCAAACTTCAAAATCAGGGACATTTTTTTTTTAATTTAATTTTTTTTTTTTGAATTTTTTTAATAAAGACGAATCTATATACAGACTACACGACAGTTTCCCATCCCCACACTTAAACTTTACATTGCCCTCAATGTAGGAATAGAAAACGACTCAAAAAAATAAATAAATTCCGAATACAAAAAAAAAAACAAAATACAAAAATAAAAAGACAAGGGCAAATTAGAGAGGACTTAGCTGGTTAATTAACGCGTAAACTCCAAAAACTCTAGTCCAATCCAGCTCGATCGTATAGCATTTCATTCGCGATCGGCTCTGACACAATGATAAACTCTCGAGTTTGCCTTGATAAATGATAAGAGCTTCGGAATCACCCGAATGGAAATTGAGTACGGGCGGTGCAATCCAAACCTGCACAAAATGAAACAAACAAAACCCGAGCATAATACCGAACCATACAAAAATAAAAAGACTCAAACAACTCACTTACACTCATAATATAACAACAAACAAGAAGACGTACTTGCTTGGCAAAATGGCGGTGAATGGTGGTAGAACCAAATGGGTAGAAGAAAAAAAATATGGTTCTCGCTCAATTTGAAGGACACTGGTGATCACAACACGCGTTGCAAGCGAAAAAAAAAATATAACTTTCCGGGGTAATAGCTGGTCGCATGAGGCGAACAGGTCAGCCCAGACTCCTCACGTTACGTGAAAAGTCTTTTTTCACAGAAAGTTAATTAATTTTTTTTTTTTTAAAGAAAAATACTCTTATTACCCAAACCTTTACCAAACCTCCCACTCAAAAAAAATATATATATAAAGACAATACATGGGATTCGCTCATGTGAAATTTCCTCTACCCAAGCAAACACGCAAACAGACTCAAGACACAAAAACAAAGATAAAATAGAAAGATAAAAAACTATGAACCACTACCGAATGACGGACCACAAATAAAAAAAATGAACGGCTAGAAAAAAAATAAGTATAAATAAAAATTTACAAACTCTACAGAGCATCCCCACACTTAAACATAATCAGGGGGCTTCTCTTTTATCTGGACCCGATCTAACCCGTTTAATTCCACCCGGCTCTCGTTAAAAATTAAATATTTATTTGTGGAATTGAAAAATAATTTAACAGTTCTTAACGGGTCAGACCACCAAAATTTAAACTTACCTGGAATGAACCGAATGCGTGGCATGTAGCAAGACGACTGATCATGCTTTAACTTTAGTGGCTTTTTCTTCTCCAAATCGTGCCAGTCTTCGATCCTTTTCCGGTTCCGGTCTTTTCTTTTTCTCTTCCTTGCCCTCTCCCGTGGTTCTGTTGATTTTGAAATTCCATCTATTGCCACGGGCCAGCTATGGTGCGCTTCTTCTATCACCATTTCCATGGGATGATCCCCACACTTAGTTCTCTCATCTGGTGCAGGTTCAGTCATGTCGATCGGTTCACCTTCAAGTAGGGCATCTAGGTATGCTATATCCCCATCGGGATCAGACTCCCCAACTTCTTCATAAGCAGGTAAACCATCTATATCCAAATCTAAAAATTTATCCTCTTCAGACAACGACTTCTCACTCACCTCGTTGTCTTCCTCTGCACCAAACAGTATACCTACGGAATCTCCCAATTCCACTTCTTCTTCAATCACTTCTCTATTCACTAACGACCTCTGATACGCCGCCCATTCTTCTTCGTCGTCCTCTTCATCAGAGTCACTCCCAAAATCATATATAGTAACCTGTGGCACCGGAGGTGGGACTTCAATGTCCATTTTCGTCTCCGTGATTGGGATGATCTCTTCATCTAACTCATCAGCGTATTTCATGATCGGCTCTTTCCCTTCTTCTGGAAACGTTGGGAACAACTCCCCTCGAGCGTTCATGTACCCGAGGTAGTTGCCCTCCTCATCATATGTATAACCGACTTTCGGCGACTGCTCTTGCTGAACTTTTTCTTTTTCTTCTTCTTCATTTAATCTCCTAGATATGTCTTCTATTGTTCGTTGAAGATCCAAAATAGCAGCCTGTCAGTTTTTCAGGAGGATGTCGTGCTCTGCTAACATTTTCTGGGTATTTTCATCTTTAGCAACTAATAATGTCAACAGACTTTTGATTTCACTCCAATCATTACCACTATCCTCACAAGAAGCGCTTCCAGAAAATTGATCAGGATACTGATTATAATGTGGCTGCTGATACGAGTCATCATAATAATTTGTAGGACAACCCTGTGAATAATATGGTTGCGGCTGCACAAAGGAATTAGCACAATAATGTGCAGAGGACCCCGTATTTTGTGGAAATCTAACGGTAAAATAGGGTCCTCCACAAATTTCAAACATATTTACAGACTCGACATAAATTAAAATACACAAACAATTAGACTCCTACGACTCACTATACAAAAAGACAGACTCAACACAAAACACAAGTAGCACAAATATAGCAGATAAGTGTAATCAAAGCTAGTAAACGCAATCGCCAAGAGTCCCCGGCAACGGCGCCAAAAACTTGATGTGCTAAAAGTAGTTTAATAAAAATAACTAAATTTAACCTAAAACTAGACACCTAGTAATACTCTAGACTCTCTAAAACTAAACTACTGACAGGCAAGTGAACCTATCGACTCTAGTAAAGCTAAAGTAAGTCCGGATATCGAACCCACAAGACTCTAATGGAAAACGGTAACTAGACTCGAAAACTTATCTAAAACTGAAATAAAACTATTTATTATTTTAGAGGGGGGTTTTACTAAAAACTAAATTCAAGAAAAATAAAGATTAACTAAATAAACTAAACTGAACTTAAGACGTAAACAGAGCTGAACCAAATTCAAATGATGATGGAAATACTACCTAGGTTAGAATCCTACTCATGACTTACAAACTTCTATGGTTATGGAACTAGCTATGGAACCGGGATCTTCAGATACTAAACTTACAGGATAAACTAGAGGACCCTCGACCCTTCTCAAGGAGAAACCTAAGGTTACCTATAAGCCGTTAAACTACCGATTGAGAGGTTACCCTTACAGGCTTACCTACTCTGATGATAAAGTACCCGCTAGACAGTCTACCTTACAGCGCGAAAGCCTCACTACACTAAGAGTGCAAGAGGTAAATATAGAAAACCTGACGTGACTCGATACGCAAGAAGTGGTAAGGAAACTAGGAAGATCTTCTTACAAAGCATCTAAATCTAGCAATTTAACACCCTAGACATATCGACAATCCCGCACCTTACAGCTATTGGAATTGGAAGAATACCTAGAACTACTCAATCAACAAAAACCACTCCTATGGAAAACACTAGCAATTTACCATAAACTAGTTGCTAACACACAGTCCACAACCTAACACGCATTCATACATGAAAGACATTCACAAAAACGCATGTGGAGTAAGTAATTATCAATTGAACAAAACTAAGTACGCATATACACCAGATCAAAAATAATCAAAGTCTTTACTAAATCATCAACCCATAGTCAAAGTTCCAAAAAACCATAAAAAACGTTCATTCAATCATGAGTATTCATCATAACCTAAGTAGTAATGAAAGTCTAGTCAATAAACATGTTCAAAATAAGAATAAAATCAATTCTAAGATCATGAAACATAGTTTGCAATTCAAAAGAACAAAGGAATGAAGAAACCGAATGATTAAAACCCGAATCTCTCAATCCCAATGCTCAAAATCTTGACCCTTCGCCTTTCTCTCACCTCCAAGTGCTCCCAAGCAGCTCTTTTTCGTCCAAAAGTGTAGAAATATGTTTAAAATTTCGTTCTAGGGTTTTAAAACCCGATTTGGGCTTGAAAAACACAATTTTGGGCTTCCTGGTGGCCATCGCGTAGCACGACGGGGTCCTGGGTAAGTGGTCGCGTCACGCGACGCCCTCAAAGTGAATCTGCATAGCGCCGCGTGACACGACGGGGTGCTGGGAAGTCTGTCGCGTGACACGACGGGCTAATTTTTCCAATTTTGTTTATTTTTATCTTCTCTTTCCATTTGTGACTCATCCGGGACCTCGTAAAGCACCGTTTATGCATAAATTTGCCTCTTTTGCCATCTGGATTCCTGTGACACATAAAATACTAAATAGAAACCGAAAAATATATATAAACGACACACACTGACTCGATAACGACTCAAAATATGTACAAATAACCGATGTATTTTGCAATACATCACCGGCAGATCAACAAGAACAAGATCCGGCAAGAGCAAGAACAAGATCGACAAGAACAAGCAATGTTTTGATTGATATTTTGTGATCTGATGCTAATATTTTTTTTCTTTGTTTGTTCTTCATCATTTTCTAAAATTTATGATTTTTGTTGATTCTAATGTAAGCCTTTTGACGTTCATTTGGTTCACTTTTTCAATATATTTGAGGGTTGTTTTGGGCAAAATTCTAGTGGCCCATCCTTGTTTAAAATAAAATTCAACATTTTTGGAGGAGTTGTCGAGTAGGAAAGTTGAAGGAAAAACACTCACAAAAGTCAATAATTATATTATAAAATGGGAATCTGCTTAAGGTTCATTTTATATTTTTATATTTTTTATGGGTATTTTTGTAGATAGATTATGCGAACAGAGGAAAGGATTTGACGTAGTTTATGTAAATCGAAGAAGAAGAAGCCATTGAACAGAGGATTCATCTTTTTTTTTTTTCTCTCAAAGTTTTGTTTTCATCTAAAAACATATGTTTTTTTGTTGTTTGGATTTGTAATTTGAATTTTTAAGTGATATAAGTATGTGAAAACCATATGTTTTGATTGTTGGGTTATATTTTATTACATGTTTTTTTGTGAGATAAGTATGTGAAAACATATGTTTTTGTTATTGGGTTATAATTTATTATATCTTTTTGGTGAAATAAGTAAGTAAAAACATTTGTTTGTATTGTTGGGTTACAATTTATTATATTGCTTCTAAAAAAACATTTGTTACCCTGAGGCTTCTTTGAAACCTGTTAACATTAGTTTGATTTTAAAATAACATAGAGAGAGAGAGGAGAGAGGAGAGAGGAGAGGAGAGGAGAGAGGAGATAGGAGAGAAGAGAGAGGAAAGTAATTTTGCTGGACCATATTACCCTTTTGTCACTAAATGTGTATATTTACTTTTGATCAAAAGTTAGAATCAATCAACACCGTAGATCACTTAGGATGAATGGTTAGGATATGGGTTTCATGGGTTTTCTTAACTGGGGAGGGTTTTTAAATTATCCCTCCCCTATATATATATATATATATATATATATATATATATATATATATATATATATATATATATATATATATATATATATATATATAACGCAATGTGTACCGTTGGTTATTTTTTATGTTTCATTCTCCAATTTTATCATATATATATGATTGTTGTCGTTGGGGGGAAAAAGTAAAGTTGCACTAGTTTTAACGTTATTTTACTAATTTCATGAAAATAACGTTAAAAACGATGTGTGCGCATATAATGTATATATGTGTGGACCTTGGGGGGCAAAAGTAAAGTTGCACTAGTTTTAACGTTATTTTACTAATTTCGTGAAAATAACGTTAAAAACGACGGACGGTTAATCATGCATCATGTGGTGGCGTGGATAGCCAAAAGACAAAGGGGTACATACACCGACCGGGTTTGTCCCGGGAGCTAAGTGTTCTGTGCCTTATGTCCAAGGCTTGATACCAAACCACATCGAGCCGGGGTTCTCACTGGAAGCAGCCTCTCTATTCTTAGGGGTAGAGGTAAGGCTGTCTACATCTTACCCTCATCAGACCCTACCTTAGCTTTGCTATAGGTAGAATTATCTGCGTATGATGATGATGATGCTGATGACTATATGATTGTTGTCGTTGTCTTTACGCTATGATTTATGTAAAATAAATGGTCGGCTTCGACTAATGTATTGGTTTTATTGTTGTCTCAGGATGGGGGAGGAGCGGATTATTACAGGGATGAGGACATGGATGTCGTTCGTAAAAAATGGTAAGGCTACGCTGCGACATTTATTTTCAAATGATCCAAACTTGTTTGAAGGCAATGTATTGTCGATACAATATTTTTGTAAACGTTAAATGTTGTCTCGGATTGGTTTGTAATTTGATAAATATGGATTATATAATAAAATGATGTTTTTGTTATTAGTTTGCTAATTATTTTGCATATAATAAAATAGGTATAAATCCAGGAGGGTAAATCTGTAATTTTACAGAATTTTTTTTAGATTAATAAATTAAGACACTCAAAATGTACGTCATAAAATTCTGCCATAAATTTTCGTCATAAAATGTGTCGTTAAAATGTCAATAAAAACTGCCATAAAAATGTGTTTCATTAAAAAGTGTCATAACGCGTGTCAATAAATGTTGTCATAAATGTGTGTCATAAACAGATGACAGGCCAAAATATGTCATGTTAAATTTTTGACATCGACTTTCTTGACATTCTTTTTCTTGTCATCAGACTCTTTCTTGACACGCAATGCGCGTCATGAAATGTCTTTTTTCTAGTAGTGAATGCTTTACTTATTAGCAAGTGAGAATAATCTTCAAGGCTTTACTTTTTTTAACGACAAATTTCATACCACCTTATTTCCACCTAACCTTATATTTGCAAAGATTTGAACACATAACTTTACATTTGTAAGGGGTGACACCATACCACTAGACCAAGATGTCATGGGTTCAAGACTTTACTTATTAGCAAGTGAGTAACAATAAGTAAGATACCACTTTTACCCTAAATAATTGACAAATAAGAACATAGCATAACATGCTCTTAGAATCTAAATATATGGTCTTGAACACAAGTCAGACTAGCAATTTATTTGCATGTTACATAATATTAAGAATGGAACTTCAACTATTCGTTTAATAGTTGAAGAGCTTAGATGGTTATTGACGGAGGCACATTATTAGCTAGGTGGTAGTTTTGGCGTTTGTTTTAGATAAAACGTATAGCCCCATAATGTGATAAACCTTACCTGACCCGAACCGTTGAACCGACTCTAATTTTTTTATGTCCGGACCTATGAAATTGGATTATCTAAAAACACTGAACCCGATGTAAAAAAATCTTGGATCCACCACTGGCGGAGCGCGGGTGTGACCCCTAGTTTGTTTATATTTACTTTTTGACATGTCATTTTCGAACAATGCTTTTGTTTTTTTTAAAATTTTCCAAACAATAAACGGTAGCCAACATTTGCGTCTCAACATTTGTTTTTAAAAACAATTAGGTATAAACCAACGAAGCAAACGAAAACTAATTAACAAACATCAATCAAACACAGTGACAGCTTAAATCTTGAGTCAACATCATTGTTACCTCGAAAACACTTGGTACACATGGAATACACGATCTTTTACTTGACAAACATATCCTCGATCATACTCGAGACGCAAACAATGACAATATATACCCTTTTCCCTAAACATCACATCTATTGACACATGAAATCTACAAACGTTAACACCATTGGGAGAAGATGGGTCAAGTATATATCTTCAACAGTTCTATTCTGTTATGCCTCTCCGGATAAGATCTCAAGCTCAGCCCACCATAGAGACGAGAGTTTTGGCATTGCTTGCTCGGGCGTAATCCGTAGCACTTCTTTTAACTTTGCAACAACTTCTTTCATTGTTGGTCTCTTACGAGCATCCTTCTCAATGCATTCTTCGATAACTTCACATATGATGTCAAGTTCATTTTGTTTAAATGATTTTAATGTCGGGTCAACCATGTCACTACTTATTCTTTTATTCTTTAGATATTGTGCAGCCTGTGCGAATACATAAACAGATACAAATCAATCAATCAATCATACCCAGTTATCCCATGAATAGTAGAAACTATTGGTAGGGTTAGGGGAGGGTGAGATGTAGGCACACCTTACCTCTACCCATAAGGATAGAGAGGCTGCTTCCAGAGAGACCCCCGGCTCAAAAAGAGAGAACAGAAGACAGGCAAGCATACAAGTAACGAGACAAGCACCACAGGGATATAAACAGATACAAATGAATTCACAAAATGATACGACAATGATTTGATCGCCAATCAGAAGCAAACCATCAATGTTGCAGAAATGCGAAAAGAACAGTTAAAAATATTTTGATACATAAAGCCTCTTGTATACCAATTTAATTGTTTTGACCCTCAAAATTGTCCATTACCCAACCGACCCATTTTGCCATCTTTACCAAGCGCTATCATTTGTAACATTTATTTTAACCGTTAGAAACCATTAGTGGAAATGTTTCCCCGGACCCAACACGACCATGCAAAGCAATGGGATCAAATAAAACTCAACTTGTGTGGGTAAGGTGGTCTTTTAGGGTTTAAAGGCGGAAAACCAGTACTACCATTTGGAATGTTAATCAAGAAATATGTAATTCTTTTCAAGATACATATCTAAAGATCTTACCCAGGCTTCAAGATGTCCATGTTTGTCTGAATAAGGAGGGTTGCCAGAAATGACTTCGAGCATTAAGATACCAAAGCAGTAGACATTTGTCTCTGTATCAATGATTGGTGGCAATGCAGAATGTTGTGACTCAAATTCCGCCGATACCTTTGCTTTTGATGTCCAGAAAGGCACCTCCGCTATCTGAGAAGCTACATTCTTTTAGTAATTTCTTCATTTCTTAATATCACAGGTAGCATGGTTGAGAAAAATATTTGACAGGTCAAGTTGGCCCAAAACACTTACTTTCGGGGCATAATCTTCCGTAAGATAGATCATTGTTGAGGTGACATTGGTATGTGGTACAGGAGGATTAAGTTCATGCATGTACTCTAGACAATAGGATGTTCCCATGATAATTCTCATCCTTGTGATCCAATCAAGATGTTCAAGCTCTTTAACTGTAACAACCATTTATGTATTTATTTCTTTAACAACATCTAAAACCCACAAACTAATAAAAACATATAAGAACCGAGTTTTTTCACCGTGTAGATGTTCTGATAGTGAGCCATAAGTAGCATACTCAAACACCATCATCCTAGCGAAAGGTTCGTCCTCCTCACAATAGCCAAGAAGATTAACAAAATTTTTGTGATTTACTCGTGACAACGCATCAATCTAGACAATTTGAAAGAATATATATACGTATGTTAGCTACATTGCGCTTAGATGGATTAAATTTAAAACACCAAGAGGAACGAACCTTCTTGCGAAAGCCTAGTTCTGCACGTTTTGACCAATCTTTGTGACATGCAATGGGGGTTGATGCTACAGAAATCTCAACTCCACTAGATAATGTTCCTTTATATAGTGTATAACCTTCTCTTGTTTCAATAATGTTGCTAAAATCCTCGCATGCTGTTTCTAGCTCGGAGCGATTTAGCTTTGGAACACCTGTGCATGCATCCAGGATTTTAAATCAAGAGTGCACTCTACTGTAACAAATTATAAATTAAACTTCTACATAAATGTGAATGGCTCATCATACATTAGCAATACTTCTAACATATTGATCATTGGCATTGCGTCGTCCCTTTCTACAATTTAGGATTTACAACTTTATAGTAATGCATGAAGTTGGAAAGGAAAAACAAACGCTAAACATATGCTCGTATCAGGCAGTAAAAACAAACGCTAAACATAGCTTTTGGATGTTTTTTCGGGAGTGTTTGGCAACTTCTGATTTAATAAAAAAAAAAAAAAGCAAAACAGACATGCCTGAAAATGGGAAAGACATTGTTATTTGTTGCAGCATGAATTAGACAACCATTTACTTAACCCTTATAAATAAGAATTTAGAATATACTTTTCCTAACAATTAAAAGTAATAATTCCAAATCCAAACTTGTCACTAGCTAGTGCATGTTATAAAGTATAAACAGGTGAAGAAGAAAAATGAATTACCTGTAACAAAAGCTTTCTGCAGTTGTCCACTGATACCAGTTCTCCAACGTCCCATGGTCTTTACTGTTCGATTTCGACACACGCACCACAGAACTATGGCAATGATTATCAGCAGAAGTATGCAGAAAGAAATTATAACCCAAATTTTCCACTTATAGAAATTGCTACTTTCTTTACTTTCACTTTCTGGAGCCTGATTTGCACGCGGTTGAGAAGAAATTATTTCTTGATTTGCCGCAGGCGGTGGCGCCAATGAATAATGTTCCTTCTTGTCCTTGGGTACAGCAGAAAATGATCCACTACTTCTAGTAGTTGGGAGAGCTATAATCTTTGGTGGCCCAATCCCATCGCTAGGCGATGGTGCAGCTGCCAGGTTTAAAGACTCTTCTGCAAGCTTTCGACGCACATCATTTTCCACGTTTTCTGCTTCCATTTCACCTACTGATTTAGACATACAATGAAAAATCACAAAAAAACAATCAGTATCTTTTTTTTAAAGATTCAATTTTTCCCCAATCTTAACAGTCTTTTGGCTTACATTTTTCACTGATATGACAATTGCCCGAGCAGCTCTTGTAAATCCTGAAACTCAAGTGAAGTAAGAAGATAAAGAAAATTAAGTTTACCAAAAACAGTTAAGCATCAACTGAAAAATTAATTCGACATTCTCCCTTACAGTTGGAATGGAATAAGATAACTAGAAACCATTTCTTTGATTTGTTTTAGTATAGTGCCAGCTTTCTGTCGAAGATTAGAACCTCCCTGCCATACACTGTCAATAATACGACGAAAAACTTATGTCCTGAAAACTTTTGATTACAGATAATGTCTGATTTTGAATACTGAATACCATATGGTCACTTTCCAAAGGCACATCCAAATACCCCCTAAATAGGAACCCCGATTTAAATTTTTATTATAACAATGTGTTGTGTCTTACCATCTTCCTAATTTTCGATTTAAACATCCAATCCCATTGGCACCAAGGGATGGAGGGTTTTCATCATATTGCATTTCACAGATAAAGCTGAGAGTCCTGAGTTCAATGGGAATGGGTCCTTCAAGATTGTTGTTACAGAGCAACCTGGAGTACACAACTACCATAAATTAGGTATTCATTTAACGATTTCATTTGCGTTTTAGAACGAACATATGCAATGTTAATATTTACTAACAAAGATTCCATATGAACCATGTACACTTCAATACATGATTATTAGTTCATTGAATTGCATAACAATAACTAACAAATGCTAGTGCTAGTTTTGCTATAAAAAAGGTTCTATCATAGGTCTAAGAAGGTGTGTGGATGCGCATTTTGAAAACTATAAACATGATTCCAGATATCTAAACCAAAACCATTTTATCAAGTTAGCGATCGTCCAGTAACTTGTGCATTTTGATAAACATTTCACTCATAGCAACTTTTTTACTTTTACACCATATCTGCTTATTTTGAGCACAAAAATAATAGGATCATAATCATAATCCATTCAACACTAAATATTGTGACATCGCTTAGAAACACATCCAAACACGACTTGAGTTTAAAAAAGTTACAGGTTGGACCTCAAATATCAAATTTTATTTCCTATAAGAAAGTGGTCTGTTTAACATGGTACAATCGTGAGAGTATCGAATAAAATCCTGAAGCCAATTAATACCAATATAACTTGGCTAAACATGCATACGACTATGTAACGATTATGAACTTAACTTACTGGAAGAAAGTTTGGCATTTCAAAGTCAAATAAGGAAAGCTCATAGAGGGACTGAATTATCTCACTTACAACCGTTTTAGCGAATACATCCTCCCTAGCTCCGAAGGAATATGTCCACTTAAGTTATTATCCCGTAAGTCTAGCACTTCCAACATTGAGAGTTCACCAAACTCTTTTGGAATAGATCCAGAAAACTTATTTTGTGAGAGGATACTAGTAAAACAAGAAAGAAGACAATATTAAAAAAAGAAGAAAATAATTTCTACAGAATGGTTCATAATAAAGTCATGTGCCTCATATTTGGTACTCTATAGTGAGTTACAAGTTTACCAATTATCCATTGTAAAAGCAAACCAATTGCATTTAGTGGATCCACAAGATTCATCTATTCATTTTGGGTAAAAAGTATTTTCATTAATTTACATACAGTGTATACTTAAGTAGTGTCCTTTCAATACGCAAATTAGCAAAGAACCATCAATTCATTAATCAAATGTTTGTTTGTCAAATTTTTAAAGCATCAAATGCAGAGATTATGCACAAAGTAGTAAAGCAATATAAGCTATAAATATTGATGGATGAGATTCTTAACTAGCAGTTTGTTAAACATAATTTCCTCAAAAAAATGAACATTTTTTTTCCAAATTACATCTACCATACAAGAGGCCCTAGATCATTATAGCAAAGAAAAACCACAAAATTTAAATCTAAACAAGAAAACCAAATTACCGAACTCAGATTTTATATAAAAAAAAAAAAAAAAAAGCGGAAGTGTGTGTAGCACTCACAGACGTCGCAAATGTGTGAGGTTCCCTATTTCCGGTACCAATACTCCTTCCAATGATAGCCCGTTGAGATCGCTTCAAACAGAACACCAAAACAACATCAAAACACCCCCATTCATTCAAACTAGAAAATAGAAATATTATCCATTGTATACACAACATTTAATCCTACATACATGCATTCAAAGGGTTGTTTGTTTGGTGGTTAATTAGTGGAAAGGTATAAACGGCTTATTTGCTCAACCATATCTAAGTATTCACTCCTTATTGCCAGCACTTAAACGACAGAAATGTCTAAAATGTACAATTTCTATCACCCAACAACCAAACAAAGGACATGTATTTATTCACCATTTGCTGAATACAACTCACCATTATCCATATAGGAAATGGGCCCTAAATCCAAAAGGCAAAGAGAAAGAGTGGTGAACTTACAGTACATGAACATTACCATCAACACAATGAACATAAGACCATGAGCATGGATCACGGTCATTAGAAAACCAACTTCTGAAGGCACCATATGGATCATGCGATACTCCTGCCCGAAAATCCAACAAGGCCATACCTATATTCCAATTGCAAACCACCTCAAATGCTGAAACACTACAACACATTTTCTACAAATTTCCACCAATTAAATGAGCAAGTTTTTTAAAGATTGTTAACATACCCTCAGGGTTCAGTGAAGAGCACCTTTGAATAAGAAAAAGAATCAAAAGCAAAGATATACTGAGTTTGTATGTTGTCCATCTACCCACCCATTGCGCGCATAGGCAGCAATGGCTTCTATCAACAGCCAGGACTCTGTAAAAGATGCTAAACAAATTTGCCAGCTTTATGTGGCCACCTAAGCCTCCTTGTGTAACTGATTACACTGAACTTAAGTAATCACTCAATTCAAAACTGAACCTATTCTTTTCTTTCCTATTTTTCTACCGTATGATATTAAAACAAAAAACAAAAAAAAAAGAAAAAAGAAAAAAGAAAGAAAGAAAGAAAATTGAAGAAAAAAGGCTACTCTATCTAACAGACCAAAAAATGAATTCTCACTCACCTATGAAATCCCCTATTTTACAAGAATACAATAATAACCAATGCCCCTCTTCAACCTGATAAACAAATTGGGGTCCCTCATTATGTAGAATTCTAAGTTTGTTATAACACCTCCTTTTGTGGCATTTGACATCACCCAAAAAAATTTGCAATCTTTAGTGATTCCTTTGGAAACTGTAAAACAAAGATTTTAGACAGATTAGAAACCCAACAGCCTTTTGTATTTCACCCGAAATTAAAAATGTTAAGAGAATATGGAAAAGAATACCCTTATGATCAAGTAATCCAACAAAAAGAAAAGACATATAAATAAATCATATGGACCAAAGGGCAGTATCCTATATCAACTTGTTTCTCTGTTTCATTCGTAAATTTTTGTGGGATAGAGTAGGTATGGTGAATAAAGCTTACTTTGCAAAAATATTATGGTTACGTGCTAACCAATAGCGTTGCTATTTGTAGGATACAGTAGGTATGGTTGTTGTTAATACTTGTATTTAAATTATTAACACACCACATCCATTTTAATACCAAAAATTAGCATAGTTAACTCTAAAATTCAGTCTCCTATTTAAAATGGCGCCTCTTATTTGCACCACTTTCAAACTTATTTACACATGCCTCTACGGTCGTAGGGGCCCATACGGGCCACAGAGGCTTAGCTAGGGTCGTAAAGATCCCTACGACCTGCAGAGAATGTCTCAATCATTGTCAATGATTGCCAATCATTGGCAATCATTGACTTTGAGCCTCTGCGGCCCGTAGAGGCCCCTACGGGCCGCATAGTGTTACAATGCCACATATAAACACAAACAACAACCAATTCATCATCACTTCCATACAAAATCCACTTTAACTAGCTAGAATCACCACGTATAAACCAAACTTCAAACCAATAAAAAAAAACCTCTACCAAAGCAAGTAAGTAACTAAGCAACCAAAACCACTTAACCACAAAAAAATAAAAACCAAACTAAAACCAACAATAATATTAGCAAATCAAATGACCATAAAACAATAAAAATATGAGGTGAATGGTATGTAATTGTTAAAGGTAACGTACCACCATAATTCGAGAAGAAAAAGAGATGAGGTAACGGAAGTGTGAAGTCGCTTGAGGCAATTGATATGATTGCATGCAACGTCCCGCCATAATTCCACCAGAAACCATGCATGCAGTTAACGTTCCGAACGTACTCCACAAAGGACGGTACGGTAGGACGGTGGGTAGGTGGTGTGACGGTGGTGGTGCGATGGTAAGGGGTGGCGTTGATCGGGGATTAGGGTTATGAGCAGAGATTTTGGGAAACTACGAGCCCTAAGGGATCGAAGCATGGAAAAACATGATAGCGGGTTTTGTGTTTTTTAATTTTGTATTTTTTTTTCTTAATAATGAAAGAAACATAAAATATAAAATAGCCCACGTGTCTTTAATAATAGTTTTCTATTATTTGTTCTTACTTTTCTTTTGTTTCTTTTACTAGATTAGGGAAGGGATAACGTACAAAGTGTTTTAATGTAAGAAGTTTTCTGAGTCATTGAATTTAGGCGGTGGCAAAATTGTAATTAACAAACCTAATCATACTTCAGTTAATCTAACTAGGTGATCGATGTCGTTGGGTCGGTCAAAAATAATGAAAATAGTAGTATAGTGAAAGTTGAGTCGTCTCCACAGCGAATTGGTGGAAAGAGTAGTTTTGTAACTTTAACTATTAAACTAAAACCTAATTACTTTGTTTTTGTTTTGAAATTTAGAAAACAGATTCGAAAAGTTGTGAACAATAATAGTAAAGAAGTAACCCCCTCCGAGTTTCCAGTTCAATGATTCACCCAAACCTGGTTAAATGATAGGATACCACATAGACATGGCTTTGTTGAACGATTTTAAATCAAGTGATAACCGAACACAAGTTTTTAATAATAACCTGTACAATTCAATTATCAACCCACATGTATCAATTACCCTCCTAATGATCAAACTGCTCACGATGCAAGAAAACCGAATGTGAATGATAAAAAGATAAGCAATTAAAACACACATGAATTGTTTAAATGATTAAAATCACAAATATTCTTCAAACTAATGAAAAACAATCCAAACACCAAATCAAACAAGTTTTAAAGGGTTGCACAAACGAACCATACACCCGGAGGTGGTTACAATAATGTCCCTCCCTTGTTCCTATCGTGCGAACCTTGTGCTCTCAGGAAGTTGGTGGTCGAACACCCAGCAGCCGTCACAAAGAATCATATTCAAAACCTCCTGTCGTAACCTATTATTCTTCTTTTTTCTTGGTAAAGCTCATAGGAGTCCATCATGGGCCCAATCTCCTTGATTTGATACTGAATCCATTAATCTCTCTAAACAAGTTGCTTTGCGGGCCTTTTAATTCCTTCCATATGAGATTATAGCCTAATTTCCATTAGGTAATCCATGCCCATTTAATTTGCAATCAAGCCATCAGTACGTATTTTTGAGATATCAATCTGATGCGACCCAGGATACAAGCCCAACTGAAGTACCAGGCCAGCCCAGTTCGGATGTCTTTACAGGCTCAACTGATCAGCTTGTGGGCCGGTCCAAGAGAGCCACCAAGACCCCTGCACGTCTGTTAGATTGAAGAACAAGTTTCGAAGAAGTTACATTATTTTAGGAGTAGTTATTTCCATTTCTGCATACATGTTTAGATCATGGTTGAGTAGGCCACGTTTCCCTTTATTTAGCAGTTAGGAGTAAGTGCACGTAGGAAGTTTGTTATTTAAGTTCTTGTTTTGCTTTGAATGAAAGGATATCAGAAAATTTGTCCCAAATATTGTTCCTTCCTTCCTTAAAACTTTTTCTTGGAGTCTCACCCGCTCTAAGGGTGTATCACTATCTTTGTAACCTGTATCATTCTTTGATAATTCCTTCACCAATGAACAAAAGTAATAAATTAAATCACACATCATTTAAACCATATTAACTCAACCACAGATTAATTAGTCCAATTAATTTCATTTGATATAAATTCAACGTATACCAAACAATAATAATAAATATGTAAATGACATGATATTACTCATTAAGTACTAGTAAGTTGCCCGCGCGTTGCAGCGGGATTTTACGTGTGTAAGACTTTTCATGCGTGCATGTCATTGTCATCAATGCTATCAACTTGGATAGGATGATACCATGAAAACTTGAAAAATAGAAGATTTAACGTGAAACATATTCAACTTTACATGGATGATTGTGCAAGAAAGGCCAAAGAATAGAATACATGCATACATTTATTGATAGAATGTAAGTACCTACATATAAATTTCCGTACATACATTTTAGCACATGTTTACTATTATCCATATCTAGAGGAAGCAAATTCGTTCCCCTCTTCTAAATATATAGGTATTTGTGGGAATGGCATACAAAGGAGAATGCTAAACATGTGTATCCTACGCCTTTTTGTTGCCGCTTGTGTGGTCATTTATCCCTGTAGAACCAATCATATGTTAGTAGTCAAATCATGAGACCTAGTTGTTACAAAATAGATACAACACAAAATCAGGTTAACATGTACATATGGATCAAGTTTTCTATCTAAAGCTTACATATAATCATAGTTCAATTGTTGCAAGATACACGTAAACTCGACTAACAGGATGCAATTTCTATATAGCTAAACGGTCTTGAGAAAGAGCCCGATAACAATTCAAGAATCAACCAACATATGAGAATTAATGACATAACCTTATATGTTCTAACAAAAGAAAAATGTCAGCATAAGGAGTGTTCAAAGTGGGTTTGCAGTTGTATTAAAGTTCAATTGCGAACCAACAAAGGATATTGATAGTAAAATACTTTCTTATTTGCTAATTACTGGACATAGATCAGCATCAGATTTTTTCCACGCATTTACTTTTAATAGCATAATACCATTCTTTTGAATCTCCTAGCAAAAACAAAAATGCTTCAAGCCTCACCTTTGCTCTGCAGTTCCAAACCGAGCAAAAATAAAGCATTCAAAGTAGTACCAGGGCTTGCATCAGGCATCAGAATACTATGACTTTAGCTCCCATACTTGACTGCAAAAAAAATCACTTGGCTATAAGCTCACATCAGTTAGACAATAATACTTGAAAACTTTTATTAAAATTGCTGGTCAAATTCATTAAAAATAGCTTAATTTATCAATGATACAGTTTCCATAGTGATATTTTGTACACTGATTATTCATGAAATTCAAGGTTACCATCTCGTTTTGAACCATATTAGAAACTACCCCCCAAATCCATTTCTGACCCATTGTCCAATCAACCTGATACACCCGTTTTGCAAACTCTGCACGAACCTTTTGCAAGGCTCTCGGTTCTATATTTTTCCCATTTCCAAATAGCTTCCCAGGGTTGTGGCAAACACCTGCTAAAACAACTCAAACCAGCTAAGCTTATCCTTAATACCAGGTTACACCAGCTTTCTATGAACATATGTGGAGCTGTGATGCCAAACGCATCAGACCGCACCACCTGATGCGCAGGTTGCTAAATGTGATGAATTAGACTCGTTACTTGTTGCCCGACACCTGGACCACCCAGGAGGGATAAATGAGAACCCAATGGAGTTGCATGACGAAGGGCCTCATTATATGAAGTTATCCATGTGTAAAACAATTACTAAAAACATAAAAGAAAAGAAAGAAAAGAAAATCCACAAGTGAGACATTACCTGAGCGGCAGCCTGTATTTGTAAGCTTTTTGACTTGGCATCACAGATTCGAGCCAATGTTTCACTAACAAAATTACTTACAGATCTGCTTAAGTTTCTCAATGACTGTTTTGTTATGGTAGATGCAGGAGTCCAATATCCATAGACCACATGATTCTGAAGCATGATATGGGGAAAAAAACTTTAACACCAGATACATAAACTCTAGAGATGATGATTACAAGATAAATTATTTTATGCTCACAACTCCTATGAATTTGGACAAACCGCTTTCTATTTCATGACTACAATCCTTCGTGACGGATCTGAGATACTTTACCACATCCTAACAGATAAAAGTAACTGAAACTATCTAAAAATTTAGATGAGGTGAAATGCATAACACCCCATCTAACAATTGAAATAGGCTATTAAAGTTCACTCAAATTCTTAATCAATATCGTAGCTTTTATTAATATGTACAAAAATAACCTTTTGTTGCCTTATTTGAAAATTTATTATTCATAACAAATATTCAAGGGACGTATATAGCGAGAAAATATGATAAACTGGGGAAACGATTCGGGTTTGTGTCGTTCGGGAATGTTCGAGATCCTGAGAAGTTGGAGGCTGAGTTGAAAGACGTGTGGATAGGTTCTTACAAACTATTCATTGCTCGTGCAAGATTTGTGGACGGGATGAAGATGCAAGGTACGAACGAGAAGGTTTGGAAGGCAGTTCCGGAACAGCCAGTGGAGACGATGGATCAAGGCGAACAGGAACCAAGGGTGGTTAAAAAGGTACCGGTTTCAAATAATGTTAATGGTAGATCTTTTATAGACACTCTGTTGAATTGTGATCCAGTGGTTGATACGGCCGTAGTAGAGATTCCGGATGACATTCCTTATTCTAATGAGGGATTTGGTAATGGTTTACTGGGGAGGATGCTTGATTTTAAATCGTTGGCAAACTTGCGGGTATGGTTTTCATCCAGCATTAATACGAATGTTACGATAAAGTACGTGGGGGGATTACATGTTATTATCTTGTTTGAGGCTATTGAAGATAAAATGTGGTTCTTTAATAAGAAGAATTTATGGGATACTGTTTTCCTATCGTTAGAAGATTGGGAAGGGCAAGTGGTTGAGTTTGAACGTATAGCCTGGCTTAAAGTGTATGGTATTCCGATGTGTCTTATGGTCGATTCGGTTATTAAGGATATTGGGGTTACTATAGGGGAGGTTGTTCAATACTCTAAGCTTTGTGATAGCGATGATTGGTCGTATGTGTTGTTGGGGGTGCTTACTAAATCGGTGAAGCGGATTCACATGGAAATTCAACTGTCATGGAAATCTAATGTGTATCCGGTGGCGATGGAAGAAGACACGGGGGATTGGGTCCCTGATTGTCTAAATGACATAGAGATTGAAGAGTCTGAACATAGTGGTAGTGATGAGGTACATGTTATGGAGGAGGAGTTCGATGGGAGTATACACGAAGAGGTTATGGCCGAGGGTGGGAATCACGACGGTGAGGTTCTGAAGGAGAATTCTGAGGAGCAACTTTTGTCGCAACAACTGGAGGGAACGAGTGTTAATAGGAGCGATGGGAATGATGTTAATATTCCGACTTCTCAGCCATATATTGTGGGAGATAACACGATGGGTTATTCTAAAAAGCATAAAGGGTATAGGAAGAAGGCTAGGAGGAATGTCTCTACCTCTCCTGTGGGTCATGATAGGCCCAAGAAGAGACCTAGAGCTTGTGAAGACTTGTTCGACTTGGACAGATTTGTGAATAATGTTTACGGTACCCCGAGCCAGGTTAACGCAGAAAACATTATTGATCAAGAGGTTTTTTGTACTCCGGATTTGAATAGAGATATTAGTAGTGCCGAGCATGTAGGTCCTGAGCAGGTTATCTCTAGTGTAGCGCAAGATGATCATGGGGGTGATACTAATATAGCGCAATATGATCATGGTGGTGATACTGTTATGGAGAAAGAAGTGGAAGCCACCATTGTTCTGGGAACCAAGGTGGGAGCATCCAATATCGGCGAGTTTCATGATTCGGTTAGAAAGATGGTTCGGGAAGAAGGTTTTCAAGATGTTGCTCAATGAATGTGCTTTCTATAAATGTTCGTGGACTGGGAGATGAAAAAAAGTGGGATTGGCTTCGAAAATTACGTAAAGAAAATGAGGTATGTGTTTTGTTAATTCAAGAGACGCAGTTTACTTCTTTAGATGGGATCAATTTGGGAAGAATATGCGGTAACAACGATTTTATTTCTGAATGGGTGCCGTCTAATGGGAGGTCCGGTGGGCTTTTGACGATGTGGGATCCTAAGGTTGTGTCGTCACAGGCCGTGGTTAAGCATCGGAATTTTTTATTCATCACGGGTTTGGTAAAAGCGGATGGGAAGGGTTTCTGTTGTGGCAATGTATACGTTCCTCATAGAATTGCGGACAAAAGACGAGTGTGGGGTGACATTAAGCAAGCTTCGACTTTTACGCAAGACTATGTGATCTTGGGGGGAGACTTTAATTGCGTGAGAAATGTTGATGAACGAAAGAATTCGAAATTCGATGTTGTGGCAGCGAGAGAATTTAATGACTTCCTAGACGATATTGGTCTTTGTGAGCATCTTTTAAGGGGCCGTAAGTTCACATACTGTGTTGGGAATAAGTTTAGTCGCATTGATCGAATTTTTATTTCTCCGAGTGTTTTACTAGAGTGGCCTAACGCGGAGTATCGAGTTCTTTCCAGAGAATGGTCCGATCATAGTCCATTGTTGCTTAAGGTTGTCTCCCGAAATTTTGGATCGAAACCATTTCGATTCTTTAATTCTTGGTTACAACGGGATGGTATAGATGGTGTTGTTAATAACGCGGCAATGCGGGAGGTCGCTGGTGATACCAGTCCTGATATTCGTTTGATGTGGAAACTTAAAAATATTAAATCGGCGCTTAAATCGTGGGTGAAAGATTCTAAAAAATCGGAAACTGAAGAGGAGCATTTGTTGAGGCAGGAGATTGATTCTATGCAGGTTTTGATGGAAGAAAGGGCCCTCTCGGAAGAGGAGACATGGATATTTGAGGAGGGTACTTTCCGATTATGCGAGTTGGAGTTTTGGAAGGCGTCCGATATTAAGCAAAAGTCACGGGTTAAATGGGCCAAGGAGGGTGATGAAAACACGGCATTTTTTCATGGGTGCATTAAGAGTAGAAAAGCTTCTAATGCTATCCCGGGTTTGATGCTTAATGGGGTTTGGGAGACACGTCCTAGTGTGATAAAATGTGAAGTTTTACGGTTTTTCAGGGAGAAATTTTCGGAAGATATCAAGACGAGACCGATGTTACAATGTTATGGGTTACATCAGCTTTCGGTTACTGATGCTGCGGATTTGGTCGTGCCTTTTGTTGAAAAAGAGATTAGGGATGCGGCGTTTAGTTGTGGCAGTGATAAAGCTCCAGGCCCTGACGGGTTTAACTTTCGTTTTATTAAAAATTATTGGTCTCTTTTTGTGCAGGATTTTAATCTTATTTTTGAAGATTTCTTCTCCAATGCGACTATTAGGAGAGGAGTGGGCTCTTCTTTTATCACCCTGATTCCAAAAGTTCAAGACCCCGTTGCGTTGAGTGAGTACCGGCCTATCAATTTGGTTGGTGTGGTGAACAAGATTATTTCGAAAGTGCTCGCGTGCCGCCTTAAAAAGGTAATGGATAAGTTAATTAATGAGACCCAAACGGCTTTCGTTGCGGGTAGATATATTCTGGATGGGCCACTGGTGGTGAGTGAAGTTTTGACGTGGGCTAGAAGAAGCGAGAAGAAATTGTTTATGTTTAAAATAGATTTCGAAAAAGCTTACGATAACATTAATTGGGGGTTTATCATTACGGTTATGCGTCAAATGGGGTTCCCTGAGATTTGGTGTGGCTGGATTTATGGGATTTTGTCGTCGGCCAGATCTTCTGTTTTGGTGAACGGGTCCCGACATTCGAGTTTGATTGTGAGAAAGGGATGCGCCAAGGAGACCCGATTTCTCCATTTCTGTTCATTATTGCTATGGAACCGTTATCGGGTATGATTAAGAAAGTTTGTGATGAAAAGATGTTCACGGGTATTCAATTCAATAGCGAAGGGCCGTGTGTGTCTCATTTATTGTTCGCGGACGATGCCATGATTATGGGGGAATGGTCGGACGAAAACTTCAAGGTGCTTAAGAGAGTTTTAAGAGTTTTTCACTTATGTTCGGGTTTAAAGATTAATATCTCTAAATCCACTCTCTTTGGTGTGGGGGTTCATGGGGACGAGTTGGGTATTAAAGCGGGGGAGTTAGGTTGCTCATCGGGGGTGTTTCCTTTTAAGTATCTTGGAATCCAAATAGGCGCTAACATGAATAGAATCTCCAGTTGGGATCCCGTGATCGATGTGTTTAGGAAACGACTTACTAAGTGGAAAGCGAAAGTGTTGTCCATCGCCGGTCGTGTTGTTCTCATTAAGTCGGTTTTGGAGAGTCTCCCGGTGTATTATTTTTCTTTGTTCAAGGCTCCTTTAACGGTTTCGAAAAAGCTCGAGACATTGATTAAGAGATTTTTATGGGGAGGTGATATTGATGTTCATAAAATCCATTGGGTAAAATGGGAGGTGCTTACTAGATCAAAAACTGAAGGTGGTCTTGGGTTATCAAGATTGGAGGATACGAATAACGCTCTCATTCTTAAGTGGTTATGGAGATATAGATTGGATCCTAAGGCTCTTTGGCGCAGAGTTATTGACGCTGTTCATGGTTCATCGAGAAGGCACCAGTCGATTGCTTGCAATACTAATGCGAGGGGTGTTTGGTCTAACATTGTGAAGACCGGGAGTCGCGTGGTTAGTAATGGAAACGCGTTTAATAGTTTGTTTCAGGCTCAAGTTGGCTGTGGTCGCGCTGTTATGTTTTGGGTAGATCCATGGGTTAATCGCTTGCCGTTACGTTTCTTATTTCCTGACTTATTTCGTTTGGAAGCGAACAAACGATGCAGTGTTGCGGATAGAATAGGGCTCGGCAGTTTCAGTGGTGCCTTGTTTTGGGATTGGAAACATTATCCTAGTACGGTGCAGGAGACCCAACAGTTAGTTTTGTGTTCGAGGTTGGTTTCCGGGCAAGTTTTGACAGACGCAGATGACTTTTGGAGCTGGAACAGCAGCTCTCTGCAGCTTTTGACTGTCGCAGCGCTGAAAGACTGGGTTAAGAGCAGTCGCAATGTGGCTGGAAGTGGGGTTATGCGCTGGAGTAAATGGATTCCGAACAAGTGCAATATCTTTATGTGGCGCGCTTGGATAGACCGCATACCTACGAAGGCAGCACTTGCACGGAGAAGTATTAACGTTGGGAATACTCTCTGTGTGTTTTGTGAAGAATCAGAAGAGACGGTTGATCACTTGTTCGTCGGTTGCAGAACTACGGATGGGATTTGGCACGGTATCGCTAGTTGGTTAAGGATTCCGCCTTTGTTTTTCTTTTCGCTTCATGACATTCAATCTGCAGCCGATAATTTGCACTTTTCAGCAGCCAAAAAAGAGGTGGTTAGAGGCATTTTGATGATCGTTTGTTGGCGGATTTGGAAAATGAGAAACGATAAAGTATTTAAAGCGGCGAATATGATTATAAACCAAAGTATCGCGGATATCAAGTCTATTACTTTTCTTTGGTATAATAATAGAGGGAAATTCAATAGGGTGGGTTGGAAGGATTGGAAGAATTTTGTTTTTGATGTAAATTAACTTTGGTTTTCGTCGGTTATCTCTTTCTTAGAGATTCCGGCTTGTTTTTTCTTTTGAATGAAATTCGCCCTTCAAAAAAGAAAAAGAAAACTTATTATTATAACAAAAGAACATAAATTTACACCAACAAAAGAGCATTAATTCTAAGCTATAGCCTGTAAAAAAGAACATACTGGCTACTTTAGCAACTATAAGACCATGTGTAAGCGTCCGCGAAATGGGCGCTAAATGGCCCCTTTGGCGCCCCATTCGCGCCCCGTTCACAAGCTACACCGCCCCAGGGGCATTTTTGCTCTACAATCTGTTTGGGCGTGAAATTTTTCACGTGGAAACGGGCGTTAAATTACCCTGCTTTTTGCTCCACCAATAGAATACATCCACTTGGATGGGAGGCGCTAAATATGTCAGACCATTACGGTTGGTCTAAGCTGTATAAAAAAAACATATACAAAATTAGTTAACCGTATATTTTATATAATATTTTGAACACAAAACATGAATAATGTATTAAATAATGTTTCAAGCTTAAATTTAAAATGCCAATTTGTCAAAGTTTTCACAACTCAAGGAACAATATTCTAGATTACACCAGCCAATCCATGGTGAAGCAAAAGTTGCAAAATGACCAATAATTAACATAGAAGACAAATGAAAAAAAAACTTATTGACAACATGTTCTTTCATAGATATGAGAAGTTTGTTCATATGCTGCACTTAATCTACCAAACAACATACCTTCTCTTTGTTTCTATACATCACTACACAAAAAGCGGCATAGAAATCCAGCAAGAAAATAAAACATGCTGAAGAACCTCAAAAGAAAAGTAACATGTTGAAGTGCTGAAATTGATGACTATAGCTTAAAAAAAACACTGATCCAATAGAAATCGAAATAAAACATTGTTACCTGCTTCAGGTGAACAAATTTTAATAGAATCCCCAAATTCAAAGTATGAATAAAAAGTCATAAGTGTGTGTGTGAGTTAGAAATAGAGAGGAAGAGAAGCAGATAAAAGAACATACAATCAAGGAAAGGTGGGGTGGGGTGGGGTGTCCACGAAGCAATCAAATGACAAAGAACCCAATTCCATTCAAAGCGTTCACCACCATCAATTGTAGTATGCCTATACAAAACGATACCATTGCCTCCTTATGGCATCGCCTCAAACCACCACCCAAATAGAATCACCCACAATCGAACCCTAAAAACTAAACCATTACAACTAACGTCTTCATTGCAGCCATCCGTTTCAATTAGCCCTTGATGAATAATCCCAGCGCCTCGCCGGTGAAAAAAGGAGAACGACGACCTTTAGAAGAGGAACATCCATGAGAATCGATAGAAGAGAAAGGGGAAATGATGGAATTCATTATCCGCGTTCAGATATGGTCTTTCAAGAAATTGAGTTAATGGCGAATTAAAGAAATTGTAGGTTATTAGTCGATTGATCTTCCAAGAGCTGATGTTTTAGTTAATTAGGTTTATACGAGGGCATGGAGGGAATAGGTTTTTAGGATGTGAGTATGGGGATTGAGACAAAATTACATTGATATCCTTGCAAGTGTCTTAATGTTCCACAAAGTTCCAATTATACCCTCATTATATAAGCTTGATTCACTTGTACATATTGTTGTAATAGTTGAATGGTGTACAAAATTACTATGTTGGCCATCACTCCTCCTTTATAATGTATTATAGATTATAGATTATAGATAACCACTAAAAACACACCATAGGGACACTTGTCATGATGAGAGCCTTTCTTACCCTTCTCACAATATTTAGTTTTTGTATGGGAACCTTTATCTATATATATATATATATATATAAACTAACACATTAAAAGAGTGTTTTCACCAACGCATCACCAGGGGTAAATTAGGGAAAAAGCGTTTTAATTTTGAGAGATCGTAACAACAGAGATTCAAAACAATCGATCGAAATGTAAAATAAAACAAAAAATTTTCAACGATTAAACATTATTTCAAACCGATTAAATGTTCATAATCATCACACAATCAAAATCATTGAATTGAATCAAATGACAAAACATATTTGTAGAAAAATAAAAAAACAGAGCATTACAAAATAGAATTGTTAAAATCAGTATAAACCTATTAAAAAAACACAATCAACGCATATAATACTCACGTAAACATACTATTTTAATAAATATAATTAGAATTGAAGAAAAAAATTGGATCTGAAAAAGTTTTAGATTATGAACAATCACAGAATTGTCAACTCTGTATGTTTAAACGCACCTTATAATTGTATCAGATTATAAGGTGCGTTTAAAAACGGTAGTAACTAGTTATCAAAGACAGACAAGAGACGCACTCACTGTAATGTTTGGACGCACTTGTATGAAAAAATACAGATTATGTTTATTTATTAATTTATTATTCGTACAAAGTAATGATTAAAAAATGCAAGTTGTATATCTTATTAATTGTAAAAAATAATATGTGAAATTTTACATGATTATTTTAATGGTAAAAAACTAAAAAATCTTACTGTCTAATAACTATGATTTGATTGGTAATAAATTTAGTTAAATCTTGAAATTAAATATTCAACTACCAAATAATTAACTTTCTTTTTTAATCTATAAAAACACAATTATCAAACATACCGATTCAACTAAAAACACAAAAACAAAATGGCTGAAAACCACATAGATGCAATAAACAACATGCAGGTCAAAATTACGGTTCTGGTTGACTGCATTTCAGAGGTGAGGGATGACCTCAACTCATCTTGTGTAGTTCTGGGTGCACAAAATGAGATTCAGAGCCAGTATATGAAGAACCTGGATCTCATAGAGAAGCTGATGAAGGAGAAGAAGACACCATTCACAGATGCAGCTGTTGAGCACCTACATACTCAGGCATGCATCATGAAGAACATGAAATCCAAACAAAAGGCAAGGGATGCAATCTTAGGTTCCAAGTGATAGGGATGGTTTTGTGGCGGTTGTTTTGGGGTTGTTTTGTGGTGGTGGTTTTTGTAAATCTTTTTTTTTTTTTTTTTTTGTGGTTTAAGTGGTTGTTGTGGTGATGGTAGTGGTGTAAATGTGGTAGTGGTAATGGTTATGGTTTTGGTTGTTACGTAACTGTTTTTTATGTTTTTAATATTAATGATATAGACGCACTCATGGTTATGTTTTGAACGCACTTGTTGTTTCATTTAAAAGCACTAATGTTTAAAACAGACGCACGTTTACAAAATTTAAAAATAACTGATAACATGCACAGAGTTCAGACGCACCCTGTTTACATTCAAACGCGCTCATTAGAAAACAGTAACATTTACAAGTCAAAACATCAGACATCTAAAGAAATCTAAGACAACTCCTGATCATCATCAGAAACTTCTAATTCAATCTCTTCATTATCATCAATGTCATCTTCCACAATATGATCATCTTGTTCACCTTGCGGCCCGGTTGAAGCACCCTCCTTCGCATGTTTTCGTGGATCATGGCCACTCTCTCCGCATATAGCACATGTCCTCTTCCTTTTGCCGGATCGACTAACCTACTTTTCCTTGCTGGACTTTATGTCCTTCTGCTTGCCATAGCTTTTGTTCTTGATACCATTCAGAAGTCGAATAGTGGGTTCGACATTTGATGGTTTCTCATAACCAAGAAGAGAAGCATACCCGTCATGCTTATTCTGATGACTAGGTCTCTTAAACCTGCCCTCATCAACCTTCTTAACCATCTCTTTGATTTTATCATTAACCAAAGTTAACTCGGATAAATCTGCAATTAGAGAGTTTGCAAGATATTCACCGCCCAAAACTATCTCCCGTGCAATACGTCTGGCTTCTTTCGTCTTGTCATCACCAAACTCTCCTGTTTCAAATGAATACTTGATTTCATTTGGAACATCTTTTGTCCACCTCCTCAGAATGTATCTTTTCGGGAATCTATAAACTTTCATCAACCTTAATACAAAAAAATATGCCTACATAGCAGCCCGTACTGCTCGAACCTCCTATATGTACATAATGTAGTCACATCCTCAACACCGTCAACAACTTCCTTTTTGAACAGAACCTGTAAAAAGGTAAAAAAAAAACTATACTGATGACTTTAGACGCACTCGTGGGCATGTTTAAACGCATTAATATTTAAAAAACCAAAAAATATACTGATGACTTTTGGACGCACTTATTAATAATTTAAACGCATTCATAATTAAAAAAAAATACCTCAACAAAGCCTTGACCATGTGCTTGTGAATCATCAACATAAATCTATAAAAAACCTTCTTCATCAGCCCTTTGCATATGAACACTTATTAATTCTTCACAAGTGGCATATATTTCTTCTTGAATATCAAAGAAGATAGTCCGTGTAAATATTTTAGAATCCTCTTCCTCTATAGGGTTTGTAGTCCACATATCAGGAACTGTATGTCTAGAATCATGGTCATTCTTCCTATGATTGAATCTCTGAGCTTCAAGGGACGTTTCAAAGTGGTTGAAAAACTCAACAAGAGTCAACTGAGAATTTACCACTTGGCAAAAAAAAAATGATTCTCACTCTCGGATCTTGATGTTGTCCTCATTAAGCTAGACATAGGTTCATCCTGGTAAAAAGCAGGGATCCACATCGTTCTCAGGTCAAACATGTCCGAAAACCAATTGTTCTCATTTAGTTTGTAATCGACAATAAGTACACCCACCTACAAAATCAAAAGTCTCCGGACTGATGGAGTCTGTCCACACAATATTGTAAGATAAGATTGATTGTAAAAGATTATACTCAAGAGGGATTAGATTATCAAAGAATCTTTTTATCTGTATTACAAAAGATTTCTTTGAGGATCATTACCGTCCTAGTAGCTCATATTGACTAAGAGCCACATTAGACGGACATTAAGACAACTTTCCATAACATTGACCTACATGTTCATTAAGCAACCTGAAAGTTCTAAACTGAAGGTTAAGAACACTTAGTCTGTAAGTCAATAAGATCCATGTATGGGTTGATGCAAGCATAAAATGTGTTGGAATCATAATGAAATTACTCTTCATCAAGAACTAAGTGGATTAAAGAACCTACCTCAAGATGAGTGGGAGCAACTAATGAAAACTTGTCCTTACATAGATGACGTTTCTCTTGACAAGTATATGTTACCTAAGTCAAAGCATTGTTCATGCATAATTTTGACATGAAGAACATCGAGGATTCCTCTTACATGATAGGAATCAAAATTTACCGAGATAGACCCAACGGGATATTAGTTTCATCCCATAAGTTTTACTCTAAGTGGGTCCTTAAGTATGTAACATACAACATTGCTCTCTTTTAGAGGATAATAGGATAAATGAGATTATTACCTTATGCTTCATTAATTAGAAGACTTATGTAAATTTAAGTCTATGCTTGTCTATGATATTGTTCATATTGCTTAGTACTAGGCTTGTCTAGATTGATAAAAAGCATCTAATGGAACATTACAATATCTTTAACAAATAAGAGACTGTAATCTAAAGAAGAAGTGAGAACCTAAAGTGATTGACTACTCTTATTCTAACTTTGTTATATTCAAAGGAAATCAAATGTCAATTTCGGGGTATATTATAACGTCAGCAGACATAACTATCTTATGGAGAAGTCATAAGGAACTGTAAAAACAACCTAAGTTATCATGACATAATGTGTTGCTGATCACAACAGAATGGTCATTAAATGTTGTTGGTAAATTTATCAGATGACTCGTAACTTATTAACTCCATGTAAATACTAAGTTGAAGACTTACTGTGATAAGGTCAGCTGCCCTAATTTCTCGAACAGTAACAGTTTGAGAGGAGCTACATTAGAGTTCGATAAGAAATTATTGTTCGCTTATGCTTAAGAACAAATAGAGGAAATCAGAATTTTGTATCGAATGCATTCATGATATGCTTATGGATCCAATAACTTAAGCTCTATCACCCGTAAGTCTCACTAACGGACCAACTAAGAGAAAAAGGGTATTACTAATGACCATGTATAACTGCATATCGCACTATGAATGACTAATGATTAATGATTAATTTTCCTTATTATGATTTATTTGTCTATTAGTGTGCTAAGCTGGCATAATGGCATAGAGACAACAATATAACAAATCAACAACTAAGGGCGTAACGTAAATTGATCCTAATGTTAAGTTTTAAATTCGGGTGTAGTATGATTAATGAGGGTCCTAAGTCGAATAAAGACTTAACGGCTGTATTTCTCTGTTACATTTTGGGTTTAGATCTAAAATGATTATTAATCTCTGCAGACTTACGTAATACTCATAATAAATGATTACTGGGCTAAGTGGGAGAATGTTGGAATAAATATACGTAACGTTTGTATATTTATCGATAGCCATTATAATCATTTATATTATGATGATCAATTATTAATATTATCCTAAGCCCAATAAGAGATATGTCTTTGATGGGCGGACTATCATTAAATGTGCTTTATTTGGATGTCCCCTGGATTTGTATAAATAGAGAGGTTATTATGAGATTAGGGTTGACTCAAAAAGATAACTGTAACACCCCGCTGTTACATGTCCCAAATTATATTAAATCCATAATTAATTAACCATTAATAAAAGATTATTAATTATTTAGTAAATAATTGTTATGAACAAACACTACATGAATTTGGTCAAAATTGTTGACTTACAAAGAAAAGAAAACTTGATAGCACATAATATGGAATGAATGGACAGCTCTCCTTTTCCCCTACCTCAAAATCACACGTACACACACATATTAGGTCAGCCAGGGTGATCCGTGATAGCCACCCCGTGATACCGTAACCACAGCGAAACACCGTCCCAACCTTCAAATCACGCTCGCAAAGGACATGAAGCGTGATATACATCACTGTTGTGTGATACAGCTTTTGTTTTAAATGTTATTTTTTTATCATAATTTGCACAAAGCCATTTGCACAATTATCCTATATGTTTATAAACCAGTCTCCAAGAATAGTGCCTCTGCCACGTGGCAGAGGCTGGTTCATTTTTTTTATTGGCCTTTAGTTGTTTTAAATGTATATATATCATAGTATTTGGAAATTGTAGCAAGAGTGTTGATGGTTCAGTCGGTAAGCTTGCTGGTGTGTTTGACAGGTAGCCCGGGTTCGAGTCTTACAACAGGTTTCCGTTTTTTTTAATTTTCTCATTTTTTTGTTTTCCTTTAGTGGTTGACAGGTGTTGGATGTTGGATGTGTTGGTGGCTGCAACCGATTGGCGTATGTGAGCGGTGTTGTACACGTTTGTGAACCCAGACACGCGTCTACTTCCCACCCCATTCTTTCTTCTCACTTATGTCGATATTTCTTCTACCCCTTATGCTTCTGTCTAGCTAGCGAGTGATCAGAGAATCCTTTCCCTCTTAAACCGGTGTGCTTCGCTCCATCCTTAAACTTGGTAATGGTGGCTAATCGAGTGGTGGATGGCGGCTTTGGTATCATAAACTGGTTTCTAATGCTTACCCGGTCAATTGATTTCGTATTTTGGTACGTTCTACCATGAAGCCTTAATTGCGATGTAGTTTTTATTGATTTAGGGTTGCTTTCTTAACATTGGTACTACTCTATTGTTGGATTAGGATTGTATATATAACACTGATACTCTTCTTTTGCTATAAATGCTGAAAAAATAACATTGTGCCTATTTTATGAAGAGAACAAGTGTTTTGTCTCTTTGATCTTACGATGTTGTGTTTTTAGGATACTTAAACTCATTTTTTAAAAACAAATTCATACACTAATACACACACAACTTAAATTATAGACATATGCTTTATAAAGGGATATAAATTGTTGTTACTAATTAAAAAGGTGACATTATGATTTGGAGCTTCTTTTCATCTGTGTAAATCATGATAAAACAAAGGGGAGATCTTCATTCTATCATATGTGTTATATGTGGAGGCCTAGACATAGTATCTAAACTCATTGCCTTTATTATTTAATTCATTTGTGATGTAGTGAAAGAAAGATGGGGGAAATTAAATCATGCCATGGTGTAACTTGCAGATTTTTTTAAACATCAAATGGGGTATATTCCTGAACTATGAATGAAGTTGCACAAGTGTTGGTATAACCATTTATTGGTTGAAATATAAATTTTATTTGTGTCTTTCAGAAGGCTTAGTTACCGGCGATTGGTAATGTCAGTGACTATGATGCGTTTCCATCATTTGTTTAATAATAAGCGATCATGTTGTGGCAAAGGTGTAGGATGGTAGGTTTACACCTGCGACCCACCTTGTGCCTAATTTTTTTCCAAAATCTGAGCCTATTTACTAATGGCCCAGTACTTGAATAGTGAAAACCCAGTGGTAATCTGTGTGATCAGTAAGATTTATGTGTAAGCAATGTGAAGGTTCGGTGTGAATCGATTGACAAGAAGAGATCAAGAAAAGACGAGTTATGCGTGAACCGTACAAGGGTTTTCTGTGTGAAACCGAGCAAAACCTGATCTGCGTGATTGGGAAAGGTGTGTTGTAACCGTGGCGTACAAGATCTATGTGATCTGATGCGTTTGGGCTGTATGTGTGTTCTTTTAGTGTCAAAGAAACAAATGAGAGGAAGGGGAATCTAAGCTAGAAAAAGGTTCTTTGTGAACTGGTGTTTGGTTCAAGAGTAATTTGGTTGGTGGAGCACCACAAAATTAAAGAGGCTTGGCTGGACGCGTGACTCCAAGTTATCAAGGAAAAGAATTAATTATAGGTTCCATTAAAGAAAAGGGAACATGAATGCTGCAGGTTCTTGGAGGAAAAGAAAACAAAGAAGAGCATGGGTCAGTGATTTAAGAATATGTGTCAATTAAAGTTTATTGTTTAAGTTGGTGAAAGATAATAAACAAAAAGTCTGGATCGACTGTTTCATTTTGGTTTCGAACTGCGACAGAAAGCTAAATGAAGATCAAGAAGACAATGACCAAAGAAAGTACCGTTTTTAAGTGATGATCAGGAAAACGGCGTACCGGTGGGATTCGACAGTTGAACTGGGGCTGTTTCGGGGCTGCATCGGTAACGAAATAGTACAGAGCGATGTGATATAGGGCTGCCAAAACTGGTGAGTACGAAAACAACCAAGAGCAGGTTTAAAGAAATTGATTTAAGCAAAGAAGCGAGAGCAAGATTTTGAGTCGGATCTATGTCAACCGATCAAGCAAAAGAACAAGATGAGAAGCAAGAAAGAAAGAAGAATCGACATTAAGATTAAGGGGGTGAATGTTGGGTATAATCTTGATGTTCCGGGTTGGTTGGGGTCGAGTACGGGTCAAGTCAGGTCAAAGTTACGTCAGGGGGCTGAGGCATCAGTAGAATAGGTCATAATAATGTGTTTGTTTAGTAGTTGTTTAAGTCCGAGTCTTTTGTATTGGTGGCAAATTATCAGGGTGTTAGTCGTTTATTTTTTCATGTAGTGGTTGGCTATTTAAAGGCTTAGTATGGTGAATAACAAAATAACCTTTTGATGAATTAAATAAAAGTCTGTTTGTTAGTTTATCATTAAGTGTGTGAGTTAGGGGTCTGATCCAACAAACACCCCATCAACACTACCTACACCAACAGAAAGTGCAGGAAACTTGGCACTGAAAAGATTGCAGTTTCGCTCTTCAGGTATATCAAATTTATCAAATGCAGTTAAAAATTGTAAACTGATTTCTAACATAAAAATACATTACGTGTAGGCAACCAGCACCACGGCACAAAGAGGCTACGATATCCTGATTATGAAAGGCTACCCAATAACTAAAACCTTCTGCAGCAAGGCATCTATTTAACCAGCTTAGGATCCTTTTGAAATGTTCTACAGGTTTTTCGAATGCCAAATAATTTGACTTATCTGATTTGCAATGTGTGCCGAAAATAATTGATCATGCACAACCTTGACACCCATGTGACCCATTCAGCTTTTTAAACATTTATTTACAATTAAGATATACTAATGCAACCCATGTTTTTGTATTTCAGGTGACGTGGGATTGATGTTGTGTTACGTGGGGTACCTGGGTTCGAGTCATGTAGCCTTTGTTTTATTTTTTTCATCATTTAAGGGTTTTTTTTTTTTTTAAATGCAGCAAGTGGTTTCCAGGTGTCGACATTTTGGGTCTCCACGTTAAAGTTTTTGTGTGTCATCAACTGCCGCTCTTATAATCTCTTTCATTTAAACCTTTGAAGGTTTATTCTCCTTTTGGTTTTCAACAGGAGACTTCAGCTTATTGAGTTTTGGAGCAAATTGAAGCAGGTAAATTCTTTAACATCTTTAAGTTTTTGGCTGCATGTTTGTTAAAAAAGTCAGGTTGTAAGGAAACCTTAAAAAAAAATTTCTCTATAAAGTTAAAACTCTGTTGCAGTTTGTCGTTTAAAATGTGACATGGTAACGTTACCTGCATACATGTTATCTGCATAATGTATTCACCCTTAGTTAATTACCAAATGGAGTTCTTTTGGTTAATCTTACTTGCTATATTTGGCAAAATTTCCTCAATTTTTTAAGTATAATTGTTTGTTTATTTAGTGTTTATTTCTTTATTATCATCAAATACGTCTTCAATAAATATTCATTGAAATGTTAACTGTAAGGCTTGAATCCACATGTGAGCTGCAATGGCCGACCAACAACCTAATTTTCTAGCTCCATTTTCTAATAAAATCAGCTCGTCCACCTAAGGCAACACAGTCGTGTAGACCTGACACTGTTTTGAGGCCATCGTCTTTTATGTCACCTACAACCACCATATTTGCACCCCCACCGGCTCGGGTTTGGATCGCTTACACCTATGACTACAGTGAAATACCAAGAGAAATGAACATGTCTCAATGCTACCTTAGCTACCTTAATTGCAGGGAGTCAATAAGTATTCTGTTCTAAATATGTGTTTGGAACTGTGATCAGTTCCCCAATATTCGAGTTTATTGCAAAGAAAACGTTTGATAAACGTGTTGGGAGTTTGTGATTCAGAAGTATGGATGCTTATATATTGTTATGTGTTACATATGTCATCTACAAAAAATTGATTCTCATACGTTGTTACATTGTGGTTTGTAGACTAATGATAAAATGTAATTGTAGAATCCTTTGTTGAGTGAAGAATCATCGAGTCATGTGTGTGATTACAGAAACTTAGCATATTTTATGCTCTTGTAAATGTGTTGGAATTTTTTTTGTTGAGATCATGTTGCGTGTAGGTAATCAAAGCACAAATACACATGTTATTAAAGTGACAACGATTCAGTCTAGCGCGTCGCAATAGGTATTGTTATACGAACTTCTTTATTATAAATTTGTTGAACTGTTTTGGCAGTTTTGGACATACATTGGATACACATGGAATAAATTTCATCTTGCTGTTTGTTCTACATTCCTTTTCCCCCGGGTTTTGTTATGTTGGTGCGGGCTCTAACGTTTATGGATTTGCTTATTCTTGCTGTCACGAGCGCGCATAGGTTAGTAATTATACTAATAGTTTGTTTCTGTTTTTTTTGCAGTTGATTTTCGTTTACCTGGACTGTGTCTTCACATGGTTAGTGGGTGTGCCTTCTTTCTTTTTGTGTTGAATAGTCTGATGAAAACTACTGCAGGTAACTTAGATGCTTTTTTGAGCATTTGTTAAGTTGTAGAATTCTATGTAGTGACTTTGTTTGTTGGCATTTGTGTGTTGTCTCAGTGTCTGCGTTCCAAGCGTTTGCGTATTGGCTTATCAGCAACGGATGTCGCATCGTCACCGAGCCCTTCTTTTGAAGATGCATTTGCTTTGTCAGTTTAAAGGAGATGAAGTTGAACAAGGGCCATGTCTTGAGATAACATTGTTTGTCACCTAACCTCTCTAGGTATTGTTATGTATTGTTTCTACATATCGCGCCACGCGCACTATGTTAACGATAAGTTTTAAACATCCAACTCAAAGGTCCGTTGTATGACCGTTTTTTTTTTTTGACAACCTTTAAATCAATAGTCTGACATATGACTGTTTTCTTTGGGCATGTTATTTATCGCTATCTCTATTCGCTTACAAACATGTTCAAAAGTTGCGCAGCGCGTAACTCGGTAACCCACTAGTTTGCACAATTTTCCATTCTTTTGTTTTTATGTGATTTTTTTTTTGTTTTAAATATGATTTTTTTTTTTTGATAAATATGAGTTTATTTTAAATATGAGTTTTTTTTTTTTTTTTTTTTTTTTTTTTTTTTTTAAATTGAGTGTGATACCATCATTCCACTCCATGCTTTATCACTACTAGAAAAATACATTTTCTTGACATTCTTTTTATGACATACACCTATTTAATGACATGCAAAACTGTATGGATCCTTCGACTCCAGCAAACGTTACCAATGATGTTCTTTTGGAGTTGCAGAATGAACAAACCCACTATTAGCTTCGATTTGATCTAATGAAACACGTGAGTGGTTTAGATATCGAGTTCGAGGACCCTCACCCACCGCTCATTTAATTTTTTTAATTAATGTATTTTTTTATTTAATGTAATTTTTTTATTGTAATGTTTTTTATTTAATATAATATTTTTTATTTAATTTAATGTTTTTTATTTAATATAATGTTTTTATATATTTTTAAAAATTAAAAGTTTAGTAATGAAATGTGATGGAATGTGAACACTGCCGCATGAGTTTAGTGATGGAATGTGATAGAATGTGATAAAATGAGGTGACAGAATCTGATTGGGTGTGATAGTGTGATGAATGAGATAAAAGGGTGACCATCCCTTGTGCCTTTAGGCCTAAAGGGGCGCAACTAGAATGAAGTTTTCATTTAACTGATTTTAACCAATCATGCACTGCCACATCACTTCATTGATTTACTTTACTGAAACACTTTTTTGTAGGCAACACTTAACTGATTCACTTTACTGAAATCTTTATTTTTTATTATTTTTTTAAAGAAACATTAATTAAACATATTATTAAACTAAATAAAATAAAATTACATAATATTCCATAAAATAATATCAATACATGACATCAAACCATTATTTAATAACGTAAATAAATAGTAGAAACACAGTTATATTTTATGTCATTAAATACATGTATGTCATAAAATGAATGTCAAGGAAGTGTGTTTTTCTAGTAGTGCTTAGTCATGGCTGGCTTAAACAAACCAAGAGTAAATTAGGAAAAAAGTTTAAAACAAAGGCTTAAACCGTAAATTAATTTAAACGATTTCAAATCGATTAAACATTTTGAAAGATTACACAATAAAAAAACAGAGATCATACTGAACGTTAAAAGAAGAAGAACAGAGATCATTCAAAAAATCAAAAACCAGAGCATATACTGAACGTTAAAAGAAGAAAAAGTAATGAATAAATGCTCGTTATTGTTGTGAAATACTTTCGATTATATTTCATGAAGAACGTTTTAACCTAAAACAATTAGGTTAACAGATGTTGAATAAGAAAATGAAGAAGATAGTGGTAACATAGGGTGTAAAAACGCACGTACATGTACGTTCATTATTATAAACACACTTGTATATTCTTTAAAAGCACGTTGTATATTCTTTAAACACACGTTATATATTCTTTAAACGCACGTTGTATATTCTTTAAACACACGTTGTATATTCTTTAAACGCACGTTCTATATTTGGGTCTGACAAAAAAAGCACGTTCATTATTATAAACGCACGTTGTATATTCTTTAAACGCACGTTATAAAAAAAACAAATGCACATTTGAAAAAATTGAAAACGCACCTTTGAAAAAATTGAAACGCACCATTAGAAAAAAGAAATGCATGTTTAATTTTTTTGTGTTGGAAAATCATCTTTTCAAGTAGAAAACCCAAAGTGGACTGATATACGTTAATTTACACATATAAAAGTCCCCGTTTAACTCCCATTTTCAGACGTTTTTGACCTTATACACGGTGCTTATTTTGGTATCTTTGCAGTTTCAGGTCTTAAACGATGTCCCGGAAGCATAACTG
Organism: Ambrosia trifida; assembly: GCA_028751855.1. Taxonomy (NCBI): domain Eukaryota; kingdom Viridiplantae; phylum Streptophyta; class Magnoliopsida; order Asterales; family Asteraceae; genus Ambrosia; species Ambrosia trifida. The sequence goes on along the minus strand of CM054132.1, from coordinate 59,054,652 downwards.
AAGGAAAAACGCAGTTTTCGCGCGCAAACAGGACCTCAGGTCCTGTGAGCGGCCGCTCACTCCTCCAGATATTTTCAGAAACCTTCTGGAAGGCCTACGTCAGCAAACGAGCAACTGGTCCACTTGTCTGAAAAGTGAGCGGCCGCTCACAGGCCCCTGTTCTTCTATAAATCCCCTATTCAGCCCACTGATCGATTATTGGGTTTTGGAGAGGCGATTTTAGGCGATTTTCGGACGAATCAAGCTGCTGGAAGGCCGTTTAACAAGCTCGGGAATCCATCCGGTCCATCCTTCATCATCCAATCCATCTCTTTAGCATTCTTATGGTTTGATCCTTTAAGCCTTTTAAGATCCAAATCTGATTTTGTATGCTATTTGATGTTGTTTTAGTTAATCGTACGCCTACGGGCAAGAACATTAGTAATAGTTAGTAGTTAAAACAATCATTAGTATGTAATCATGTTTTGTATAGATTTGGCGTTTTTCATGTCTGAATCTTGATGATCATAATGCAACCTTGTTTCGTTGTTAATGGATTTGTAGTTATGTTTGAATGACTTTGATGATTATCGAATGTGTTAGGCGGATACATGTTGAAAAACCGTCTGTTTAATCATCCGGTAGTAGACTAGTTAACTTGTTAATAAGTTTACACCATGAAACTGTAACCGGGTATTGGTTTGGTTAAAGTTAGTCGAATAATGATTAGAAATGCTTACCGGCACGTAAAAGGGTTTTAAAAGCTTAATGGTGTCGTTACTGATCTTTGACACGGTTAATGATCTTTGCTAGTTATTTTGGTAGATATAGCGATCTTAGTAGATTTGTGTTCAAAGTTGGTAAAATGGAATAGGTTGTGAAATGTTCTACTTTATGCTAGTCTCGGTGGTTGTATTGTGTATTCGGTATTGCTTTCCTTGATTAGTGAGGTTAGAAAACTCTTAACGGATGACTAACTTATCTTTAGAAGATTCACATGAGATCATATCAGCTGCTCGCTAATAAACGACTTGGGGTGGTTAACATGTGTATTCGTGTTAGCTTTCCATATAGTTGTCATGTTAGGATGCCCGAAAGGGACACTAACTGTCAGAAAATGGGAATGTTGATCACGCCGTTATTTCTTATTAAATGTAGATGACATGCTAGGATTGGCGTATTATAGTTTATATAGTTATATTTTCTATTTGGAGTCGTAGTTAAGTTATTTACATATGTTAGAATTAATTTAGCTATAAACAAACTCAAACTATCTTTTTCTACTGGTAAATCGTGGATAGAGTTTTAGTACCATTGCTCCGCACGCGTCCATGGATCGATATCTGGTTCTTATCTACACATTACTATATATATGACAGGGTACACTTGCCCTATTGTGTATGTTTTAATATTAAGGTCTAAACCATTTTTATAAATATTAAAGCAAAACGTGTGTTATTTCATTGTAAAATTATGTGTATATTCGCACACGTCAAGTTTTTGGAGCCGTTGCCGGGGACGCGACGAGCTTTAAGAACGAACCGAGTCAACTTTTTACCAGTGTGTATGCTTGTGAATACTTGTTTATACTTCTTTGATTAGTTATTTCATTTATTTATTTGCATATATGATTATTTGAATTTTTATTTAATTTATCTGTCTCTAGATATTTTGGATTGATTTTAGATTGGTTTATAGGTTTGCATATAGATTCATTCATTTATCTGCTTATAGGATTGTTTGATTTGATTTTTCGTTCATTAGGATGTTGATAGATTTAATTTATTGAATATTGGATTAATTGGTTTGTCTATGAATTTGATTTGTTCGTTATTTGATTAATTAGATTTATTTGTTCGTATTCGGACTAATTATTAATTTCATTCTTTGTATAGTTTTAGGCTTAGTCTGCTTATTTCTGTTCATTTTATTGATTCTATTAGTTTTTATTTGATTTTCTTAAATATATTTGCTTTCCGTTATTTTCGCATGAATTTATTGATTCTTTATTTCATTTACTTATTTTTCTATCTTTTATCGCCTTTTTGGGTTTGTCATATATTCGCCTGTTGCAACTTATCATTCTTACATACAGGTTGATGTCCGCGAACCCCGGGTCTTCTGGTGATCTTTCCGACGAGGAGCGAAGGCGCCTGAGGAGAAGCGAGAGGATTAGACTTCATAAGTTGCGTCTTGTTTCCGATATTCTAATTGCTGCTCCTATAGTTGAGGTCCCAATTGACGAGGCGAGGCACGATCTGGCTGACGACGAGGGGTCGGAAGCCCACAGTGACATTATCATGGCGGACGACGACATTCCGCTGAATGATAGTGGTCGTCCAGGAGGAGATGGACTCGCACCGAGTATTGTCCGGCCGGTTATTTTGGCTGACCATTTCGAGATCAAATCCAGTATCGTGAACATGATACAAAACTCGGTGCAATTCGGTGGACTGGAGCATGAGGATCCAGGCCGACATATTGCTGCATTCTTAGAGGTTTTAGCCACCTTTAAGATGACGGGCATCTCCGATGATGCTATCCGTCTCAGACTCTTCCCATTCTCACTGCGGGACAAAGCCCGGACTTGGCTTCTGTCACAACCCGCAGGGTCGATCACGACCTGGGCAGAGTTATCCCAACAATTCATGCAACAATACTTTCCTCCTGAAAAGACACAGAAACTGAGGAATCGCATCATGACGTTTCGTCAAGATGACGAGGAATCATTATACATCGCGTGGGAGAGATTTAAAGACCTACTCTTGAGTGTCCCGCACCATGATATCTCAAAAAGACATCTGGTGCAAATGTTCTATCAGGGACTCGAGTATGACTCACAGGAACGCCTAGATGTATATGTTGGGGGAGACATCGGAACAAAGTCCCCCAATGAAGCACGGGCCATTATCGAAAAGGCGTCCCAAAAGTCAAAGTCTCGAAAGAGTGACCGATCGAGGTCTTCATCTGCCCGATCGGGTGTACATGCCGTGGATAACTACACAACCATTTCTGCACAGATAGAGGTGCTGGGCACGAGATTTGACAGATCTCAACAAAGTGTAGCCCAGGCCCAAAGTCTGTGTGATCAGTGCGGGGTGTCTCACGAGCCTGGCTCGTGTGCTCAGGGGGTTATGTATACTGGCCACGAGGATGTGGCTTACAATACTTACAATCCGGGATGGAGGAACCACCCAAACTTCGGGTGGAGATCTGGTACTTCGAACCAGAACCCTCTCGGATTTCAGCAAAGAGCCTCCGCACCACACCAATCTCACCAATACCAACAGTCCCAACAACAACAGCCTTACCGATCTCATGGCCAATCCTACCAACCCAGACCGAACCAGTACCAGAACCAGGGCGCCGGGGGCAGTTCCCAGCAACACGCCCAAGGCGGTACGTCTAGGTTGGAGGAGATGATGTCTCAACTCCTCACCAACACAACAAATTCCAACCAAATTGCTGAGCAGCGCTACCAGCAACACGAGGATCGCTTCTCCAATTACGAAGGGGAGATGAGGGGACAAAAGGCGTCCATGCAGGCCATAGAAAACCAGGTAGGCCAGATGGCGAAGATGATGTCCGAGAGATAGCAGGGCAATCTCCCGGGCAACACTGAGCCTAATCCGAGGGGGCATGTAAATGCCATTATGATGAGGTGTGGTAGAACCACGGGACCTGACACATCGGGCTCACCACCGATCACTGAGACGGTCCAGACTGAGTCTTCGGACGAGGTGCACGCTAGGCGAGTCCCAGCAAGTACAGCACAGCTGCCGAAGCCAGTCACTGACTACACTCCTCCTGTTCCATACCCTGGCAGACTTAGGAAACAAAAAGACAAGGCGCAATACGGGAAATTTCTCGAGCTGTTCAAACAGCTACATATAAACATCCCGTTTGTGGAGGCCTTAGCTCAGATGCCTAAGTTTGCCAAATTCCTGAAGGACATCCTCACCAATAAGCAAAAACTTGAGGACCTGTCCCGTGTTCTCTTAAACGAGAACTGCTCTGCAATTCTGCAGAATAGACTGCCCATGAAGATGGGAGATCCAGGTAGTTTCACCATCCCTTGTCTGATAGGGAACATGTCTGTCAGTAATGCATTGGCAGACTTGGTTGCGAGCATTAACCTTATGCCTTATAAGGTTTTTGAGAAGTTGGATCTGGGTGAGCCTTCACCCACCAGGATGAGTATTCGTCTTGCTGATCGTTCGATCAAATATCCTCGGGGATTTGTTGAGAATATGCTTGTCAAAATTGAAAAATTTGTATTCCCGGTGGATTTTGTCATCCTTGATATGGATGAGGACTCTAAAGTGCCTCTGATCCTCGGACGTCCTTTCCTTAACACGGTCAGGATGATTGTTGACGTGGCTGCGGGCCAAATCATACTCCGGGTGAATGATGAGCATGTGACTTTTGATGTTCAGAGGTCGATGCGTCATCCCGAGAGTCAGGATGACACACTATACTATCTTGACATAGTAGACCAGTGTGTTAGTTCTCACTTTCGAGGCACGATAGAGGGGAATGTTTCGGGCATACATCTGTTGTGTGGGGACTTAGATGGCATTATGAAGGAGGGCCATAGAGATGAGCAGCCGGTCTATCAGATCGGTGATGATAGTTCCCAGAGCCCGGAGCGTTTCGTGGAGATTGAGCGAGAGGAGAGCGATAAGTCGAAGCCGTCTGTTGAAGATCCGCCGTCTTTGGAGCTGAAGGAGCTCCCACCGCATCTGGAGTATGCATTTCTTGACAAGGAGGGTCGTCTGCCTGTTATCATTTCATCTTCTCTATCTGCACTTGAAAAGAGCGAGTTGCTTCGTGTGCTTAAACTTCATAAGAAGGCAATCGCCTGGAAGATCATGGACATCAATGGGATTAATCCCTCATTCTGTACTCATAAAATCTTGATGGAAGATGTCTATAAGCCTTGTGCGCAGTACCAGAGGCGTCTGAACCCGAACATGCAAGAAGTTGTTAAGTCCGAGGTCATTAAGTTGCTTGATGCTGGATTGATATATCCGATCTCGGATTCTGTTTGGGTTTGTCCTGTGCACGTCGTGCCCAAGAAGGGTGGCATGACGGTGGTCACGAATGATAGGAATGAGTTGATTCCTACGAGGACCATCACGGGGTGGAGAGTTTGCATTGACTACCGCAAGCTCAATGACGCCACCCGCAAGGATCACTTCTCGCTTCCATTCATCGATCAGATGTTGGAACGACTGTCGGGGAAGTTATATTACTGTTTCCTTGATGGTTTCTCGGGGTATTTCCAAATCCCTATCGATCCCGTGGACCAGGATAAGACGATTTTCACATGCCCTTTTGGCACATTCGCCTACAGGAGTATGCCGTTCGGGTTGTGCAATGCGCCGGCGACCTTCCAGCGTTGCATGGTTGCCATTTTTCATGACATGATCGAGGACTCCATAGAGGTGTTCATGGATGATTTTTCCGTTTTTGGGAGTTCATTCGATCAGTGTCTAGGGAATCTGGAGCGGATGCTTCAGAGGTGCGAGGAGACCAGTCTTGTGCTAAACTGGGAAAAATGCCACTTCATGGTGAAGGAAGGAATAGTCCTGGGGCATAAGGTCTCCCAAAGTGGGTTGGAGGTTGACCCGGCCAAAGTAGATATCATTTCTAGGCTCCCTCCACCCTCCTCTGTCAGAGCGATCCAAAGTTTTTTGGGTCATGCGGGATTTTACAGGCGATTCATCAAAGACTTTTCAAAAATCGCCCGTCCGATAACCCGTTTGTTGGAAAAGGATGCACCGTTTGTGTTTGGTGCAGAATGTGTGAAAGTCTTCGGGCTTTTAAAGTGTTTGCTTGTGGAAGCCCCTATATTGGTAGCACCCGACTGGGAGCTGCCATTCGAGATTATGTGCGACGCGAGTGACTTCGCGATAGGGGCGGTCTTGGGACAGCGGAAGGACAAGCACTTCCACCCGATTTACTACGCTAGCAAGACTCTTCATGATGCTCAGGAGCATTACACCACCACGGAGAAAGAGCTTCTAGCTGTAGTATTTGCATTCGACAAGTTTAGATCTTATTTAGTGTTGTCGAAGTGTCTATACGGACCATGCAGCGATCCGATACCTTTTTAGCAAACAGGACGCGAAACCGCGCCTGATTAGGTGGATCCTGTTGCTGCAGGAGTTCGATATAGAGATTCAGGACAAGAAGGGTGCCCTGAATGTTGCTGCTGACCATCTGTCCAGACTTGAGCATGAAGATGCCGAGAACTCCGCGTGGGATACCATTAATGACAATTTTCCCCACGAGTTCTTGATGAGTGTCGAGTCGGTGGAAGATGTATCGCCATGGTTTGCGGATTTTGCGAACTACCTCGCGTGCGGAATTCTTATCAAAGGATTGTCGCACCAGCAAAAGAGGAAGTTCTTCGCAGACCTCAAGCATTACTTCTGGGACGACCCATTTTTGTTCCGGGTCGGGGCGGATCAGCTGATTCGCCATTGCGTGTTCAGGGTAGAGGCGGCGCAGATCTTGCGCGATTGTCACGAGGGGCCTACCGGAGGTCACCATGGAGCGAATTACACTGCTAAGAAAGTGTTAGACTCTGGGTTTTACTGGCCCACACTCTTTCGTGACTCTCAGATATTGGTCGGTGCATGTGATTCGTGCCAGAGGGCAACGAACATATCGGCAGGCGACCAAATGCCGCAGAACCCCATCCAAGTCTGTGAAGTCTTTGACGTTTGGGGCATTGACTTCATGGGACCATTCCCCTCCTCACGGGGCAATAAATATATACTCGTGGCAGTTGATTACGTGTCAAAGTGGGCCGAGGCGCAAGCCTTACCCACAAATGATGCCCGAGTTGTAGTGAGGTTTGTTAGGAGCTTGTTCTCGCGGTTTGGTGCCCCAAAGGCACTGATTAGTGATCGTGGTACACATTTCTGTAATGCGCAGCTTGATCGCGTGTTAGCACGTTATGGTGTCCACCACAGATTATCCACCCCGTATCATCCACAGACAAGTGGACAGGCGGAGGTCACTAACCGTGGATTGAAGCGAATCCTTGAGCGATCAGTTAATCAAAACCGCAAGGATTGGGCGGACAAGCTGGATGACGCGTTATGGGCCTTTAGGACTGCCTACAAGACGCCTATTGGGACGACTCCCTTTTGGCTTGTTTATGGCAAAGCGTGTCATCTCCCTGTCGAGTTAGAACATAGGGCATTCTGGGCTCTTACAACAGCGAATTTAGATCTTAAGACCGGCGGTGAGACCCGTTTCTTGCAGATCCATGAGCTAGAAGAGCTTAGGCAACAGGCCTATGAAAGCTCGATATTGTACAAAGAGCGCACGAAGAGACTGCACGACAGTCGCCTGAAAAGCCAGAAAGATTTTCAGGTAGGCGATTTAGTCCTGCTCTACAACTCGCGCCTGCGTCTCTTTCCAGGAAAGTTGAAATCCCGATGGACAGGACCGTACACTGTTAAGGAAGTATATCCTTACGGAACTGTCATGATTGCAAATTCAGAGGGTTTGACTTTCAAAGTCAACGGTCATCGCCTTAAAGTCTATATCGACGGACCGGTTGACGAATCCGTGGAGGAAATCGACCTCTACACCCCACACACTTAATAAGTGTGGGGAAGTGAGTCTAGCTAGCGACTCGTGAATAAATATAGTGTGACACCCCGCATTTTCAGGTTAAATACTTTTACTGAACTCTAGTAAACTTACATGTTCATACATGGCTAGATACTTAACTAGGGTTAGTTAAGTAGGTTAACATGTGTTAGAAGATGCTAACATATGTTATAAGTAGGAAAATCCTTGTTAAACACACACATGAGTCCTGTATCCCAAACGTTGGTGAATTATGTGGCATACATAGCAGTAATACGTACAATTGAATTATGGTGAACATGAAGTACGTGCTTATGTGAATTACATGTTTTTGTGAATGATCGCCTAACTGAAAGATAATACGTAGATTATGTAAATTAAGTGCGCAACATGATTAATATGTTATGTAATAATGAAAACAATGGTTTCTATGCAATTTAGGGTGACTAATATTATTGGGTCCGGTATTGGGCTATAACATGATTAAAAGGTCAAGTTAATGGACTAGAAGGGCCCTAAAACCCAATTACTTGGGGAACAAGCAAGGCCCTCTTATAATTAGGAGGCAAGAAAAAGATAAAACCCTACTTCTTCTTCTTGTTTGTGCCGTGCGAAACCCCCACCCCCATCCCCTCTTGGTTTTGCAAGCAATCAAGTAATCCTTCACCTAATCAAGCTAGTTCGGGTTTGATTTCAAGGCCCTAGGGAGTTTAATCCTTCGCAAGGTATACATTCTTATGATTTTTGATGAATTATAATGATTGAAAAACTTTAAAAACCCTAAAAATAATATATGTAGAATCGCATGTATGTATGTGTAGGAGTTCTTGGATGTTCTTGATGATTTGATGATGATTGTTATTAGTAGCCATGATTAGGGTTTTCACATGATAACATATGTGTTTTGCTATGATTAATATGGTGTTTAATCAGTACTATAGGTGTTATACATGTATTAGGGATGTTCATGAAAAATTAGGGTTTGTAGATTACTTGGGATGCAAGTTTAAGATTCTGGCAGATTCGTTTGAACGTGTTGTAGGGGCTGTAACGGATTGGTAAATCGATTGTTTTGATGATTTCTTTGCATGATTGTAATGTACAAGGTCTTAGCTTTTCATAATGGGCAAAACCATCGAATTTGGACATCGTTTGAGTCGTTTTTGGAATTTTAATTGATTAGGGGTCATATCAGATTTTCGGATTTGTAAATTGGGCTAACTTTAAATGGGCATAACTGGAGATTTACAAGTAGTTAGGTTATGAAATTTTTACAGTAAGTCAATACTGGAAAAATAGAGCTTTTCCAACTGGATTCATCTCGTTTGGATGAATACACAATTTTTAAGAATTTTCCTACTAAACTGACCTGTTGAGGAAATTTTCTGGACATAGCTGGGTTGTACGAATTTTCATAATTTTTGTGTTTGGAATTAAGACAAAACAAAAATAGGTATTGTCGAGTGAATCCCAAATAAAATTCAGTAAACATTTGGGACTCTAATTCATTCGTTAAGTATTTTAAATAAATTGTTTTTCACAGCGCACAATCTGTCCTAAAAACGCAGATTGTGTACGGGGTCTTTAAGTGACTATTTGGAGTTCTATGTGGTATGTAATTGACATGTACTTGTGTGGAAACTTGTATGAGATGTATTTGATGTATTAAACTGATAATAATTGCTATGATCACCAACGGGATACGTAGGACATACTTGAGCATGTAGAGTCATTAGGTGTCACTACACGGTTTTGAACTTTTAAAAGTCTTGGATAAACGAGTTACATGGTGTGTTGGTTACGCACGTATACTCACCTAGTGACATTTGTAATAGGGAGTCGGTAGCACGTTACTATTCGTGGAATTTGGATTTTCACTTGCGACCTAAGGTGAGTTTCACTACTCTTTTTCTCAAAAGCATGCGTCTCAGGTATGAGACACTTTACTTAACATTTTCTAGTCCGGTTTGGGACTACTTACACATCCCGGGTTGGGATGCCATGGATCCTTATGAGGGTCGGTCACTTTGCTAATTCGCAATTGTGTCCTTGATAAACTGAACCATTTCTATCATTTTGTAAGTCCTCACGTACCGAATGAGTTGCCAGGGTTGGCAAGCGGGTTATTAGTTGATAGCGCTATTAGGTCTTACAAACCTCACACCGGCTCGGGGAGCGCGGGCGTGAACTATAACTTACGAAACATTATCATTGTGGATAGACAATGATGTCAGGCATACGGCACACTTATGTGGCTACACGTACATAGTAGTTCGGTATAATCGGTTAGTTATCATGAATGGGTTAGCTACCCTTGGCATGCGATGAATTAGTGGTTACACGGTGCGGGGCACCAACATAACTTACTTACTTACGTGGTTTGAAAACCAGCACTTTTACCTATCGAATTACTTTACTTTGTGAACTCACCAACTTTATGTTGACACACGATAGCATGCTTTTGCAGGTCCCTAGGTACGGAGCACGATAGGACATGCATCATTGTATCATGGGCTGTGAACACTATTTTAACTTATACTTTACTTTGCATTTAATGGTTTTATTTTGGGCGCGTTGTTTTGCGCATGAACTTAATTGGTTATGTTTGAATTACGCTTCCGCAACTTAACTGAACTTTTTGGTAAACGTTAAACATGATTTTCAAATACGAACTAAATGGTTTGGGCATTTAGAGTCGTTCTTATGACTTATGGCTATGGGATCCTGGTATGTCACGCGCCTCGCGGTATAAACCCCGCAGTGGAAATTTGAGGGTGTGACAGATTGGTATCAGAGCCATTGGTTATAGTGAACTAGGACTGCATGTTGAGTCTAGTCTATAACCATTATAGCATAAGTACGCTCACAACTTAAGTGCACAACTAGCTTTTAGCTACTCATACCTACAACATATGATTTCAGGAGGTATGTTATCTCCTAGTTCTAGACCTAATTCTAAACACGTCAATGGTGGGAACCCAGGGTTACACCAGGTGACGCACTACTGGGAGTAGTTTTCTAACAAACCTCATGGATGAGGAAACAACAAAAGTACAAGGGAGGGAGCCCATTAAATCAACTATGAAAGAATTTGAATGCTGAGACTTATCTTTTGTCACCTAGTAAGGAGACAATTAGTTTTTGTTCCTTGTTACTTGATTCTTCTTACTTCCTTCGTAACACAGACGGGACTGGAATACACAAGTAGAACTTATTTCTCACCTTAGTACCTTACGCCTAGTATGAGCGGGCGAACGTATGACTGCATATCCTTGTTTTCTCATAAGTATATGGTAGATTCATGGGAACACATTAGATCGGGACTTGTTACACACACTCTTGGGGAGTTACGTAAAGCCTGCGATGTAATGCAACATCACAAGGGAGGATGAAACCTACTAATGGCTGATAGCCACGATTGGAGGAACGAGTGGTACAGCTTACCACTAAACTGGTTCACATAGGACTAGAGAAGGAGATTGTACGTGATGAGAACCATATAACACTGACATCGCAAAAGAGGAAGGATAAGAGATGGAAGGGGAACCTGAGCAGGACGAGCACACGGAAAGTGAGGATGAAGGCTCTACTATCTAGACAGAGCATGGCGACGATTGGCTCTTACCTTTTCTTACCTATCATTTCTTTCATTTCCCTTGTTAACTTAGATAAGACTGAGTTTTTATGATCAACGATAGGGTGGTTGAGGCCCTCGCATCTTTCCCAGCTAGTAAAGATCTATATTGCTAAATCGTTCTTTTCCTCTGACTTCCACATTTGAACTTTCTTATTTCTCGAACGCACATGCCACAACAACAACCTGCCATCATATCTTCAAGCCTTTTATTGATCGTAATCCTCGATGACTCCAACGGAACTGAAGGAGACCGTCTGATTGCTTCGATAGTATAAGTCTCTGCTATGTGCATTTGCCCCAGGCAGGATGGGGTAATGTATGCTACATGCACACTCGATGAGTTACAAATACTTGGATGGAGAACGTAACACCCTGTGGTGAAATCTAGAAATTTTGTTATATAAGGACGGATGGGTCTGAGATCGACGCCTACACTACCAAGCTACAGGAGATAGCCACTATAGGCTCAAATCTATTTAACCTACCTTACAAATACCGAAAGGGTGGGACCCTCAGATTCGTGGCTTGGCCACTGCAGCTCACCTACAAATCTTTCACTTGACTCGAAAACTCACAGATGAGACTGCCGATCATGGTACTTTTCTGAAGCATGGTGCTTCATTTTCTACTATTGGTGATAGCAAGAGAACGTGGGATAGTGTGAGGTATAAGTCCTGCAACAACAACAACCGTAACGGTAGCAACAACAACGGGGCTCGGGGAAAAGCATTCGTGATTGGCATTGGGGAAGCTAGGACTGATAACAAGGTCGTGACGGATACGACACTCTTGCCTCTATTTTATATGATACTGGTGCGGACTATAGTTTTGTGTCATCAAAACTTAACAAACAATTAGGGATGGTTCCTACTCTTCTTGATACCCCATACTCTATTGAACTGGCTGATGGGAAGCCTGTCGAGGTAACCCATATACATCGTGACTGTAAGCTCGAGTTGAACGGGCAATTGTTGCCATCAACCTCTTACCTATCACCCTAGGTAGCTTTGATCTCGTGGTTGGCATGGACTGGTTGTCCAAGCAACGCGCGGAAATTCTCTGTCAGGAAAAAATTGTTCGCATTCCTCTCCCAAGTGGAGAACTCTTATCTATACAGGGTGATCGAGGTGGTGCCATGGTGGGCATCATCTCCTATTTGAAGGCCCAGAAGTGTATTCGCAAGGGCTGTCCGGTCATTTTGGCTAACATATCTGACATTCGAGCTGAAACTGAAACTAGAATTGAGGACATCCCAGTGGTCCGAGATTTCCAAGATGTCTTCCCAGAGGAATTACCTGGACTTCCACCCGTTCGTCAAGTGGAGTTCCAGATTGACCTTGCACCTGGAGCAGCGCCAGTTGCACGCGCACCATACCGTTTAGCACCAGGTGAACTTCAAGAACTATCTACCCAACTCCAAGAGCTATTGGATAGGGGTTTCATTAGACCTAGTTCTTCGCCATGGGGAGCTCCAGTTCTGTTTGTTAAGAAGAAAGACGGGAGCTTTCACATGTGCATAGATTATCGGGAGTTGAACAATGTGACGATTAAGAATCGTTACCCTTTTGCCTCGTATTGATGACTTGTTTGACCAACTGCAAGGGTCGAGCTTCTACTCTAAGATTGACTTGAGGTCAGGATACCATCTACTGAGAGTCCGAGAAGAGGATGTGGCAAAGACGGCGTTTCGAACTCGTTATGGACATTATGAGTTTTTGGTAATGCCATGTGGGCTAACTAATGCACCGGCTGTGTTCATGGATCTAATGAATCGTGTGTACAAGCCCTACTTGGACAAATTCGTCATAGTGTTCATAGATGACATATTGATTTACTCCAAGAGCAGGGAGGAGCACGAGCAGCACCTGCGGCTAATCTTGGAACTACTGAGGAATGAGCAGCTGTATGCAAAGTTTACCAAATGTGACTTCTGGATTCGAGAAGTCCAATTCCTTGGGCATGTGGTCAACGAGGCAGGAATACATGTGGACCCAGCCAAGATTGACGCTATCAAAAGTGGGAGGCTCCTAGGACCCCTACTGAAGTGCGCCAATTTCTTGGTCTCGCTGGTTATTATCGCAGATTTATTGAGGGATTTTCTAAGATCGCTCAACCTCTCACCGCCCTAACGCAGAAAGGTATTACGTATAAGTGGGGAGATGCCCAAGAATCCGCCTTTCAGCTACTAAAGTCCAAACTTTGCAGCGCACCGATATTATCGTTGCCTGAGGGTACAGAGGACTTTGTAGTATATTGTGATGCGTCTATCCAAGGCTTAGGGTGCGTACTGATGCAACGTGATAAGGTAATTGCATATGCATCGCGACAACTGATGGTCCATGAGAAGAACTACCCCACTCATGATTTGGAACTGGGAGCGGTAGTTTTCGCTCTCAAAATCTGGAGGCACTACCTCTATGGAACCAAGTGCACAATTTTCACTGACCACAAGAGCCTTCAGCATATATTTGGCCAGAAGGTACTAAACATACGGCAACGTCGTTGGGTTGAACTTTTGAACGATTATGACTGTGCCATCAAGTATCATCCAGGGAAAGCTAACGTAGTAGCTGATGCCCTCAGTCGAAAGGAAACGAAACCCAAAAGAGTGCGAGCCTTACAACTCACCATTCATTCTAATCTTCCTGATAAGATGCGTGAAGCACAGGGTGAGGCATTGAAGGAAGAAAACATCGGGCTTGAGACCCTACATGGTGCTGATAAGCACTTGGAACTGAGAACAGACGGTCTGCAGTACTTCATGGATCGAGTCTGGATACCACGATTTGGGGATCTCAGACAACTGGTGCTCGATGAAGCACATACCTCTCGCTATTCGGTACATCCTGGTTCGGACAAGATGTACCAAGATCTTAAGACTCTATACTGGTGGCCAAACATGAAAGCCGAGATAGCCACCTATGTTAGTAAGTGCTTGACTTGTGCGAAGGTTAAGATTGAATATCAAAAACCTTCAGGCTTACTCCAACAACCAGAGATTCTGATGTGGAAATGGGATGGAATTTCCATGGACTTCATTACAAAGCTTCCTAGAACGCCAACGGGCCATAACATGATTTGGGTTATCGTGGACCGTTTAACCAAATCGGCCCACTTCCTGGCAATAAAAGAAACGGATTCATTAGAGAAGCTGGCGAACCTATACATCAAGGAGATAGTCTCTAGGCATGGGGTGCCTACTTCCATTATATCTGATCGCGATGGGCGATTCACTTCTCATTTCTGGACTACCCTCCAAGATGCTTTAGGAACTCGTCTTGATATGAGCACAGCCTATCACCCACAGATGGATGGACAAAGTGAACGCACCATCCAAACATTAGAGGATCTGCTACGAGCATGTGTGGTGGACTTTGGTAATAACTGGGATAAGCACTTGCCCTTAATCGAATTCTCTTACAACAACAGTTACCACACTTCGATACAGTGTGCGCCTTTCAAGGCACTTTACGGGCGCAAGTGTAGGTCTCCTATCTGTTGGACTGAGGTTGGGGATAGCCAACTAACAGGTCCTGAACTCGTGCACGAAACTTCTGAGAAGATAGTGCAAATTAGAAACTGGATGGCTGCTGCTCGGGACCGACAGAAAAGTTATGCTGACAAACGTCAAAAACCTTTGGAGTTCCAGGTTGGGGACAAGGTTTTGTTAAAGGTGTCACCATGGAAAGGAGTGATACGCTTTGGGAAACGAGGGAAGTTAAATCCCATATACGTCGGACCTTTCGAGATCGTTAAAAGGATTGGTCCAGTAGCTTACCAGCTAAATCTACCAGATGAACTCAGTGGAGTACACAATGTATTCCACGTCTCAAACTTGAAGAAACGCTTATCTGATACGACACTGGTAGTACCACTGGAGGAGATCCAGGTGGATGATCAGCTGCGGTTCGTGGAAGAACCAGTGGAGATTCTTGAGCAGGGCGTCAAGAAACTAAGACAAAGTACTGTAACATTACGCGTTTATTAATTATACGTTACGACAAGTGTATTATTTTTGGTGGTGTTTTGAACCCCTACACAACTATAATTATTCATACATATATATCTCTCTCTCTCTCTATATATATATATATATAGATATATAGTTATAATATTAATAATAATAATAATAATAATAATAATAATAATAATAATAATAATAATTACATATACTAGAGTTTGTGATTTTCTTACCCAAACCCATAGCCCATTACCCAAGTCATGTTAAACCCCATACCTGAAGCCCAACACATGTCAGGCCCAGTATCCGGCCCAAACATCAAGCCCAACTCCCCCCCTTCTTCCCTTTCACGAGTTAATAAAAAAAATATGCTTTCCCCAGGTTTCGAACCCGAGGCCCCCCCACTCACACACACGCGTCTCAACCAACTAGTCTGGATGTTTTCCTTGTTTTATTTCCAGCCATAATTATCTTTAAACCAACTTTCATTCCCTTCTTCTTTCTTCCTATAACAGCGAGCAGCAGCAGTTTGTATAGGATGATTTGAAATTCACAAATTTACCATGTTTAATAATCCTTTGACCACTGATACGTGATTATCGGCCATCAACAACCAAAATTACACGCGAATCATCATCAATCATTGATCAATTTTAATCCCACGCGCGTATAGACTTAAAGGTTTAGTCAAACCTTCCAATTAACCCAATCCATCGACCCTCTATATAAATTGAACCTTGGCACAGCATAACAACTCGCTCACAACTCTCTCTCAACCTCCAATTCTCTCTGATATACTCTGATTATTATTATTGTGCTCGTCGTTTGACTTTTGCTTTGACCCGGCTATTATAATCAATTCAACACTGTGAGTCTTCGTTTTTTTGTGGGTTTTATTCATCGGCCATCACACATCAATAGCCCTATAGTTAATCAGGCTATTGATGTGTGATTTGCCCGATTGCAAATTCTAGGGCTCGTTCATTTGGATTTGGGGATAAACTTGATTTCGCGTGTGTATTTAATTAATTTTAAACAAGAAACATCACAACCACCGGCCTAGGCCAAGTGGTTGTGACCATGGTCCACCACAGAGGTTACCCGGGTTCGAGTCCCGGCTCTGACCGTTTTTGTTCTTTTCTTTTCTTTTTTTTTACAACAATTATATATATATATATATATATTAAACCTTTTAATCTTTTAAATTCATTTTAAAATATCAAAACTATTTTATAAATTCTAAAAAAATTATATTTGTTTAATCTGAGATAAAAGTTTTATTTACAATTTTTATTTTTCAGAAATTCATTTATTTAATATTTATAATAATTAAATCATTTTTATACTATTATATTTGTAAAAATCCATTTATATATCAAAACAATTTTATTAATTTCCACAAAAATTATCCTATGTTTGTACAATGGTAAACTTTACTGAAATGATTTTTAATTCAGAAAAATCATTTATTTAATATTTTTAATCAATTTTTGTTAGTTTTAATCATAATTAAATCATAATAAATCCAATTTTTAGTATTTTTACACCAAAATTTTATACAAATTATTTCTGATCATTTAGAACAGAAATATAATTTTTAAACTGATAATTATTTAATTTTAGTAATTTTTAATTATTAAAGTTAAAGTTTGACAATTTGTAATAAATAGATTTAATAATCTATTTTAAAGAAAATAATTTTATAAAAATTATTTTTATACTTTAAACACATTCTTGTGACCATCCTAGATTTAACATTTATAAAAAGATTTTTAGTTATTTATTTACTAAATTTCTCTCAATTGGCGAATATTTTTAATATTAATCAAAAGAGCAATTATCCCCAAATTCGAAGCCCTAGAACTTATACATTTGTAGACTTGATAGACTTAGACATATTTATTACCTTATTTTAGGGTGATACTTGATACATTGGGTCAACACAATTATCCAAATTTCTCAACAGATATAACATTTTACCAAGGTGAGTTTTACATAGCCCCTTTTATTTATCACCATTTTTGGGGTGAAACATGTTATAACATTATCATTGCAATTCAATCATCAATGTGTCTATGTGTTGTCTATGTTGCATTATGTCTTGAGCATGATTAGAGTAAGCACCATTCTAGCATAATCATTAACTCCGTACAAGCCGACGGTATACATTGATAGATCTATTGGACTGACAATCCCACCCGGATACGTGCCTCCTACAAAGGTTACGTGGGTGTTTGTTATCGCATAACATATTCAATTGGACAATGAGCGTATGGTATGTATCATTTTATAACAGTCATCAGGGTTGATTATGCACTCGATTTATTTCTAGTATGTTCTCACATATGGACTAGATTGACATGACACATGAATTGCACAACATTTTTATTCTATTATCAAAAACCTATGTAATTCTCACCAACTTTTGTTGACCCAAAACATTTTCAACTTAACATGTTTCAGGTTCTATTTGCTTGAAGATTTGAATTGATGCTTGAAGATATGTGTATAGTTTTATTCAATTTGATGTACAAATTCTAGAACAATTGTATGTAATTCAATTAAATCATTTGATGGAATTTAATATTTACCATGAGCTACTGAACAATCATCAATACGTGACATCCCGATGTTTCCGCCATCGGTTGGGGTGTTACAGATTGGTATCAGAGCCATGGTTATAGGGAATTAGGTTATTAGAAAAATAATCTAGTCTATAACCATAGGATTTAACAAGTACTTGCTTCTTTTGCTTGCTATTCTCTATCTCCTACTTCTTATCCCTACTATCATCCCTACAAGAAAGTTACTCTCCATCACTGGATCTACTCCTAGACTAATAGGACAAAAATCCTCAGGTTTAACCTGAACTACCTTGAGATCTCGTCGAAGTTCTAGATTTTAATAACGAACACGTGCAATCTGGAAGGGTGAACGCCTGTATTCTGAGTCTTCTGTCTAGGCTGGCATTGCGCATATATCCCAATCAGACGAGGGACCCGGATGCCTACCTGGGAATTCTCGGGATGAGTGTTCACTTATAGGCTAAAGCATGTCTTCATATGTTATTAGAATTTAGAATCTTTGATAAGTCAACGTTTTCGTTTATTCGTTCTAATTAATGAATAAATGATTACAATCCTTATATAATCTCACCCATTTCACTGTGTCTCTTACAGATCATGCCTCCACGTCGCAGCACTCGCAACAGCAATGGTGAGAACCACGAAGAAGGTGGTGATAACCATAACCATGACCAAGTTCCTAACCACAACAACAATGGTGTTGATGCCCAATTGGCTGCAATCATTTCTCAACAAATGGCGCAGCAAATCGCAACTCTGGTTCCCAACTTACTCGCTCAGGTCATCCAATTGAACGGCAACGGGAATGGTCACAACAACGGGAACGGGAACGGCAATGGAAATGGAAATGGACCCCAAGCCTGCACCCTTAAGCATTTCAACTCTTGTAACCCTCCAAAGTTTAGTGGTGAAGAAGGAGCTACTGGACTCCTCCAATGGTTTGAGGGTATTGAGAATACCTTCATCAACAGTGAGTGCCCCAACAACTTCAAAGTCCGTTATGCCATGAGTGTTCTTCACAAACGAGCACTCACTTGGTGGAATGAAGAAAAACGCACTCGCGGAGCTGAAGCTGCACTAGCCCTAACTTGGGATCAAGCTAAAGACATTATGAAGGCAGAGTTCTGTCCTCGTAATGAAATTAAGAAGCTGGAAGATGAATTTCATGATCTTGCTCAAGACAGTGGGGAAAACCTTGCTTACAACACTCGTTTTCACGAACTTAGCTTACTGCTACCCCACAAGGTCACTCCCTTACCTATTGCAATCGAAAAATACATTGGTGGTTTACCAATGCAAATTCAAGACACAGTGTGGGGAAGGAACCCTGCTACTTTGGAAGAAGCAAAGCGTTTGGCTGCCACCCTAACAGATAACCATGTGAAAGCAGGAACCCTAACTCGTAAAGGGGAAAAGAAAAAGGATACTCCCCAACCTGCCGTTGAAATCAAAACCAAGGCCTCAACCAACGGGAAGAACAAGGTCAGGAATTTTGCAATAGACACTACTGCTCCACCCACCAAGAAACAATACAATGGGATGCTACCTAAGTGTGACACCTGCCAGTATCACCACCCAACTCAAGTACCCTGTCGACAGTGCACCAATTGTCAGAGGTATGGGCATCTTGCGGAAGCTTGTCGAATCCCTGCTACAAACGCTCTTGATGCTCCAAACAACCCCGCTTGAGACCCTCCAACTACTTAACAGCAAACCCTACCATTCGAATAATATCTATTTTTAATTTCATGTATTGCCACTTTTTGAATCAAATAATAAAATCAAGTATTATCATAACATCTGTGTGCATGCTTGTTTGAATGTGAACTAATTGCTATATCTATACTTACTTGCTTGTACAAACAATTAGTTAACTACCAAACAACCAGCTTAACGATTGGTAGAGGTCATCATGTCTTTCCAACAGTCGGGAGAGGCCCTACCACCTGCTCAACGACTGGCGGAGACTATCAGACCTGCTTAACAATCGGTAAAGTCATAAAAAGGACGCAAAACCCTAATGTAAGGTAAATTGGTAATTACGGTCCGGAACGTAATCATGAATTTACAGGTACATTAAGGTAGTGTGAAATTTTATCAAGATTTTCAGTAGTTGACCAATTGTGGGACTAGTGTTTCTCTTAACTTCGGGACGAAGTTCCTAAAAGTAGGGGAGACTGTAACATTACGCGTTTATTAATTATACGTTACGACAAGTGTATTATTTTTGGTGGTGTTTTGAACCCCTACACAACTATAATTATTCATACATATATATCTCTCTCTCTCTATATATATATATATAGATATATAGTTATAATATTAATAATAATAATAATAATAATAATAATAATAATAATAATAATAATTACATATACTAGAGTTTGTGATTTTCTTACCCAAACCCATAGCCCATTACCCAAGTCATGTTAAACCCCATACCTGAAGCCCAACACATGTCAGGCCCAGTATCCGGCCCAAACATCAAGCCCAACTCCCCCTTCTTCCCTTTCACGAGTTAATAAAAAAAATATGCTTTCCCCAGGTTTCGAACCCGAGGCCCCCCCACTCACACACACGCGTCTCAACCAACTAGTCTGGATGTTTTCCTTGTTTTATTTCCAGCCATAATTATCTTTAAACCAACTTTCATTCCCTTCTTCTTTCTTCCTATAACAGCGAGCAGCAGCAGTTTGTATAGGATGATTTGAAATTCACAAATTTACCATGTTTAATAATCCTTTGACCACTGATACGTGATTATCGGCCATCAACAACCAAAATTACACGCGAATCATCATCAATCATTGATCAATTTTAATCCCACGCGCGTATAGACTTAAAGGTTTAGTCAAACCTTCCAATTAACCCAATCCATCGACCCTCTATATAAATTGAACCTTGGCACAGCATAACAACTCGCTCACAACTCTCTCTCAACCTCCAATTCTCTCTGATATACTCTGATTATTATTATTGTGCTCGTCGTTTGACTTTTGCTTTGACCCAGCTATTATAATCAATTCAACACTGTGAGTCTTCGTTTTTTTGTGGGTTTTATTCATCGGCCATCACACATCAATAGCCCTATGGTTAATCAGGCTATTGATGTGTGATTTGCCCGATTGCAAATTCTAGGGCTCGTTCATTTGGATTTGGGGATAAACTTGATTTCGCGTGTGTATTTAATTAATTTTAAACAAGAAACATCACAACCACCGGCCTAGGCCAAGTGGTTGTGACCATGGTCCACCACAGAGGTTACCCGGGTTCGAGTCCCGGCTCTGACCGTTTTTGTTCTTTTCTTTTCTTTTTTTTTTACAACAATTATATATATATATATATATATATATTAAACCTTTTAATCTTTTAAATTCATTTTAAAATATCAAAACTATTTTATAAATTCTAAAAAAATTATATTTGTTTAATCTGAGATAAAAGTTTTATTTACAATTTTTATTTTTCAGAAATTCATTTATTTAATATTTATAATAATTAAATCATTTTTATACTATTATATTTGTAAAAATCCATTTATATATCAAAACAATTTTATTAATTTCCACAAAAATTATCCTATGTTTGTACAATGGTAAACTTTACTGAAATGATTTTTAATTCAGAAAAATCATTTATTTAATATTTTTAATCAATTTTTGTTAGTTTTAATCATAATTAAATCATAATAAATCCAATTTTTAGTATTTTTACACCAAAATTTTATACAAATTATTTCTGATCATTTAGAACAGAAATATAATTTTTAAACTGATAATTATTTAATTTTAGTAATTTTTAATTATTAAAGTTAAAGTTTGACAATTTGTAATAAATAGATTTAATAATCTATTTTAAAGAAAATAATTTTATAAAAATTATTTTTATACTTTAAACACATTCTTGTGACCATCCTAGATTTAACATTTATAAAAAGATTTTTAGTTATTTATTTACTAAATTTCTCTCAATTGGCGAATATTTTTAATATTAATCAAACGAGCAATTATCCCCAAATTCGAAGCCCTAGAACTTATACATTTGTAGACTTGATAGACTTAGACATATTTATTACCTTATTTTAGGGTGATACTTGATACATTGGGTCAACACAATTATCCAAATTTCTCAACAGATATAACATTTTACCAAGGTGAGTTTTACATAGCCCCTTTTATTTATCACCATTTTTGGGGTGAAACATGTTATAACATTATCATTGCAATTCAATCATCAATGTGTCTATGTGTTGTCTATGTTGCATTATGTCTTGAGCATGATTAGAGTAAGCACCATTCTAGCATAATCATTAACTCCGTACAAGCCGACGGTATACATTGATAGATCTATTGGACTGACAATCCCACCCGGATACGTGCCTCCTACAAAGGTTACGTGGGTGTTTGTTATCGCATAACATATTCAATTGGACCATGAGCGTATGGTATGTATCATTTTATAACAGTCATCAGGGTTGATTATGCACTCGATTTATTTCTAGTATGTTCTCACATATGGACTAGATTGACATGACACATGAATTGCACAACATTTTTATTCTATTATCAAAAACCTATGTAATTCTTAGGGCTGGCAATGGGTAACCTGTTAAGACACGATAAGACCTGTTTGACTGAAAAGTACACTATTTGATTTTTTGACTTTTTTTAATACTTAGAATTAAGAGGCAAAAATCTTTCATTTCCCTTTTTTGGTACATAAAACATAAAACTGTGTTATAAACATGAGATATAAATGAGTTAAACGAGTCGTGTTCATGTTTAGAACTTATTTGTTCGCGCGCGTCAGAGACCTGTTAACCTGTTAGGGACACGATTTGCCAGCCCTAGTAATTCTCACCAACTTTTGTTGACCCAAAACATTTTCAACTTAACATGTTTCAGGTTCTATTTGCTTGAAGATTTGAATTGATGCTTGAAGATATGTGTATAGTTTTATTCAATTTGATGTACAAATTCTAGAACAATTGTATGTAATTCAATTAAATCATTTGATGGAATTTAATATTTACCATGAGCTACTGAACAATCATCAATACGTGACATCCCGATGTTTCCGCCATCGGTTGGGGTGTTACAAGTACTATACCTATTGTTAAGGTACGGTGGAATTCCCGTCTAGGACCGGAATACACGTGGGAGCGCAAAGATCAGATGCGGCTCAAATACCCACACCTCTTTACTGAACCTGAAATCGTACATAGATCCAACGCGGAACATAAAGCAGCTCTTTCAAAGTGAATTTCGGGGCGAAATTCCTTTCAACTTGGGGATGATGTGACATCCGGGAACCAAGCACACATTTTTATAGCTGGCTTTATTGTTTACTTGCTGAATTTCGGGACGAAATTCTTTTCAACTTGGGGATGATGTGACACCCCGCATTTTTAGGTTAAATACTTTTACTGAACTCTAGTAAACTTACATGTTCATACATGGCTAGATACTTAACTAGGGTTAGTTAAGTAGGTTAACATGTGTTAGAAGATGCTAACATATGTTATAAGTAGGAAAATCCTTGTTAAACACACACATGAGTCCTGTATCCCAAACGTTGGTGAATTATGTGGCATACATAGCAGTAATACGTACAATTGAATTATGGTGAACATGAAGTACGTGCTTATGTGAATTACATGTTTTTGTGAATGATCGCCTAACTAAAAGATAATACGTAGATTATGTAAATTAAGTGCGCAACATGATTAATATGTTATGTAATAATGAAAACAATGGTTTCTATGCAATTTAGGGTGACTAATATTATTGGGTCCGGTATTGGGCTATAACATGATTAAAAGGTCAAGTTAATGGACTAGAAGGGCCCTAAAACCCAATTACTTGGGGAACAAGCAAGACCCTCTTATAATTAGGAGGCAAGAAAAAGATAAAACCCTACTTCTTCTTCTTGTTTGTGCCGTGCGAAACCCCCACCCCCATCCCCTCTTGGTTTTGCAAGCAATCAAGTAATCCTTCACCTAATCAAGCTAGTTCGGGTTTGATTTCAAGGCCCTAGGGAGTTTAATCCTTCGCAAGGTATACATTCTTATGATTTTTGATGAATTATAATGATTGAAAAACTTTAAAAACCCTAAAAATAATATATGTAGAATCGCATGTATGTATGTGTAGGAGTTCTTGGATGTTCTTGATGATTTGATGATGATTGTTATTAGTAGCCATGATTAGGGTTTTCACATGATAACATATGTGTTTTGCTATGATTAATATGGTGTTTAATCAGTACTATAGGTGTTATACATGTATTAGGGATGTTCATGAAAAATTAGGGTTTGTAGATTACTTGGGATGCAAGTTTAAGATTCTGGCAGATTCGTTTGAACGTGTTGTAGGGGCTGTAACGGGTTGGTAAATCGATTGTTTTGATGATTTCTTTGCATGATTGTAATGTACAAGGTCTTAGCTTTTCATAATGGGCAAAACAATCGAATTTGGACATCGTTTGAGTCGTTTTTGGAATTTTAATTGATTAGGGGTCATATCAGATTTTCGGATTTGTAAATTGGGCTAACTTTAAATGGGCATAACTGGAGATTTACAAGTAGTTAGGTTATGAAATTTTTACAGTAAGTCAATACTGGAAAAATAGAGCTTTTCCAAGTGGATTCATCTTGTTTGGATGAATACACAATTTTTAAGAATTTTCCTACTAAACTGACCTGTTGAGGAAATTTTCTGGACATAGCTGGGTTGTACGAATTTTCATAATTTTTGTGTTTGGAATTAAGACAAAAAAAAATAGGTATTGTCGAGTGAATCCCAAATAAAATTCAGTAAACATTTGGGACTCTAATTCATTCGTTAAGTATTTTAAATAAATTGTTTTTCACAGCGCACAATCTGTCCTAAAAACGCAGATTGTGTACGGGGTCTTTAAGTGACTATTTGGAGTTCTATGTGGTATGTAATTGACATGTACTTGTGTGGAAACTTGTATGAGATGTATTTGATGTATTAAACTGATAATAATTGCTATGATCACCAACGGGATACGTAGGACATACTTGAGCATGTAGAGTCATTAGGTGTCACTACACGGTTTTGAACTTTTAAAAGTCTTGGATAAACGAGTTACATGGTGTGTTGGTTACGCACGTATACTCACCTAGTGACATTTGTAATAGGGAGTCGGTAGCACGTTACTATTCGTGGAATTTGGATTTTCACTTGCGACCTAAGGTGAGTTTCACTACTCTTTTTCTCAAAAGCATGCGTCTCAGGTATGAGACACTTTACTTAACATTTTCTAGTCCGGTTTGGGACTACTTACACATCCCGGGTTGGGATGCCATGGATCCTTATGAGGGTCGGTCACTTTGCTAATTCGCAATTGTGTCCTTGATAAACTGAACCATTTCTATCATTTTGTAAGTCCTCACGTACCGAATGAGTTGCCAGGGTTGGCAAGCGGGTTATTAGTTGATAGCGCTATTAGGTCTTACAAACCTCACACCGGCTCGGGGAGCGCGGGCGTGAACTATAACTTACGAAACATTATCATTGTGGATAGACAATGATGTCAGGCATACGGCACACTTATGTGGCTACACGTACATAGTAGTTCGGTATAATCGGTTAGTTATCATGAATGGGTTAGCTACCCTTGGCATGCGATGAATTAGTGGTTACACGGTGCGGGGCACCAACATAACTTACTTACTTACGTGGTTTGAAAACCAGCACTTTTACCTATCGAATTACTTTACTTTGTGAACTCACCAACTTTATGTTGACACACGATAGCATGCTTTTGCAGGTCCCTAGGTACGGAGCACGATAGGACATGCATCATTGTATCATGGGCTGTGAACACTATTTTAACTTATACTTTACTTTGCATTTAATGGTTTTATTTTGGGCGCGTTGTTTTGCGCATGAACTTAATTGGTTATGTTTGAATTACGCTTCCGCAACTTAACTGAACTTTTTGGTAAACGTTAAACATGATTTTCAAATACGAACTAAATGGTTTGGGCATTTAGAGTCGTTCTTATGACTTATGGCTATGGGATCCTGGTATGTCACGCGCCTCGCGGTATAAACCCCGCAGTGGAAATTTGAGGGTGTGACATATAGCACGGCGTGTATGGGCGCGCCAAATTGTATATATATATTCATAGCTTAGAATAGTTTTTTAGTTAACTTGTTTTAATTTTAACTTGTTTTTGGTAGTTTGTTTTTAGTCTTTGCAGGTTCGATTCACACCTTATGAAGATGTGGAAAGTCGCTTCACAACAGAGGTAGTTTACTAAGAAGCGTCCTAAAACAGGTATGTTGGTTGTTTGGGTCAAAACGGACAAGTGCAGGCGTTTTTTGGTGAAAAACTGCAACAAAAATACATGTGCAGACACATTGAGCGGCCGCTCGGAGGCTCCGAGCGGCCCGCTCCAAACGCCCAGTTCAAAAAAAAATGAGCGAGCGGCCGCTCCAAGGGAGCGAGCGACCGCTCGAAGTGGTCTGCACATGTTTTTAAAGGGTAAAGTTGGTATTTCACAATTAAAACTAAAAAAAAACCAACCCTGAATACCACCAAGTGGCCGCTCCTTATTCTTTTGACCTAAATTCTTCATTTTTTGCTCTCAAGAACACCCACATCATAACCTCTCTAATCCACATCCTAATCTTCAAACAAGGTATGAATCTTCTTTTATTTTCTTGCAATTTCCTTGTTCTAGTGTAGATTAGTTTAGATTCTTGCAATCTTTTCATGATTTTAGGTTCCCTTCATAGTGTTTAACAAACCCTAGAATTGCTTGGAATGGATTGTTTGTTTTCTTAGTATAGATTAGTGGGTAATTATTGTCCTAATCTTTAGGTTTTTGGGTTTTCTTCATAAAATTTAAATAAAATCCGAAATTATTTTTTAGATTTGTGTAATTTTCTTAGTAATTTGTTTAGTGTAATTTAGTGTAATGTAGATTAATTTCATAATAGGATTGTATGCTAGTGGTAATGATAGTGTAATTTAGGTTTGTTCTTGGAATTTTGGGGATTCTTCGTAAATGTTTAAACATCCCCAAATTCCTCTTGTTGTAGGTAATATTTTGGTGTTCATGATCTTGTTTTGTTGGGGTTTCCTTCATAGATGTTTAACAAAACCCCAAAACTTTAAAGATTATTAGTGTTTTGTTCATAAAACTTTGGGGCGTTCTTCATAATTAAACAAACGCGCCCCAGGTTCAAAGATCACTTCATAAATGTTTGGTTTCTAAACACCTTGGGCTAAATGACTTGAATTTAAGATGGTTTTGCAAACATAGCGTGTAGGTGTTAAAAATTCCAAACTTGTTTGAAAACTTCATAAGTATGAGATCTCGGCCATTCAATCGCCTAGGTACAAAATTTTTCAAAAACCAAGTGCTTGAATGGCCGCTTTTAGAGTGCATTTGGCTAAAACACTGAAAACCGGACAAAAGCCAGTGCACAGGACCAAAAACAGGGCTGCGAAACGAAAAATGGCGCGCAGGACCCTGTCAGCGGCCGCTCCAAGGTTGTGAGCGACCGCTCAATGCTTCTGTGATGATTTTTTATTTTTTGTTTGGCGTGTTTTGGGTCCGGGTCCTATTCCTTCGATTACAACTGACATATTTAAGCATTTTGATGCAGATGGTGCACCGCTTTTTGAGATTTGACCCGACAAACCCGCGAGAACGCGGGTGTCTAGAGAGGTATGACGAGCTATATGCGCGGAGGGAAATGATTGCCACTCCGCGTAGGATTTGTTTGGATACTCTAGCGGAGGTAAATCAAGAGGAGAGGCTGCGGGAATGGATGGACCAACCAATGGAGAACCTGCTTTCTATAAACGAACCGGTCTTTATGGAGATAACTATTGAATTCTTCTCCACCTTGACCTATAGAAGACCAAGAAAGCATCTAGAACCGGATTTTCAAGCAAACGGGATACATGGGCTGCAGTTTCGCCTAGGTGGAATCTGGCGCGACATCTCAGTCGCAGAGCTGGGTCACCACTTGGGAATATATATCGAGGAAGAGATTTATGATGATAGCTTCAATGAAGCTATGTATAAGTTCCCCGACGACAACGAATTGCGGAACGCTTTTTGGGCTCAACTGACGGGGCTTCCACAATACAACCCCCAAGGCTCAAAAGCGAGCAAAATTTGTGACCCATTGCTCCGGGTATTTCAGAAGGTTCTCTGTGGCACGGTGGCTGCAAAGAAAGAAAGTTCCACCAACTGCCCCACTCCAGATTTATTATTCTTATACGCCCTGGTAAGTGATCAACGGGTTAACTTGGCTGCATTAATAGCTTCTTTTCTTAGCACAGCAGCAGGGGCAAAACCAGGCAGTATGATTTATGGGGGAGAATATGTGACTGCTCTAGCTAGATCAATGGGTGTCCTCAAGGCAGCAAAGAACACCCTTACTCGGGTTCCAGGAGGATCTTATGTCGACCTGGATACACTCAGACACATGGGGATCCTACATGAGTATGACGATGGGACGTGCCGGTTAAAAGGGCACAATAATGAGATCTGGAACCCACTTCCACCACCACAGCAACAGCAGTCACCACAGCAGCAGCAGTCACCAGTACAGCTGCCACATGAGCAGCAACCACACCAGCAGGAGCCTCTACTGCCTCATCAGCAGCAGTACCACTACCAGCACCCTCAAACCTTCTATGACGAATTTGGTGCGTTCAGAACAGAAACGCGCGACACCTTATATCAGCATGGCGAGTCCCTACAGCATCAGGGCGCGACCCTTGACTACCTCGTGTCTGAATTTCACATTTGTTTCCCAAACCATTTTGGGAATCCCCCACAAAGGGGACATCCGGGGGACAAGCGGAGACGAGGTGGGGATGCAGCGGGATCATCGGGGACTTTTCGGGTTATCAACAACAGGGGAGTTTTATTCTCCTTTTTCGCTTTTGTCAAGAATGGTGATAGTGCAGGAACAGGTGATGGTGCAGGAACAGGCGAGCACCGATATGGATGCTCCAGGCTATCAACATGCTTTTCGGGTTATCAACAACAGGGGAGTTTTATTCTCCTTTTTCGCACAAATAGTTAGCTATTTCATAAACGCTTTCTATTGTCACATTGGGGACAATGTGAGTTTCAAGTGTGGGGAGGGGATTAGGTCTTGTTTGTCCTCTTGTTTGTATATATATATATATGTATGTATATATTTACACTAAAAAAAAAACCTTTAAAAGTACATATATGTATATATTTACTTATAAACATCAAGCCTAACTAATTTTTGATAAAGATAACTCGAGGCGCGACAAACAGATGAGATGCGAGCATGTTAGATTCCTACACTTACACCCATTTCCTTCCGATTACGTGAGCATTTGAGTCTTAAAATAGATTTTCATTTCTTTGACATTCTTTCGAGTGAGCCGGATGTTTCGTGTAATTTAGAACTTGTCATTAGCATACTTATTTAGATCAGATACGTGTGGGATTGTACGAACATGATTGAGGCATTTAGATACCCTTTTGATTTAGCCTTTTCTTTTCGTTCTATCTGTTTCCCATCACCCAAATGTTATCCACTAGTTAACCATGTTGAACCTAATCCCGTGTTTTTCTTATTTACCACACCATTTCACCACTAAACCAAATAACCTTTTTCTTTTAAACCTTTTGTGTTAAAACTCGGTTTAGGTTATTGTTTAACTAGTTTATGTGTTGTAAATAGTTCGTTTTCGGGTTTATATATTTAGAACCCGTATGTTGATTATATAATCAGTTTCAGTCCTGTATATATATCATAGATATATATATGTTAAAAAAAATCCAGAAAAATAGAACACCCTAAAATAGGGTGAATTAAAAGTATTCGAGCAGTTTTTAGAACTTTAAAGTTAGAAATTATAAGTTAGCTCGTTTCTAAAGAAAAATCGCCTATATTAGCATTTGTGTTGTACAGTTATAGTAGTTACTATTAGTTAGACATAACCGCCGGGTTTTAGCCGATTTGTCACTTTAAATATCCATTCCACACCCTTACCTTTGCCTAACATTACAACCCGTAAAAGACCTCTTGATTTGTGCTTTTTCACATGTTAGTTGGTGAAGACTAGATCTTTTGACAAGCTTATGATATTGCACGATTCATTGTCTGGGCAATGGAGCGATTTACACATACACATTACACGTATGTATCATAAATAAAATCGAGTGTGTGAACATTGTGAGTCGTGTACGGGTTTTCATGCTTGTAGATCGGAAGTGAGTAGTTGCCTTTTAGTTGTCTTATCACCTGTTTATATATCTTTGTCGGCTTGTCTATTATCATCTGTACAGGCTATATTTTGCCTTTGTTGCCACTTGGCGAGTATTTTGTTTATTTTCTATTTAAGTGTTTGCTTGAGGACAAGCAAAGTTCAAGTGTGGGGAGGTTTGATATACGTTAATTTACACATATAAAAGTCCCCGTTTAACTCCCATTTTCAGACGTTTTTGACCTTATACACAGGAATTGGTGCTTATTTTGGTATCTTTGCAGTTTCAGGTCTTAAACGATGTCCCGGAAGCATAACTGAAGGAAAAACGCAGTTTTCGGCGCGCAAACAGGACCTCAGGTCCTGTGAGCGGCCGCTCACTCCTCCAGATATTTTCAAAAACCTTCTGGAAGGCCTACGTCAGCAAACGAGCAACTGGTCCACTTGTCTGAAAAGTGAGCGGCCGCTCACAGGCTTCGAGCGGCCGCTCACAGGCCCCTGTTCTTCTATAAATCCCCTATTCAGCTCACTGGTCGATTATTGGGTTTTGGAGAGGCGATTTTAGGCGATTTTCGGACGAATCAAGCTGCTGGAAGGCCGTTTAACAAGCTCGGGAATCCATCCGGTCCATCCTTCATCATCCAATCCATCTCTTTAGCATTCTTATGGTTTGATCCTTTAAGCCTTTTAAGATCCAAATCTGATTTTGTATGCTATTTTGATGTTGTTTTAGTTAATCGTACGCCTACGGGCAAGAACATTAGTAATAGTTAGTAGTTAAAACAATCATTAGTATGTAATCATGTTTTGTATAAATTTGACGTTTTTCATGTCTGGATCTTGATGATCATAATGCAACCTTGTTTCGTTGTTAATGGATTTGTAGTTATGTTTGAATGACTTTGATGATTATCGAATGTGTTAGGCGGATACATGTTGAAAAACCGTCCGTTTAATCATCCGGTAGTAGACTAGTTAACTTGTTAATAAGTTTACACCATGAAACTGTAACCGGGTATTGGTTTGGTTAAAGTTAGTCGAATAATGATTAGAAATGCTTACCGGCACGTAAAAGGGTTTTAAAAGCTTAATGGTGCCGTTACTAATCTTTGACACGGTTAATGATCTTTGCTAGTTATTTTGGTAGAAATAGGGATCTTAGTAGATTTGTGTTCAAAGTTGGTAAAATGGAATAGGTTGTGAAATGCTCTACTTTATGCTAGTCTCGGTGGTTGTATTGTGTATTCGGTATTGCTTTCCTTGATTAGTGAGGTTAGAAAACTCTTAACGGATGACTAACTTATCTTTAGAAGATTCACATGAGATCATATCAGCTGCTCGCTAATAAACGACTTGAGGTGGTTAACATGTGTATTCGTGTTAGCTTTCCATATAGTTGTCATGTTAGGATGCCCGAAAGGGACACTAACTGTCGGAAAATGGGAATGTTGATCATGCCGTTATTTCTTATTAAATGTAGATGACATGCTAGGATTCGCGTATTATAGTTTATATAGTTATATTTTCTATTTGGAGTCGTAGTTAAGTTATTTACATGCGTTAGAATTAATTTAGCTATAAACAAACTCAAACTCCCTTTTTCTACTAGTAAATCGGGGATAGAGTATATTCGCACACGTCATGGACCAGCAATAACAACTCCAAAACTACTGTTTTAGACACATTTACATCATCAAGAATCTCTTTAATCCTCAAAACTATAATCACACCATCATCCTTATCATTTCCAACTTTCTTCTCTGGTGTTTCCGGACCCTTTGTTCAACTTTCTTCAACTTTATTCGCCCAATCAATGATCGTTTCTCATGGCTTTCGGGTACGATTAACTGGTTATCAATCGGTGGAGGATTCTCTGTTCTCTATGCCCCTGTCCAAAACCGGTACTGGGTGTATGTATATGTTGATGTCGATGCGGTGGCTCCACCGTCCGAGCGGTGGTTGCTGACCGGAGCTCCGCCGTCGATGGCGGTGGGGAGGTCTCCGGCTCCCCCCACCCCCTCTCTGTTCTCTGTTTCTTCTTTAGATGTGTGTATATGTGTTATAATAGAGAAGGGTGGGTTTGGGTGATTTATAAAAGTCCAGATTACCCTTTTAATCAATCAGGATTTAGTTAATTAGAGTTAACTATGGTTTACAGGTGTCAAAATATGGTGACTTCCTACCCTTCCTATGTTGAGAGGACTTTGTATCGTATACTTTCTCCTATTTAAAATATACTTTGTAAATCATACAAAAGTAACAATACCACCAACGCCGCCACAATTACACGTCCAAACACTCAATCATCTCTTCCTCTCATGAGAGTTGGGATCTATGGTAACTAATTTTTCGGGCTTACTTTTGCAACCCGTCACGTGGCACAACCAATCTCTCTCTTACCGCTAAGATCTACACTCCCCATCCCTCCCTTGGATTCAATCTATCTATCTTTGTGTCCAGCACCGGAACTCTAGCCGCCAGTGTATGTCTCTCTCTTTACTCGGATAATCACCGGTAATGTGGACGGCTTGGGATTGACGGCGGTGTTGGGCAAAAATAATATAAATAATTTTTTTCTCAAATTTGTCATGATGGGAATTATTTGGTGACGGTTTCCAATTTGCAAGGGATACGACGGTTATCTTCTTCTTCTTGAAGTTGTCGTGATGGTAATTACTTTGTTGTTCAGAAGGGATGCGATGGTTGCGTTGTGGTTTTTATGACGGTTATCGTTTGATTAGTGAGTGCAATGGTTACGGTTTTCTTTTGAACGGTTTTCTTCACCAATGTACACAGTTGCAACCGTGATGCCGTGAATATATTATTATTACCGTTAAGTTTTTAGAGGAACCGTTAAGTTGCTATTTGTATGTATATATAATTTTACTATAATAATGTGTTTTTTTCGTTGGTTACATATCGTAAATCGCGTACTTACTTACATATATGTAAATTTACTTTATAGTTGTTATTTTTTTGTTACGAATATATTTCATATGTTAACGTCCACAAAGCCATTATATTAGATGACACAATGAAGCAAGGAAAAAGATGCAAACTTTCTACACAAGTATTTTGGAATATATTATTAATTAAGAAGTGGGAGAAAGGTATTAATGCCATTGTCATGTCTAGAATATTAATTATATTGCTTACATATAAAACATACCCTCTTGTTGTGAAACACGACCGGTGCAACTTCTATATATACGTTCATAGACATCAGGACATGCATGTATCAACCTATTTTATTCATTACTTAGCATTATAATATATATTATAAATCACCCAATATATCATGTCCACCATATATCCATTTCCATCCCATGTTTCTGTCCAAAGCTTTGTTACAGTGAAGCTAAGTGATAAGGGCATGTATGGTTTATGGAAAAAACAAATGCTATATCTCTTAGAGAGCCACGATATGCTTGGGTTCATCAGTGGAATAACATATAATAATAATGATTACCATCTGTGGAAAAGATGTGATGCACTTATTAGTGGTTGGATTCTTGGTTCTCTCTTTGAACACACAGCCATAAAACTATTGAGTCGGCTCAATTCCAAGTTCTATCCACGAACCGAATTCACAGCTAAAGAAATATGGGATCAAGTGCAAATGATGTTTGATCAACAAGCAGGTATACACATATTCTTGCTCCTATATGTTTACTTTTTTTTTAACGATCAAACGGGACACTTATATTCATTTTCTCCAAAATACAAACATCATTGTTACATGATAACACCCAAAGCTCATTTAGCGAAATACTACCTCGGCCATCAAATACTTGACCCATAGAGTTACTACAGTACATACTTGCCCAAAAGGATCTCGCCCAACCCAACTATATTATCCTGCTACCCGTTATCATACACCGAAAAATCCCACCACTTTGTTTTGTCTAAATCCGGTTGTCGTCCCCTCTTAATCATCCACATATAAGACTCCAACTTAACTTCTTCAAGGTTCTTTGGTGTTAATTTGTTGGCGTCATTAAATAGTTTTTCGTTCCTCCCCAACCAAAGCTTCCACAAGTAAGTAGAATTACCGCATAAACTGTTTTCACTACCTTGGAGCAACAATTTAAATTCATGCATGCCTCGATGATGTGTTGTACCGAAGTGAATTCTGGAGCATCATTGATCTTCAGCCAGTTTCGCACATTCCACAACAATGCCCTTGCCCACACACAATCAAGAAGGATATGGTTCATTGTCTCTAATTCAGCTCCACATCTTTTACATATGCCATCACCTACATCGATACCTCTATACGACAAAGTTTCCGCTGGTGGGATTTTTTTTCAAGTGCACGCCACACAAAGCAATTAACTTTTGGAGTCGCAATACGGCTCCAAATAAAATTTGACTAATGATGACTCGAACTTTCAGTTCTGCTCAGCTCATGCCTAACTGACTTAACCGTGAACTCCAACAAACCGTTCTGACC
Organism: Ambrosia trifida; assembly: GCA_028751855.1. Classification (NCBI taxonomy): domain Eukaryota; kingdom Viridiplantae; phylum Streptophyta; class Magnoliopsida; order Asterales; family Asteraceae; genus Ambrosia; species Ambrosia trifida. The sequence continues at coordinate 59,020,180 of CM054132.1, read as the reverse complement.
TTGCCACATCCAGAAGTCTTCTCCGACCCCCACTTTTACAGAGTTTATAAGCGGCCAAAGACTCGTAGCATCATCCATTTCTACATCCGAGCTGGGTAATCTACTCCAGGGAATTTCCCACCACACCATGTTGTTCAAAACCTTGTAACACCCAGTGACAAGAACATGCTTCAATCTGCAGATTTCGAACGGTCCTGGGAATCTGTCTTTCAGCCGAATTCCATGACACCAAATATCTTCCCAAAATTTAACCGTATCCCTTCTTCCGATTTTGCAAACAATTTTCGAGTCCAAAATCATGCCACTTTTTTTTTTTTAAAAATGATTCTTAATGGAACCAATCGTATGCCACACACCCGAAGCCGTTTTCTTAACCGGAATGAAACCATCTTTACTATGGCGTCCATGGATTGCTTTGATCACTTGATGCCACACTTGATCAGATGATGATTTATACCTCCACCACCATTTAGTGATTAACCCCATGTTGAGTTCTTCGATGCTACCAATCCCCACCCCCCCCCCCCCCTTTCTTTTCAGTTTCATAATATTATCCCATGCTACCCATCGGATTTTGTTGTTCCCTAATGCCCCACCCCATAAGAATCTTCTCCTCAATCCCTCCAACACTTTCAAGACACCAATCGGCACCTTGAAAAGAGACAAGTAGTAGTTCGGGACAGCACCTAAAACTGATTTAACAAGGACAGCTCTTCCTACGAATGATAATGATTTTGCTTTCCAAGATGACAGCTTTGCTTTGAAGTTATCGATAATTGGTTTCCAACTCTTGATTCTTTTCATATTATCCTCGATAATGACCCAATTCACAAATGCGGTAGATAGTTATTGATAGCACCCTCTAGTGCGCAGCTAGAAAGGGGTGGAATTTTTTTTATTTATTTTTTTTTTTTTTGAAAGGCAAATTACTTTTATTTCACACCCAAATAATTACATGATTGGCTAATAGCAAGATGCTACTTAGATACAATCAAATGATACAAAACCTTGCGCAAAATTTATACATTAAGACAGGGGTGGAATTTCCTTGTACGAAATAAATTGCGTCGAAATTTCCTGCACACCTCTTGCCACTAATTAATAGCAACAAGAAGAGGGCACTCAGAAATGCATTAAAATTACAATATTATAACTTTTCACATATTTTATTTTCATTGGAAATGCACGGAAACCTCTAATATTTTTTTATATTATTTTATTTGTTAAAGTAGTAAATATAAACTTATGTTAATTTTTATTTTGTATTATGTTGAACATATGTTTTCAGTTTGTATGCATTGTATATTTTAGTATGTTAGTCTTTTGATATAAACTTAGTTATAAGATACATAAGCCAAAATAGGAGGGACTTGCATATGCAGGGCCGGCCTTGAGGGGTTGCGGGGAGGACTCCCGGCCGGGGCCTAATTTCTAAAGGGGCACTTTGAGCGGCGACGAGTGTATAGTGTATTTTTCTGCAAGTATAGTGTATTTTTTCTGCAAATATTTTCTTTCTGTTTTCAACCTAAAAAAAGATCTCATCTTAAACATCACTGGTTATAAACGCAAGAAGGTGAAGAGTAGATAAGGAAGAAGATGAGTCATATATGAAAAACTATATTTGAAGGATACGACAAAATTAAAAAAAAAGTTGAAGTGTGTTACTTGAGATTTGTATTGTGGTACAGTAATTGTGCAGCCTTTGCAGTAAATTTTAATATATAGTAGTACTACAAAACAGTAATTGTCTCACGCTTATGCACATGATTCAAGTCAAATTCATTTCATTAAAAAACTTTTGAAGTCTAGACATAAATAATGGCCCTTCAGATTATTATGGAATTTTAAATGGTGGTTTTTTTATGAGCCAATTAACCAAACATATTAATTTTCATAATTATTACGACGCTTTCAGTTCTATATCCGGTTCGACTAGGGAACCGGTAAGGACATCAGTTCAGCGTCCGCTTCGGTTATGAAAACATTGCTTAAAAGACCTAGACTAAGGGGAACATATTTCCCAGCTCGGCCCGGGCACCCGAATTTTCAGGGCCGGCCCTGTGCATATGGGTCAAATCTGGATATGTGAAAGGCTGCAACAGAAGGATTCGAGACTGATTCAGAAGGCTACAAACATACAAAGCTTAATGGGTCAATATTCCGAAGAGGGACAGCAGCAAAACTCAAAGAAAAATTGGCGTGACAAACTATGAAATGACCGAATTACCCTTGACGGTTATTATTGTTTGTTTGGCGCCAAAAACAGAACCGGTGGCAGTTGATGATAACAGAACAGTCACAATGTTTCGACAAGAAACTGTCAACAACACATGTCGGTTCAAAACATATATATGCAAGTATTCGTTTATCATTTATGGTCACCAAGATTGTATTCCTAAAACAATCCTATTATCCTTGTAAACCTTATTAACATTCTGTCCGAAACATTCCTCCAATACAATTCAATTATATTTCAGTTGTTCGATTGTTGTTTGTCATTCTTGTGTGTATATTGTCATAATTATTCCATTGCATAATCAGTTTCTAGGCCAACATTATTGACTAAACCAGACGAACAAAAGGAAGAACAAGCTATGGTTCTAAAGGAAGACGAAGAAAGATATAAGTGCAACAAAGAGTTGTATCTTGCGGTTTCCTGTGGAAGACCACAAGATTTGTTCAGAATTTTAAACGATGGGAAAGTTCTAGTCACAGATAGTATCAGCATCAATGGCAACACTGCTCTCCATATAGTAGTGGCCAACCGCACTGCCCAAGATGACGTTCTGAAGAGCATGCTGGATCGGTTACCAGAAAATATTCCACTAACAGAGGTTCGGAATTTAGATGGAAGCACACCACTCCATCTAGCTGCTTCAATTGGGAATACAAATGCTGCTAAGATATTGGTGGACAAATGCCCACAGTTGTTGTCTGCAAAGGATAACGATGGTTGCAAACCACTTGACATTATTCTTTCGGAACCTTGGAACAAGGAAGCATGGCAGTTTTTTGTGAACTCTACCACGACAGACATAGAACATAATGCTTCATTCGCAAGTGAAGATCCTTTGGTCAATGCTATTTCTTACGAATATTTTGGTAAGTGAGTTATGTTAGTCTAATGGTCTCAGATTATACACAATTTTGATACACACTTATGAACAGATTGCAAACAAATCTGTTTATCTTTTCTTTCAGATACACACACAAACTCACGTATTTAGACAATAGAACCGTTTTGGATTAATGTTTTGATAAATTTACATGTTACAACAAAGTCCTATATATATGATGATAAAAAAAAATAGTTAGATTCAGTTATCCTTAGCGCCAAATAACTAACTTTTGGAGGGCTTAACTGGCAAGGGCGGTTCTGTCCTTATACTTGCAGATCCGAGGCGCGCTTCTTGTCACCATATTATGAGACTGCATATTTGATCATCTATACAACTATAAAATAATACATACATTGGATCCTAATTATATACATATGTTATCCTATGTTAAATGCTTCTAAATACACAAGTTTTAGACAATAATACATAATATACGAAAGTATCATATATATATATATATATATATATATATATATATATATATATATATAGTGTAAGGTTATATTGGAAACACTTGTTATAATGAAAACCCTGGAAACTTTACTTCCCAAACTTTTTTTATATGAAAATTTTAGGGTATGTAATATACATGATTTTAAGCATTTTGAGCAAAAAAAAATCAAAAAAGCGCCGAACACTTTTTTTTTTTAAATAAATAAGTTTTCGGGTATCACATTGTTAACACATGTTAATGTCGCTTAACATGTGTTACTCGAAAACTTAATTTTTTTTTTCTAAAAAACGTGCTCGATGCTTTTTTGATTTTTTTGGGTCAAAATGCTTAAAATCATGTATATTACATGCCTTAAAATTTTCAGGCCCTAAAAAGTTTGTATATATATATATATATATATATATATATATATATAAGTTTAATTTATGATTCAATCCAATACCCTCCCTTAAATCAAACTTCATGTTTGATCTTGAGAAGGGTCTTGTTGGCTTCTTGAAGTGCCTTGTCCACAATAGTAAAATCATATCTTCTCTTTTTGAATAACTTCTTTGCTGCATTCCAATCTCCTCACATAAAGGGAGCATAGTCATCTTATAATCCTGCTAATCCTTCAGTGTCTTCCAATTTGCTATTGATTTGTATCTTCCTTATATCTTCTGAATTACAATCAATTTTACTGCTTCTTTGATTCTTTTCAACTTACCTCAATGTACACTTGACCTTGTAATTCCATTCTCACACATCTAGATACATAGCATATACAATTCTGATTCGATCTCCATCACTGTAATCTAATCCTAGATCCTTTGCTCTCACTACCCACATATTGTAATTTGAAACTCTCTTGTGTCTTCCTTCCTTCTTGAAAATTACATAGAGATCATATAATTCAAGATTTTTTCCATTCTCTATCGCCGGTGGTATTGGTCGGTTTGGGATATGCAAATAGTGGTTCAAGAACCAATCAATCATGCTAGTTAATGGATCCTTCAATAGATCTCTATACATCCAATCTTTGTTTAAATCTTCTATTAAATCTAGAAGCCTCATGCAATCAGACCAATGGTTAAATTTTAGTGTACTCACTTTCTTTCTCACATAATCTTACTCATTATTCACACTTAGGGACAATTCATTAAACATAGTATTAAGGCAATCATCCTTGAATTCCTTGTGGGACTTATCATCCCCTAAGATGTTCAAACATGATTGTTTTCTTTCTTCCTTACTCTCGGTCCCTATATCATCCTTCTGCCCTCACCTTTTTTTTCTTTAAACATAGGTTCAATAGTGCACTTATGTCCCTAAATCGAAACCACAAAACCCTGCTATCCCAATTGGGTTAGAGACAATAGATTACGGTCAAGATCGGGTGTATAATATACACTAGGAACAATTATTTTCTCATCTAAATTTAAACAAACTTCACCCATTCCTCTAATGAACAACACATGATTCTTAAGTCTAGTCTCTATACCATATGATTTTCTATTTCTAGAAAAGTCATTTAAAGATCCAGTATAGTGATTTTTATGAATTGTGTTGACGTACCACACCTCATCCCAATAACCTTATTAATTTCTCATTCATCTCGTTCCTTTATGTGACAATTCTGAATTAAGTGTCCCTGTGTACGACAATAGTAGCATGGTCGTTGATCAGAATAGTCCCTCTCTTGTTGTCTTCTTTTGTACACACTTTTCTTCTTTGGCATGATAATTTTCTTCAAGATTCTCTCTTCAACCTCGCTCTAATACCAGTTGTTGGTCCTAGATTACACACTACGAATTTTGTTACACATTTATGAACATATTGCAAACAAATATGTTTATGTTTTCTTTCGGATACACACACAAACTCACGTATTTGGACAATAAAACCTTTTTGGATTAATGTCTTGATAAGTTTACATGTTAGAACAAAGTCCTATATATATGATGATCAAAAAACAGTTAGATTCAGTTATCCTTGGCGCCAAAAAACTGACTTTTGGAGGGCTTAACTGCCAAGGGCAGTTCTGTCCTTTTACTTGCATATCAAGGCGCGCTTCTTTCCATCATATTATGACACTGCATATTTGATCATCTATATAACTATTATAACAATACATACATTGGATCCTAATTATATACATATGTTATCCTAGGTTAAATGGTTTTAAATACATAAGTTCTAAACAATAATACATAATATATGAAAGTATGATATATATATATATATATATATATATATATATATAAAAGTTTGATTTATGATTCAATCCAATAAGTTAATTATTGGCTCTTTATTTGTATTTAAAAATTAAAAGGGTACCAATATGGTTAATATATTTATTGATTTTCAGACCTAGCACAGTCCTGTTTGAAAAGATACAAATCCTTGAAGAGCGAAGCTGTGTTGATGGCTATAGCTCAACACTGTCCAGCTGATTTCACTCCCTACCAACTGTTCACCTATGAATGTTTGTGCAAATTCCCTCTATGTTTCATATTTCATTATAATATATTTTTCAAGCAGTTATTAACAAACATATATTGTTATTGTTTGTCTAAGTGTGGCGAGAACCATTTCTGGATTTCATGACAAGGGACGCCACTCAGACGTTACCACTCTTGATGTATAGCGTAGGTAAGCTATATTTTTTGTCGAACGATTTTAGTATTCGATTTCATATGTTTCCTTGGTATCCATATTAACTTATTGAAGTGACTTAGATTTAATTAGCTCTCAAGGTTTTGATGGTTAATAGTTAATACAATCCATATTTCAGAATAAGATGAAATCTATAGACAAGAGGGCTTGTAGCACAATGTGTTGGGTGTGAAGTCCTTGGGCTAGTTATCTCTATTGAGCTTGTTTTATTGGATGTTTAGAAAGCCCATTTAGGTTTTCTTGTTCACTAAGCCTAAACCCTAGATTAGTCTCTCTCTCTCTCTCTCTCTCTCTATATATATATATATATATATATATATATATATATATATATATATATATATATATATATATCTTGTCTATGTAATTGTAATAGTGGTCATAGCATAATAATTAATCCCTAGTTGCAGCCTGTGGACATAGGTTCCCCAATGGAACCGAACCACGTAAAATTCTCGTGTTCGTGTATCGTGCTTTATATTTTCTCATTTGTTATTGCATGTTCGTTGTGAATCGGCTATTCTGCTGCGCCACTTACTCCTAAAAAGTGGTATCAGAGCTTTGGCTCATTGGATTCATGATACGTTTCGCAATACTTTTTGATTCGTAGGTTGTTTGTTCTTTTCCTTTAGAATTTGTGGTATGGATTATGACAAGGTGGAGTACCCTTGGCTTATTTAATTGGTCAAGGGAAGGTTGACTAAAGAAAAAGAAAGGAGCAGATTATTTTTTTCGTGATCTACAAGGAGAAACAGAAAACAAATAAAGGCGTATCTTTTTTTTCTTGGATATAGCGATAAGGTTTCTTCGACCTTGAGTCGCATCTTGTTACCACAGGAACCATTTGGATCGACCCCGCCGACTGTGACATCGTTGTTTATTGTCGTTTACAACCGTTTTTTTAATCCGCGATCAAGAGAGATAGGTTCACTCGTTCTTGTTTTTTGATTAGGTTTGTTTGGGCTGTTGTTTGGGTTTTGTGTGTTCAAGTTTTCGGGTTATTAGTCGGGTTGTTCGGGATTGGTTTGTTTGTCAGTTTTAGGCCGGTTATTATCAACTTGGAACCGGGTTACTTTGATCTTATTTTTTTGTTTGTCATTATGGCTGAAGACAAAAAATTGGTGATTGAAAAGTTTGACGGTTTGGATTTTAGTTGGTGAAAAATGAAGATAGATGCATTGTTGGGTCAAAAAGACTTGGATATGGTACTAGAAGAAAAACCGGAGAAAATGGATGAAGCTGAAGAAGCTCTATAGAATGCCAAGGACAAGAAAGCTAGAGGTGTTATTACATTGTCGTTGACGAGGAGCGTTGCATTTAACATCATGTCTGAAACCACGGCTCGTGGTATGATGTCGGCTCTGTTGAACATGTATGAAAAACCGTCTGCAGCTAACAAAGTGTTCTTGATGAGAGAGTTGTTCACGATGAGAATGAAAGAGGGAAGCTTAGTGACCGAGCACATAAATAATTTGAATTCTCTTCTATCCAGATTGTCATCTGTGGGAATGAAATTCAATGATGAGACCAAATCTGTGATTTTGCTATCTTCACTGCCTGATAGTTGGTCCGGGACGGTGACAGCTGTCACTAACTCAGTTGGGCCTGAAGGGTTAACATTTGAAAAGATCTGGGATTTGGTATTGGGTGAGGATGTTCGCCATAGGAATACTAAAGGGTCGTCTTCTGAGATGTTACATGTTGGCAGGGGAAGGGGAAAGGGAAATAGTAGAAAGAGTGGGAGCAGCAAGGGTTGGGGCAGGAGCTCGTCTAGGGTTCGTCTGAGTGTGCATTGTTGGGACTGCAATGAAAAGGGACATTATAGGAATAAATGTCCGAACAAGAATTCTGACGGAGGATCGAAGAATTCTGGTGGATTGAACACTGATGCGGTAAGCGATTCTGAGGATGACGCTTTGATACTATGTGTTGAAAGCATTGTGGAATATTTGGTCATGGATTCCGGTGCATCATTCCATGCTACCCATAGCAATGATGGCATGCGGAATGTTAAAAAGGGCGATTTTGGCAAGGTTAGGCTAGGAAACGGTGAATTTCTTGATGTGACTAGCATAGGAGATTTGGATCTGGTTACTACTTTGGGCATTACTTGGACTTTGTATGACGTTAGGATTATTCCAAGGCTTGAAACGAAGTTAATCTCCGTTGGGCAGTTGGACGAACAAGGTTTTGACGTTAAATTTGGTGGTGGAAAGTGGAAGGTCGTTAAAAGTAATCTCGTGGTTGCTAGCGGTTTCAAAAGGGGGTCGTTGTATATGGTGCATGTTCCGTCCGGGGAATTGACTGCTCCTGTTAAGACGAATGCCAAAGTCGGGCTCGCCGATTCGACAGTTAAACGAGTCCAGTTTGCAGAAAAGGACTCTGGGACTTCAGGTAATCCGCTTGAGCGTATTTGGAGGTCTGAACATGTACGCGATTTTTGTAGCCGTGGGAGCATGAGGAGTGTTCCGACATCGTCTGCAAATCGACGTTGGGTTCAGAGGACCAGGTTTCCGAATGAAATCTCTCCTGAGAAGTTTCTGCTAGTGGGAAGTGTTCCTCTGAGAATCCCTGTATCTGATGGTTTGTGTCTATGGGAATCAGTTGGGATTGAGGATGTGAAGACGGGGTCTTTTGAGACCGGGTTTAAGCCATCTAGGGCTTCAACGGGCCTTTCTGTTTACTGATGATGATCGGCCGGCTGTAACTAGGTTGATTGGGGATACATGGTTTGAAGTTTTGGTTTGTTCTTGTGAGCTGGACCTGGAAGACTTATGTTCCTGTGTGTGTTTGAACTTTACAGATTACTGAAGACATGGATTGTTTTGTGATTATTGGCGGACTTGGTGTTTATCGCAAGGCTTTCAAGTGGGAAATTGTTGGTTGTGAAGTCCTTTGGCTAGTTATTGCTATTGGGTTTGTTTTATTGGATGTTTAGAAAGCCCATTTAGGTTTTCTTGTTCACCAAGCCTAAAACCTATATTAGTCTCTATATATATCCTGTCTATGTAATTGTAATAGTGGTCAGAGCTTAATAATAAATCCTAGTTGCAGCTTGTGGACGTAGGTTCTCCACTGGAACCGAACCATGTAAAATTCTCGTGTTCGTGTATCGTGCCTTATATTTTCTCGTTTGTTATTGTGTGTTCGTTGTGAATCGGCTATTCGGTTGCACTACTTAATCCTAACAAAATGGTGCCAAATTGTGTTTGTTAAAGTTTAGTCCATCCCAAGTGGAGAGGGTTCAAGCCCATTGTGAACAATACGAATAGGTTAATTTGTTGTTCAATAAAAAAAGGAAATCTAAAGAACAACAAAACAAATATGATTCACCAATGTGATTAATCAAAAACCAAGGAACAAAAGAACTCTCGGTTAAACTACAATGGGATAGCCAGAGACTGCTAAGAGAGATGAACTCAGACAATTGTCAATTGTAAATTTAAGGTTTCTTAATATCTTCACTTATTTTTATATGCATTACTTAAGGCTTCAGTCCCTCCCTCATTTCTCAAGATGCCCTTTTAGCCTTATAGTTCCTTAATCATCCAACAAGGTCCCCGTAATTCCTCTTTATTCAGCTAAAGATATGAACTATAGTATACATAAACCAAGCATGATTATAGAACTAAAAATTACCAATCGAATTCTTATGTTTTCAACACCTTATGTGCATGAAAAAGCTGGTCTGTTTTCCATTCTTCTTATTGTGCTAATGCACCGTAACTAATACAAATTGTTTCTTGGTTGAATAATTACATTATAACATGTTCATTAATCTTTCATATATTGTGTAGTTTTGGCGTTTCCCTACAAAATTTTTATCTCGATTTGCATGAAGTTACAAGGTAAAATAAATTAGTTAATCAATTGTTTAAGAATTCAAATGAAACCAACACTTTGCGTGTGAAATATTTATATCTTTTTTGCAGTATACAAGAATATAAATAAGATAATGGAAAAACGCCAGGCTGCTTTACAAGTGTTAGACACTGTTTGCGGTTTGATAAAGTCATCAAATGACGCTAGCTCTTACCCAAAATTTTACACCAAGCCAATGCTGGAGGCTATAAGGAGAGATGCAAGTGATGTTGTTGAAAGAGTTGTGCATTGGTTTCCACGTGCATCTATGGTCGTGGATGAAGATGGTAACAACATCACACAAGCTGCTTGGATGAACCGTGCTTCTAAGGTTTTTACTTTAATTGCTGAAGAAAAGATGGCTAAGCATGTAAGTCTTTCTCAAAAATTGAAAGACGACCATTATGGGAATACCTTCCTGCATTTGGCAGCAAGATTAGCCCCTGCGAGGAAACTCGATCTTATATCATGTCCCCCTTTCCAACTACAATGTGAGTTGCAATGGTTCAAGGTAATTACAGTATGTGACATGGATTTTTAGTAGGTCCATCCCTAAGATTTTACACCGTTGTGCGGCAAGTAAATGAGACCCATTAAAATAGAATTGTTATATATAAAAATAAAATTCATTATTACAAAGCAAAATTATTGTACCAAACAAGAAACTAACACTGCTTTTGTTTTTTTTTTTTTAATACGTTAATTGACCTACGATACCTAAGCAAGAAAAAAAAAAGCCCCCTCTAGAACATGTGTCATGTTTTGTTGCCCACCCTACATGCCCTTCTAAGACGCGCGCTGGTGATATTCACTTTTCAATATGAAAAATAAACGAATTAATAATCTTTTGTAGCTAGCAAAAAAATTGGCGCCTCAAGACCGCATGAAGGAAAACTGTATTGGAGAAACACCTGAAATGGTATTTTCAACAGAGCATAAAGAGTTGGTGATTGAGAGTACAAAATGGATGAAGAGTACTGCAAAATCCTATGCAATTACAGCTATATTGATCATCACAGTAGTGTTTGCAGCAGCATTTACGGTACCAGGAGGAAGCAAGGAACAAGATGAAGTCGATTTTTATAGCAAACTAGCATACATTCTCTTTGAAGGATCGCTTGCTATATCCATGGTGACATCTAGTATGTCTTTGTTATTGTTCTTGGCAATTCTGACTTCTCGTTTCACGAAACAGGACTTCCTCTTCAATTTACCTCGAGACTTGGTAATTGCTTTGGTCAGCTTGTTTGTGTCCGCGGCGTTCACTATGTTGGCCTTCGGGGCAGCATTGTTCATTATTTTTGGGAGCAATTACCCATGGACACTTGCTCTCATAACTCCATTAATAGGCCTACCAATCGTTTTTTTCTATTATTTCTACTCAAATTTCCTTGCGGACTACCTGTATTCTACAGTTGAGTTTTTAACAATCAATAGTTTCCGTAATCTCAACTTGCTAGGACGGATTTACATTTAAGTGATCCGTGATTTCAACACCAGTATTTACGAAATGTACGCACATTAATTGTTTAATACAAGCTCAAATAAATGATTGTTACTTACATTCAACATTCTTGCATAACATATTAACACATAAGTTTACGCTTTTTACATGAATAGAAACTCACTCGCAGTAACTTATATAACTAAAGTGGTCCTTATGAATTATGATAGAAGACAACTACATGCCCGTTTGCTTTGGTTTGTTTCCTACGGACGGTCCACCACATCCACAATGGTTCACCTAATTAAAATACCACTTGTTAAGATTATTATTCTGCCAAGATAATTTCTATTACATAAAAGAATACAGTATATAGTCATTTACATGAGGAATGAAAATGAAACATAATAATGAAACTGAATACACATAATTACAATTAATTTGATTGATAAATCAAGGATTAGGGATCCTTGATTTATGTTCGGTTAATACCCCCTGTCAATTGAACAGGTGGGGGACCAACGCGTAACATGTTACAAAACTTCTCGAACAAGGGATGAGGAAGACTCTTTGTGAAGATGTCAGCCATCTTGAAATTGGATGGAACAAATTTGGTGTATAGATGGCCAGATGAAACTAACTCTCGAACAAAATGATAATCGATATCAATATGCTTAGCCCGTTTGTGTGACACTAGATTCTGACTGAGGAAGATTGCACTCTTATTGTCACATAATAAAGTGGGGCGATCCATGGGAAAAGCATGAAGTTCCCGGAGAAGATGAATGAGCCAAATAATCTTTGCAGCAGTGTTGGCCATCGCCCTGTACTCAGACTCACAACTTGAATGTGCCACTGTAGGTTGTTTCTTGGCACTCCAAGAGACTAAATTACCACCCAAATAAATTGAGTACCCATAGGTGGAGCGACAAGTATCAATGCACCAAGCCCAATCAGCATCAGAATAACCAAGAAGATTTGAAGTAGATTTGCTCGAGAAATGTAGACCAAGTGTCATAGTGCCTTTGACATATCGAAGAATCCTCTTGACAGATTGGAAATGAGAGACGATAGGAGACTGAAGATACTGACTCGCTTGATTAACTGCATACGATAAGTCGGGTCTGGTAATGGTTAAATATTGCAATGCTCGAACCAATGATCGATAGAGAGTGGGATCGTGAAACTTCGGTCCTGTAGAGGAAAAAACTTCTGAGGTAGATAGCAGAGTAGAAGCTGGTTTTGATTCAAGTAAGCCTGCACGAGTAAGGATGTCGAGAGCATACTTTTCTTGACTGAGGAAGAGACCGTTGTCTTTGTGAATAACTTCAAGACCAAAAAAGTACCCCAGACTACCCAAGTCTTTGATGGAGAATTCTCTGTTCAAAGTAGTCACAAATTTGTTGATGAAGGCAGTGTTGTTTCCAGTTAAGATGATGTCGTCCACATAGACTAAAAGATAAGCAAGTGCCTGACCCTGTTTAAACACAAACAAAGAAGTATCTGCCTGGCTACAAACAAAACCATGATTAGTAAGAAACGAACTAAGACGCTGAAACCAAGCACGCGGTGCCTGTTTAAGTCCATAGAGAGCCTTCTTTAAGGAGCAAACATGGTTCGGAAGACGAGCATCGATGAAGCCCGAGGGTTGTTCCATGTAAACTGTCTCTGTCAGGTTACCATTTAAAAAAGCATTCTGAACATCAAGTTGACGAAGAGGCCATGAGTACATAGTAGCAAGAGCAAGAACCACACGAATAGTATAGACCTTGACAACATGACTGAAAGTGTGAAAGAAATCCTAACCAGGTACCTGGGTAAAGCCTTGAGCAACGAGCCTTGCTTCGGAGTTGGTTGCTTGCGGCTGCCATGGAGTAGCCCACCCGGGTTGAGTCGGGTAGGAACACAGTGGTGGAGTCCAGGCTGGTTGAGGTCCGTAAGGGTTGGTCCACTATGGGTACGGGGTCCATGACTGATGGTTTCCAGATCCTGTACGAGGCTGGCCATAGGAGCGGTTCTATGAACCCGACTGAGGACCGTTGGATCATGAGCCGCCTTGGCGGTGTTGGTTGGTGTATCAGGACTGGCCACGAGGAGCAAGATCCCATCTTGGTGGTTGTGGTTCTGGGGCAGGTGGTAGTTGGTTTGGAGTAATAGAAGTGGCAATATGAGGATTGTTGGACTCACGGTTTGTCTGTCTTTGTTCTTCAAGTTCCAGCATGTCGACGGCCTCCTCCCAAGAAAGAAGATTCTTGTTAACTTGGGTAGCAACAGTGTCAAATTCGAACGGGAGACGTCGAACCAGTTGGATGACGGGGTGGCTTTCACTAACAGGACTTTCGACGTCGGACAATTTGCCAGCGATTTCCTTTAGTTTTTGACAGTTAGCTTGTAATGGTGGCATGGACTTAAGAGTAAGATTGGAGAAGGCATGTTCAAGAGCAGCAGCTCGTGAACCTTTGTTGTTCAGAAACAACTTCTTGATATGGATCCAGGCTTCTAAAGTAGTTGATTCGGGCTCGTGGACGCGAACCAATAGATCATCCGACAAGGATCCGTAGATCCACTAAAGGACAATAGCATCAACCTCGTTCCAGGATTCAAAGTTCGGATCAGTTTCAGCCGGCGAGAGGGTACCATCAATATGGTCTAATACCTTGTAACCGCGGGCATGAAGTTGAAAAAGCTTCACCCAAGAGGAATAGGTGACCTTTTTACCATCCAAGACACGGACTTTGTTTTGAATGTTGTTACGTTTATACCAGGTGGAGTGACAGAGCAACGGTTTTGATAGTGGTGGTATTTGAAGCGGCCATTGAAGTTGGGTTTTAGGGAACAGAAGGTTTATGGATAACGGAAAAGAAAAGAAAAAAAAAGATAGATGGTACAGATGAGGAAAAAGACAAAAGGAAAAGTGATCGTGGCTTTAGGAGCAAAAGTCAAAGACAAAAGAAAAAGAAGACCATAGCCTTAAAATTTATTTATTTTTTAACGGCAAAACGTTTTATATATATATATATATATATATATATATATATATATATATATATATATAGGGAATGGTTCTAGAGAAAACCCTCCTTATTTGGTAAACTCTGGAAACTCTGACTTCCCAATATTTTTTTTTTTTTGAAAAAAATAGGGCAAGTAATATACATGATTTTAAGCATTTTGGGCCAAAAAAATTAAAAAAGCGCCGAGTATTTTTTTTTAAAAAATAAAATAAAATTTTGACTAACACATGTTAAGCGCTAATAACAGGTGTTAACAATGTGTTAACTATATGTAAACAGTAGACGTTTTTTATTTTTTTAAAAAAAACCGTTCGGCGCTTTTTCGTTTTTTTTTGGCTCGAAATGCTTAAAAAAATGTATATTACATACCCTATTTTTTTCAAAAAAAAAAATGTTGGGAAGTCAGAGTTTCCAGAGTTTACCGAATAAGGAGGGTTTCCTCCATATACTTTACATATATATATATATATATATATATATGGGATGGTTATAATAAAAACCCTCCAAAATGAGTAAACCATGTAAACCCATTTGTAGCCATTGATCTAAAGTGATCAATGGTCTAGATTCATTCTATATTATTTTAATATATTTATTAAGGTAAAGGACAAAAAAAGGGCACAATGGTCAAATGCCATTTTTCTGAAAAAGCACATATGACAAGTGGACCCCACACATATCACATCATCTCTCTCATACTTTTGTGACCATTGTCCTAAATCTGCCAGATACCCGTGTTACGTATGTAACATGTGTTGTGTTACGTAGGTTAAAACTGAGTTGCCAGTGTATATTATTTAAAAAATGCTGATTTATTATTTTTTTTTTATTATACCATGTTTTTTTTTTCGTTTTATTGTACCAGCACCAGAATTGTTGCATACGTAACGAGAATTAATATGGTTATAGGCATTTTGTTACTTACAAAGTGCTAAAACCAAACAAAACGGTCATTACAAAGTGCTAAAAACTTTATTGATCAAAAAACATTCAAATGTACACAAGAATTGTTTCTTACAAAATGCTAAAAAACAAACAAAACGGTCATTACAAATCAACAAATGCTAAAAAAAGTATCATAAATAAAAAAAATGTCTACACTTCATTCTTGATAATCATCTTCATCTTTAATGCAAAAAATATGCTCACCTACAAAAATAAAACAAAAATCATCAATTTACATGTAAAAGACCCCCCCCCCCCCCGCTTAACGTATGTTAACCAACTGGATTACAAAAAAACATACGAAACTGATACAAAAAAACATTGTTTTATACATTTAGTTATCAAAGATTATCAAACATACGAAACTGATAGCAACTTAGTTCTGCTGTTACATACGAAACAGACGCAAACATAGATTTGATCCAATGATTAGTGACTTTTGTTTTAATCAATATATGGTAAAAAAATCAGAAGCTAATTTATAACAACTTAGTTCTGCTGTTACATACGAAACAGAAACTAATTTATACCATAGTTTTGTTGTTACATACGAAACATGTGCAAAAATATAGGAAACAGATGCAAACATACATTCCACACATTATAATACTCATACAAACATGCACATACTGGTAAAAAACAAAAGCAGACATATTGTTGCATATGTTAACAGACATTAAAATTCACCAATTTTGATTAAAAAAACATATTAAACAAAAGCAGACATATTGTTGCATAGAAAAAAATCTGACTGCAAAAAACATATATGCTACACACGTAAACAGTCTAACATAACACAAAGATTATACGAAAATATAGACGATAAAAACACCCTAACTAAACAACAAGATACTACAAACATAAAAACACAAAGCGAAAAATCATTTTCGATGTTTAACATAATAAGTCACCCAAAAATAAGAGATGCTAGTAACACACAAAAAAAACAACAATTATTTACAACTTAAAAAAAAAAAAAATACAGACAATACTTATGTACATGTGAAACAACAATTATTTACAAGAAAACAACAATTATTTACATGTGTAACAGGAAAAACACAGACAACACTTATGTAGTCTGCAGTAAACATAGAACAGAATTTGATATGCTAGAAAACAGAAAACATAATTTGACTGCAAAAAATAGATATGCTACACACGTAACAGGCTAACTAAACACAAAGATTATACGAAAATATAGACGATAAAAACACCCTAACTAAACACAAATATACTACGAACATAAAACACAAAACAAAAAATCATTTTAGATGGTTTAACATAATAAATCACCCAAAAAAAGAGATGCTAGTAACACACAAAAAAACAACAATTATTTCCAACTTAAAAAAAATAAAATATTAAACCACCTAACCCCCCAACCCTCCCCCCCCCCCCCCACCAAAAAAAAAAAAAAAATTAGAGACACAAAAAAAAGATATATATTAAACCACCTCCAAGCCCATCATCCTCTGATTCGTAATCCTATATAAGAAAAATATATACGATAAAAACAGATGTGCTGCACATGTAACAGCCTAACTAAACACAAAGATCATACAAAAATATAGACGATAAAAACACCCAAACTAAACACAAAGATACTACGAACATAAAACACAAAAGGAAAAATCTTTTTCGATGTTTAACATAATCAATCACCCAAAAAAAAAATATTAAACCACCTAACCCCCCAACCAAAAAAAAAGGGATGCTAGAAAAAAAAAAACAAATGACTAGACTATTTCAGAAAAAACAAAAAGAATTAAGTTGGAAATAATTGTTTCAAAAAAAAAAAAACAAATGACTAGACTATTTTCAGAAAAAACAAAAAAAAGGGATGCTAGAAAAAAAAAACAAATGACATAGACTATTTCAGAAAAAAAAAAAACACACCAATATGTAAACTTTAATAACACACCAATAAATAACATTGATGTATACAAACTTTGAAAAAACAAAAAGAATTAATAACAAAACTTTCAAGAACAGACGAATTTGATTGACTTGTAAGCTAGCTCAAATGTAATATATATGGAAACAATATTGAGCTTGCCTATCTGTCTCAAGAAAGCAACACACACAAAATGTTGTAAAGACAAACCAATTGGCTCTCTCTGTAATAGCTGGAGGACCACGAATGATAACAAAAAAACTATATGTTGACACACCCATAATATATAATTAATTGAATAAGCCTAAAAAACAACACCAAGGCATGTAAACTACAAAACAAAGCACATAAGTGTTGTCTGTGTTTGCTTGTTTTTGAAGATGAAAACTAACATATGACTAGACTATTTCAGAAAAATATAAAAAACAAACTTGTCACCTATCTTCACATCTCCGGCCGACCTGCAAGTCGGACCGGTCGTCTTCTCCGATTCCTCTCCCCCGGTCAATCACCCACAAAAAACGTCCCTCTCTGTTATTCCGACCGAATCTTCGACGACCCGACAATCCACATCTTCTCTGATGGTGTTGAAAAAATCAGATTTTTTTTTTGTGATACTTTCCATATTCTTAGATTTGTTGGTGGTGATGGTATTTGAGAGAGAGAGAGAGAGAGTAGATGGGAGGGAATTAGATTTTGAATGTTGTTTGAAAAGTAAGAGAGAGGTAATTAATATATATATATGAGTTTAAAAAATCAGATTTCTTGAATTACTATATTACCCTTTAAATAATAAAAACTAATTTGTTTAGTTGGGTGATGTGGCATGCTCACATCCACACAATGGGTTTCTAGGGGTTTTCTCAAAATTTTGGGTTTCTCTTTTCCCTTTCCCCTATATATATATATATATATATATATATATATATATATATATATATATATATATATATATATATATATATATATATATATATAAAGAGCCAGCTAGGGCTGTACACGAGCCGAGTCGAGCCGAGCCAGGCCCAGCTCGAGCTCGAACCTAAACCGAGCCAGCTCGGCTCGGCTCGTTTTTCTGATCGAGCTGAAAAGTCGAGCTCGAGCTCGGCTCGTAAATGTTCGAGCCGAGCTCGAGCTGGCTCGAGCCAGCTCGATATATTTTTTTTTATTTTTTTTATTTTTTTACAAATATTTATTAAATAAAATTATACATAATCATGTATATTTTTTTTATTTTTCTAAGTTATGGTTTATTTATCATGTATATTTTTTTTATTTTTCTAAATTACACAAGCCTAAGTCGAGCCATATGTCGAGCCATCGAGCCGAGCCACGAGTCGAGCCACGAGCTGAACACCCCTGGCTCGAGCTCGGCTCGATTACAAAACGAGCCAGCTCGGCTCGGCTCGAAACAAAACGAGCCTCTTCGAGCCGAGCTTTTTTCGAGCGAGTTTCGAGCGAGCCTCGAGTCGCGAGCTTTTTGTACACCCCTAGAGCCAGCAAGCAGCTGGGATACACCAACAAACCACAAAAAACGACAAAACAACACCAAACAACAACAAGGAATTACACCACCAAAGATAAGTTGAACTCAACCCAATCGGCCCAATCAATCTGGCCCAAATTCGATCTTTGGGTAAGCCAAAAATAGGAGTCCTCTTTAATGTGGTCAACCGTCACACGAACCGGTTCAAACACCCCGTCAAAAGTCTTCTTATTCCGAGCCAGCCAGATTCTCCAAAACGTCGCTTGCACTATCGTCCCGACAATTTTCTTCCAAACTTTCGAACCGGGATTTATATAAATGCACATAAGCCAGAAAACTATGGAATTAGCGTCCGAAGGCCAAGGGATTTTCAACCACGCCAAAATATTCCACCACACCGCTCTCGGCCACAAACAAGCCAAGAACGTATGGACGTTGTCTTCCGGGTCGATGTTGCATCTGGGACAAACACAATCCGCCATTCCGATCCCACGATACACCAGCTCCACTTTCGTAGGAATCCTCCCCAAGATGGCTTTCCACAAAATGACATTGGCTTTGGAGATAGCCCACCTGTTCCACACGTGAGCAGCCCAATCAGGCGGCTGACCAACACAGTTAGCCAACTCTGTTCTAATTTCTTTAACCGAGAACAAGGTTCCAGCATTATTGCACCAAGACCACTCATCCGGGGACCCGTCTATGACCACACTATTAAGAAGACTGTTAAGTGAATGGAACTGACCCGAAGAAAAAACAGCAGCAACCGAATTAGACCAGTTCCAACGCCACTGCAGCCTACCATTCAGAAAATTATAGCATTCTGAAACCGTTGCGTCCTTATTTGTGGCAGCCGCAAACAGACCCGGGAACAAGGCTTTGAACGAGTCGCTAGCAGCCCAACGATCCTTCCAAAACAGAATTTTAGCTCCATCTCCGATTCTGACTTTCAATTTGTCCGACATCTCAATACCCTTCGAATGAAGAGTCCCCTTAACCTGGCCAATATCCTTCCACACTCCTGGAATGCCTTTCTTAACGGCAATGATATTCAACCCCCTGCCCGACAAGTGAATCGCCTTAATAACTTTCACCCAAAGTCTCTCCGGTTCTTGTTTAAACCTCCACCACCACTTAGATAGCATCGCGATGTTAAATGTTTCGATACTACCCACCCCGGCACCTCCAAATTTTTTACTCGCCATCAACTTTTCCCATTTGACCCAACGCACTTTGCTTCTCGTTTCGGTTTTGCCCCATAAAAAGTCTCTACGGATGCCTTCTAGCTTCTTAATCACAAACTTAGGCGCTGGGAAAAGCGACAGAAAATAGGCAGGTAAACTACCTAACACGGCTTTGACAAGCGTTAGTCTACCCGCGAAAGATAAAGTTTTAGCCTTCCACGCTGTCAAATATTTGTTGAACTTCTCAAAAACAGGCTGCCACCATCTCACTCGCTTCATATTCACCCCCAAAGGGACACCCAAATAAGAGAAAGGCAAAGTCCCTTGACCACAATTCAGGATATTAGCAAAAGAGGCCACTTCTACACTTTCCACGTTAACTCCGAACACTTGGCACTTATGGTTGTTACCGGAAACAAGAGATAAGCACCGAAGGAATCTTTTAAGAGTCACCGCATGCGGGGAGCTCAGAAGACTAAAAGCCGCCTTCAAGGAAGGCTCTACCAAGCTCAAGGCCAAGACCAACGTAGAAGGATCAACTACAGAGACTCTGAAGAAGGATGGGAAACGGTTCGTAGTAAGAAAGAGAAGACGATGGAGAGAAGATTTCAACGAAGAGAGGAGAGACTTGTGAAGACTACGTCGTTCTTTGTATCCAACATACCGGAGGATTGCAATGCGGAATCGCTTTGGAATGCCTTCGCACATTTTGACTCTCTGGAGGATGTGTTTATTCCTTTCAAAAGAGATAGGAGAGGGAATCGGTTTGGGTTTTTGAAATTCTCTAATGTGGAAGATGGAGATGCCTGGGCTGAGGCTATCAATGGGGTTACTCTTAACGGAGCTGTTCTCAGGGTGAACCTGGCAAGATTCAATCGTCAAGGGAAAGGAGTTGAGGAGGTGGTGAAAGACGACATACCTTCTGTCTTTAACCGTTTGAAGGAGGTTAGGAGCAATGGTTTCGATGATTCCTTACCGGCTTTGGCGGTGGAAACGGAGTTATCCATGGGTGTGGGTAAAGGGACGTTTAACTCGTACAAAGAAGCCTTTCATGGTAAGAATGCCCCAGATTCCACATGCCTTACCATAGAGCTTCCACCTGTTCGATCGGAAATTAAGCATCGGTATGATTTCAAAACTGTTTGGGGTGAGTTGAAGGAGTTCAATATGCTTAATAGGCTTCAGGGCCTTGTTGATGAATTTTCGGATTGGGTGTTCCAAATCAAGTATCTGGGAGGGTTAAACATAGCCATAGTGTTCGATAGACCTGAGTTCGCGGAGGTTTTAAAGGAGACCGAATCGGATAAATGGAGCGGATGGTTTAATAATCTCTCCATTTGGGAAGGAGGTTTTCATGATAATTTCAGACTTGCGTGGATAAAAATTATGGGGGTTCCAATGTCACTGTGGGATCGTCATGTATTCAATAAAATCGGTGAGAGATTCGGTAGGATTGTCGCCCACTCTAACGCCTCTAGTAACGATAACCTGCTGGACGCTAATGTGTTGGTGATTCTGGCACCTGTGGGTAAGAAGTTGGCGTCCGAGGTATGTCTTAAGACTAAAGACGGTAATGTGTGGGCTTCCGTCTTTGAACTCCAGTCCAATTGGTCTCCGGTTATCCCATCGGCTCCGGTGGGCGGTCCGGTTCTGAAGTCCATTATAGTGAATGTAGGTTGTATGGAAGGGGAAGGTGAATCATCAGAGGGAATTCCAACAGGTCGCATGGGTTCTAGGGATTGCATGGGAAATCCACATTCCCCCTCTGCATGCAAAAGCAGTAATGATTACTCTTTTCTTAATATTAGAGGCGGCTCGGGTGGTCCCCAGGAAGAGCAACCTTTTGCGGGTCATAGTCCTTCCAAGTGGTCAGATAGTGGGCCAGCCCAAGGTACCCGATTAGCTTCAGTTATTATTGGGCCCAATATTGGGATGGACTCGGCTGATTTATTCTATGAAGAGGGTGTTGGCCCAGTGGGGAATAGTCAGCTGGAAACCCCCTGTGGCGATAATAATAATAACTATTTTGTTACCCCAGACCTTAATTGTTCTGTTAATACTGATCCATTCTCCCTGGAAGACCTGATTGAGCAAGACGCGGAGTGCAGAAGAAGACCAATTAATTTGGATAAGAGGAGAGCTGTGTCAGCTGAAGACGAGGTTGATTCTTCTTCGGTTGAGAAAGCTGCTGACCTCGACTTAGACGTTCAAGATTCGCTGAAGTTCGGTATTAAGCTGGGAATGGACCTCCAGGGATTCGATAACCAGATGCGCAAATTGGTTTATGGGGAATCGAATGCAACCGGTAAGATATGAATTATTTAAGCCTTAATATTAGAGGGGTTTTGGCGGTTGGGAAACAGGCTTGGGTTCGGGAGTTAAAACGTGATGCCAAAGCGGATTTTGTGGGTATTCAAGAAACTCACCAGAGTGGTCTGGACCATAATTTCGTGTCGAGATTCTGGGATCGGTCCCCTCTGGCGTTTGAATCGGTGGATGTGATCGGTCGCTCGGGCGGTATTCTCTCGATTTGGGATCCTACCAGGTTCCGCGTCGAAGGTTGCGTCAAGAGCAGGCATTTTCTGTTGACTTATGGTGAGTTGATTGGCCCGGGGATTCATTTGAACATCCTTAATATTTATGCGCCGAATGAGGCGTCGTTGAGAATAGTTCTATGGGTGGAGATTCTGAATTTGGTGGAGTGTCATCCCGGGTTTTGGGTGTCTTTAGGCGATTATAATGAAGTGAGGAACCAGTCGGAAAGGGTGAACTCGACCTTTAACCCGGTCGATTCAGCTTTTCTCAACGACTTTATACGGAGAGTTGGTTGGTCTGAATTTAATATGCCGGGCGGCTCCTTTACGTTTATCTCTGACCATGAAGATCTAAAGCTCAGTAAGTTGGATCGTGTTTTGGTTTGTAATGACTTTGTGAACTTGTGGCCGTCGGCTCAGCTTAGAGTCCATGATAGGCGTTTGTCTGATCATTGCCCAATCTCTTTATGTTGTGCTAATCGGAACTTTGGGGCGATTCCATTCAAGTTTTTCAATTCCTGGTTGATTAATGAGGACTTGGTGAAAACGATCAAAACTTCTTTAGCTGCTCCATTGGACGATGGGAGGGCTGACGTGGTCCTGTTTTCTCTTCTCAAGAGGGTTAAGAGTGATTTGAAATATAAGAGGGCTGCCTTGAAACTCAATGAACAGAGCTACTCCAAGTTTTTAAGCGGATGGGTTAAAGACTTAGAACATTTGGCGGAGACGCGTTCCTTGACCGTGGAGGAGAAAAATTTACGGGTAATGATAAGAAAGCAGGTTCGCTGTTTGGAGTTATCTAAGGCCAAAGATCTTCAACAAAAAGCTCGCGTGAATTGGGTCAGAAATGGCGACGAGAACTCGGCCTTTTTTCACGGCATCATCAACGCGAATATTGCCCGAAACAAGCTTGACGGGCTGATGGTTAATGGGGTGTGGGAGTCCGATCCGGTTGTCTTAAAGAATGTAGTTTTTGGCTGGTTCCGTAGTATGTTTGCTGAACCGATTAGACGGAGGCCGACTTTCGTCAATGTGGGCCTGCCTTGCCTCCAACCGGCACAAGCCGATGCCCTTTGCTTGCTGTTTGTAGACGAGGAAATATGGGCTGCTGTGAAGGAATGTAATGGTGGTAAATCGCCCGGCCCGGACGGGTTTACCATCAAGTTTTTCAAGAAGTTTTGGGAGCCGCTGAAACCGCTGTTCCTTAACATGTTTAATGAGTTTTTTGTTTCAGGAGTGATATCTTATGGCTGCAACGCTTCTTTCATCACGCTTATTCCTAAGAAACCGGATCCGCAAGAGCTATCCGACTATCGGCCAATCTCTTTGGTCGCCTCAGTCTACAAAATCTTGTCTAAGGTGCTTTCGAAGCGGCTTAAAGGGGTCTTGGATGCTGTTATTGGGCCCACCCAATCGGCTTTTGTGGGTGGTAGGAACATTCTTGACGGGCCCCTCGTGGTTAGCGAAATTATTTCGTGGGCGAAGAAGACGAAATTCAAGCTCCTTGTGTTCAAGATCGACTTCCACAAAGCTTATGATTCTCTTAATTGGAAGTTCCTCTTCGCCGTTATGGAGTTCATGGGTTTCCCGGATTAATGGGTGACGTGGATCAAGGCTTGCCTAAGTTCGGGGAGAGGCTCGGTTCTTGTCAACAGATCGCCTACGGCCGAGTTCGCGTATAAAAGAGGTCTTCGACAAGGGAGGACACATGTCGCCCCCATCTTATAAGAACACAACACCTAAAACCATTTAATTTATTAAATGGTTTTACCAAAACCATTAGTTGACCATTCTATAAAAACCCCAAGATCCACACCTCCTCCATTTTTGTCTGATAGTATAACTCACACCACACACATACAATCAGTGAAGAGATAGGGGAGCCGATGGCTCCTACCACCGCCGAGGGTGGACCTCCAGCCACCACCAACCGACGACGCCACCACCTTGTCCCCATCTAACCCCACACACCACACCCACCCTCCGACTGAAAGGCGAGAAAGAAGGAAGCAGAAGAGAAAGAGAAAGTTAGAGAGAGAGAGAGGGTCACCGACCCCAGCCTTCGGCTGGCCGGTCTGCACGGTGGCGGAACAGAGCAGAAGACGACGGTTGTGGCACTGGTTGATGGTCTCAATCGGGTTTAGGGTTTGATTAGGGTACTGTTTTGATCTGGGTTTCGAGCAAGGTTCCGAGTAAGAGTGACGGCGACATCGGTTTAATCTGAGGTAAGATTTACAATATTAGTATGGATAGGTGACCGATGATGATGATGATGATGATAATGGTTGTAGATGATAACATAGGTTCGGGATTTGATGGCAGCTCCGTTAGTCGCCTAAGTGGCGATGATGATACTATTCAGGAACTATTATGGAATCGATTAGAAGTAGCAACCAAGGTAAGTACTACAACCCCACCTAGCTTATTCACTAATTTAGTTATTTAAGATGATGAGTAATATTAATTGAGATGGCTACTAGTAGTCTACAGAAGAGGGACATAAGATGAAACAGTGGAGAATGTATATTGGTAGCGAAGGGAAATTGTGATGATGATAGGTTCATTGGTGTATTTGGTCAACATCAGTCAAAGGATGAACAACCGAACAGTCAACATAGTCAGCTGAAAGATTGGAAGGTATGAAACGAGAACTAGAATCATATTGGTACTTAGTGCTATTATGCGGACGAGCACGTGTGGGACATTGACGAGCTTACTAAACCGGGCCGAACTTAACTCGACTAAATTAAAGGGACCTATATGTATATAAATATTATATGAACTATTAATGAGAACACACATATAGTATGATGCTTGATTATATAAATACTTGGTAATAATAATAATTGAAGTGTAGGAACATGATATGAATAGATGTGGTAATTGGAAGAAAGTTGTTAAGGTGTTTGAAGCTAGATTGGCTCTTTGGAAAGCGAAGCTCTTGTCGATTGGTGGTCGAATTATTCTTATTAAATCGGTCCTTGAAAGTCTTCTGATATACTATTTTTCTTTGTATAAAGCTCCCCGAAAAGTCATTGATAGCCTTGAAAGAATTATGAAGAAATTCCTTTGGTCGGGTTCCTTAGACAATAACAAGATCCATTGGGTGAGTTGGGATCAGGTGACTAGACCGAAAAATTGTGGTGGTTTGGAAATTAAAAGATTGAAAGATGTGAATGATGCGCTCTTGTTTAAATGGGTTTGGAGGTATAGGGTCAACCCGGGCTGCTTATGGCGTCGTGTAATAGACTCTTGTCATAACAAAAATAAGATGTGGGAGATGTTGCCGGTTTGTAATAATGCTGCTGGAACATGGAAAGCAATTGTGAAATTTGGAAGCTCACTGAAGATTGATAATGTTTCGTTACATACTTTCATAAGGGTTAAAGTGGGTATGAATACCGCAGCTCGTTTCTGGTTTGATGTCTGGCTTGGAGATGTAGCTCTTAAATATCGATGGCCATTATTGTATAGTCTGGAAAGTATGAAGGGATGTTCAGTTTTGGATCGGAAGAAGCGGGTTGGTAATAATTGGGTGCTGGTTGCAAACTGGACGTCGAGGATTAATTTTGTGGAGGTTTTTGATCAGTGGCTGCAGCTAGTGGGCTGCATTAGCAGGTTAGAGATAAGAGGTACTGAAGATCGTTGGTCTTGGGCTGCAGACAAAGGAAAGCCGTTTTCAACCCAATCGGTCAGGAAGGTGATGCAGCTTGAGGCTGAATTTGGCACTAATTTTATGTTTAAATGGGTCTCTTGGGTGCCCTTTAAATGTCAAGTTATGGTTTGGAGAGCGGAGATGAACAGGTTGCCGACAAAGATGGAACTCCTAAAACATCAAGTGGTACTTCCGAATACGTTGTGTTCTTGGTGTGAGGCAGCCTTAGAGACAGCTATGCACGTCCTGATGGAGTGTATTATCCCAGCCAATGTTTGGGACTATATTAGTAGGTGGATTGGTGTTGGTCCCATATACGCTTTTGATGTGAAGGATCTTTTGGTGGTACACAAGTCGGTTAGTGGTGACAAGTTCAGGAAGAAGATTGTTTATGGGATCATCATGGTTACAATGTGGAGTCTCTGGCATGCTTGAAACGAGATGGTCTTTAATCGGTCTAAAACAACGGTTTCGGAGGTTGTTTCAAGAGTCAAGTCTATGGCTTTTCTTTGGTTAAAATATAGGAGTAAATGTAATGAGATTGTGTGGAAAGAGTGGAGTCGATGTCCATTGTATATGATGTTTTAGTGGTTTGAGTGTCGCCGGTCGTTGTTTTGAGGATTGCGTGGTTTTTATGAATAAAGTTTATCTTTCAAAAAAAAAAAGGCGCTGGACTATAATACGAAGCCATGACATAAGAAGCAAGATATTATATGGTCATTACATTGCATTAAAACATTAGTCATGGGAAGGATGGCAAGTCATTTGGCAAAAAAAGATATACGAAGCCATGACATAAGAAGCAAGATATTATATGGTCATTACATTGCATTAAAACATTGGTCATGGGAAGGATGGCAAGTCAAAAAAAAAGATATATCTACGGACTCTTGGACATGGATTATTACTACTAAGACACTATAATACATGATTTAGATAACCAAGATCGTTGAGACATAAAACGAACACGTGGTTCTTAGAAACACTAAAACATATAAACATGAGACTTTAGATGCAAATTAGAATTAACCTATGCCTCGACATCATTTGGATAAATAAGACCATGAACCAATGATTACTACAATTAAACTCTAAAACAATTAAAGGTCCTAGCTCGACAGCATGTGTAACCGCAATGTATGGTCACACTCACTAGTATGTACAACTATAGTAGGAATTTGCATATGAATCGTAGATGGGCTCCCGACTTGGAATAGCATACAACAATACAATTATGTGATGCGATACGAAGGTGAGTCCCGTGTACCATTCCTCATTTTCTGTTTTACTGTTTTGGGGTGAATACATGCTTCCAAACTGTTTTGTGATTATGGGTGTTAGTTACATAGAGCGTGATTACCTGCTAGACTGAACCAGGCACTCATTAACTCTAGGTGAGCCGACTTAATATATGGGTAGTACTACTTGGGGAAACCCCCATGCACAGTGGTCCGGCCTAGACCCGGAAACCCCCACTGAGACCAAGGGGTCGTTGCAGCATATATTTTGCCATGGGGAACCTATGTGGCAGGATCACATAGGTTGGAAAGCTATGACAGTAACGGGCATAGACTTTGTTGTTACATTTAGGCATGGTTAGGCATGACGCTAGGTGCCAAGAGTTGAGTGGCCAGCTTATATAATTGTAACACCATAACCATAACTATGTGTTGAACTGTGTTGAACTTGTTTTCGAAATAATAAACTGTTTTGGATCCATTGAACTACTTACACGGACTCACCGGCATATTTTGCTGACCCAAACTCTTTTAAGCATGTGTTCAGGTACTACAAATGGATGGATGGCAACCACGAGGTATATGCTTGCTAGTAGCGGATTAGAGGTTATCTGGTTAGAAGATTCGGTTGTATGTGTTGCGGTTAGTGCCTCTAGAGATAAGCGGGATAGAGATCGGATCGACTAGCGGATCACACCTTATCAACTGCTTCGACGACCGCCGCATTTCATCCCTTGCATAAATATATTAGTCTATTTATTTAAGTTATGTAATTATATTTTTGGATTAGAAATTGTATAAACAATAAATATTAGTTATCATTGCTTCCGTTGTGCAAGTCTGTTACCAAACCGTCGTAACGTCCAGCCCCTCCTGGTCGGGTTGTTACAAGGCGTTTGTGCATTGTGTGGTTGTACATGGCACATTGTTGGTGTTCAACGTTGTGGGGGGGGGGGGGGGTTGTATGGCGTCCTTTATAGGTTGTATTGCTGGTGGGTTTTTATACGTTCTTTTGCATTTTGTTTCTCTCTCCTTTGACCAATTTTCCACTGTCTTCACTGTTTCTCTCTCTAAGAAGCCACCGCCTTATCTGAGGTAACCCTGGTGGTTGTCTTCCATTTCTCCCAATCGTCTATGGCGGCTGGCGATGGGAACAGAGAGAGATGGTTTTTTGGGCGAGATTGTTCATTTGTGCACTGCACGATTGTCTGTTGTGCATTGTTAGTGTTCTGTGTTTTGGAGGTTTATATGTTGTGCTTTGTGGGTTGTATGCTTGGTGGGTTTTTATACGTGCTTTTCCTTTTCTAATCTTTCACTCTCTCCTCGGTCGCCTGCTTTCCACCGATGTGGTTTTTTAAGGTATTGTTTCGTGTTATTTTATCATATGGATCATATGTTAAGAACTGTCTTGGCACCTTGAGTGATGAACCAGGAGTCTTGACCGTGACATAGCTTCGTCATGATTCCGTAACCTTGTGTTTGGCTGATGTGATTATGTGCTTGACCGTCTGACTAGGATGAGCAAAAGTCCTCGTGTTAAGACCTGCCTTGGCACCTTAAGTATTGAACCAGTAATCTGGCCCCTGACATGGCTTTGCCGTGATTCATTGTATGTCTATAGTTGTGTGATATGATATTTATTGATTGTGCGGTTGATCGAGTAATCACAATAAGATGCGGCTCCTATGTTAAGACTTGTCTTGGAACCTTGAGTGATGAACCAAGAATTTGGCCCCTGACACAACATCGCTGTTATCATGTGGCTGTATATGGTTATCGCCTGTTTTCATTCAAAATATATTAATTAGAAAGACGTATGTGCATTGCACGCTTATACGTGCGAGGCTGGTGTTCTGCGTATTGGTGGGTTTTAAATTATGCTTTGTAGGCAGTATTGTTGGTGGATTTTTATAGCCTACTTTCCTTTGCGTGTATGTCTCTCTCCTGTCGTCTCCTTTTGAACGTATTAAGTTGGGTTCTTTACGGTCCTTTGTGGTGATGGAAACAGAGAGACATAGTGACAACACCTAAAAAGGTGATGATGAGTTACCATTCCTGAATGCCAGGTTGATATGATTATTGTCTTGGCCTGGCATGGTTTAAGGAAGGCGACTCATGAGTTGCAACCTGTCTTGTGGCCCTGGCGGTGTCTTGAGAATTGTTTTTACTCCAAGACTCTTAGGTGTGGTTTTTGGTTGTGGCTTTTGTAGCTTGTATGGTTAGTGGATTTTGTTATTCCGTTTAGTGACAGCTACACGTGTTTTTACTCTGAGACTCTTAGGTGTGGTTTTTGGTTGTGGCTTTTGTGGCTTGTATGGTTAGTGGCTTTTGCTATTCCGTTTAGTGACAGCTACACGTGTTTTAGCCAACTGTTGTCTGCTTATGCAATTGCTTTGGTCCAAAGTTTCCTTATTGAATGTTGGTTGTTGTTTTGATAGTTTTTTTCTATTGTAGCGTATCCTCTTTGTCCTTTTTGGTTTTGGGCGGTATGTATGTGTTAGTTTTGGGTTCATAGGTGATGTGCCACCACCTATGGTGGTTCATGGTGTCGTTTAAGGTTGATATTTTTGCCTTTTTTACGTGTTTTGGGCGTTCCACAATGAATGTTGGCATGAATTTCATTTACCTTACAATGTTATCAAACGTGTAAGGTTGGGGGTGGGGTAGGTTTAAACCTGCAACCCACCTTGCATCCAGTTTTTTTTTTCTTCTTTTCCTCTCCTTGTTGTTTGCTTAAGGTTTTTACGTAACAAAGGCTGTGATGAGTTTCAGTTTTTCCAAACTGATTTCCGGGGTATGACATGCTATGGGCAGAGGATGGCAGGTTTAGACCTGCAACCCACCTTGTAGGCAAGTTTTTAGGATCACTAAGCCTTAGAAATATGTTCCTTATCCTTAACCTCTTCCTTTGAATAATTTCAAATTTGGATGAAGGCTTTTTATTGAGCCGAAACATGGGCTTTTCTGATTCATACCCATTCAACATTTGTTGTTATCTCCAAAATTTTATGCATGGTACATACAAACCTTCGCTTCATCTATATGTGCTGACAAATGTCGTATTTAGATATTGTCTTTCACGACAACGTTCTGTTTGGATATAGTCTTTCTCAACAACATTCCTTGACACATGATTAAACTGCTTCATTATAATAGTGTTTGATAGTTTTGTTGGACGGTTCAAATCAAGTGATAACTTAACACAAGTTTTTAATAATAACCTGTACAATTCAATTACCAACTCACAAGTATCACCTACCCTCCAAATTATCAAACTACTCACGATGCAAGAAAAACCGAATGTGAATGATAAAAAGATAAGCAAATGAAAACAAATGAATCGTTTAAATGATAAGAACCACAAATATTCTTCAACTAAATGAAAAACAATCCATAAACCAAATCAAACAAGAGTTAAGGTTTCACAAATAAACCATACACCCGGAGGTGATTACAAGATGTTTAGCCGCTCATGGTAACAAGAACCGAATCAAAAGTTTGAATAATAATACCGAACATGTTGATGAGAATTGAAGTTTGAAGATATGGATGAATGATGATGAATAGTGATGATTTTCCTTCAAAATTACCCCCAAAAGTCTCACACTTTCGTCCAAGGAGGTTGATCATATAATAGGGTTGCTTATATTTTTTGTTAAAACCTTAAACAAACTTCCTTTTTTTCTCATCATACGTTGTAGCCTACGCCAACTTTTTTTTTTTTTTTTTTTTTTGAACGGCAAATTTCACTCCTTGTGAAACTTGAACCCATGACCTCCCATTAGCCTACGCCAACTTAACATGGCCCTACGGCCACCAAGCACTGCCAAATTCTTTTTCATTTGCTTTTGTTCCTTCACGAGGCAATCATAACAATCTCCGTCAATTTCATTATGTTACTATTATTATATATTATTATTATTAACGAGATATTGTCTCATATTATTATTATTATTATTATTATTATTATTATTATTAGCCTCCGACTCAGGTGTTCTTGGCTTATCAAAAATTTATCTTTAACGTCATTTAGCCACACCAAACGTCCCGAACACTTCCATATCTTCGGTTCACCATCCAAACTCAACCTCAACCACGTTTAGGCCTCCAAATCCATCCAATTATGTCGTTTATCCTACAATCACACATAAATGCGTAGTTATCACATTCAAAACATATAAGCACTCAAACGACATTAAAAACACATAGTTAAGCATCTAAAACACCATGATTGACCTCGTCCATCAATGGCCAACGCTTTTGGTGTACTCTCCTTACTATAGGTTATTGTTGACATTTACGTTGTTGATTGGTTTTGTGTTTGATTCGTTTATGTTGCTACATTTTGGGTTAATGTTGTTCATATGCATTGATCCTATTTTTCGATTTTTTTAATTGTTTGTTTTGTTGTTATTTTTTTCTTGGCAAATTATTTTTTTACAAAGCCTTAGGCAACTGCATTTTCAAAATATCGGCATGACTTTATTCCAAGATTGACTCTTTTAAGCCATATGGTTGGATTATTGAGGCTCGCCTGGTAATGATGCATTATTACGATGGTGATTTTTTTAAACAGTTTTATGATGACTAACGATACTATCTTCACAAGTATAAGGGGAGGCGTGGAGAAAGTTTGAAAGCCATACAACATTATTTTAGGCTTTCTGTTTTCCAATCCCCCCCCCCCCCCCCCCCCCTTGGCGATGATGACATTTATTTGAGCTTGAGAGAAGGGCATAAAATAGGTTTTCGTCATCCAAGAACGCAAAAGCAATGCACTGGGCGATGATGATATTTATCTGAGCTTCTCGCAGGTGGTCGTGGTTTAAGAACGAAATGCATCTAAATGCTTGAGATACTACAACGAAAATAAATCAGTTTGTTGTTGTTCAAGAGCGCAAATTAAAGTAATGATATGCTACAACAGCTTAATGCAACTATGGGCTTGAGATACTGCAACGATATTAAATCAGGTTTTTGTTGTTAAGGAACGCAAAAGCAATAATGAGTTGCAGGGGCTTTGTGAGTCGTTGACTAAGGTAAGTGTGTTATGGTGCTTATTTATTATCTGTTATTTGTTTGTTATTGTGCCATTTAGTCTAACTTTTTTAAATGTTTGTTTTGCATGTTTAAAGATTAACGACTATAATCAAGAGTTTGATTGAGTTCGGATTATTTGTCGTATCTAATACAAGTAGTAGTTTGTGCAGTTTTTATTAATATTTTCTATAGAATCAAACACAACAAGTGTGCTCGTCATGATTCAAACGACAGAGCTTGAAGCTGAACAAGACTCGAACCTTCACAACAAGAACATGGTACTCCATCTTTAGAGACACCAGATTGTGGTAAAGCTCCAGCAATCGAAGTTGAAGAAGATGAGAATTGAGAAATGAAAGTGTAGATGATATTGATCTTCGTCTTCATCACAGAATCGTCAATCAAAACAACATAGATTTCTCGTTTCCTCCAATATGAGTGAAGCTAATAGAAGACTAAGACAAGATCTCATGAAGCCACGACAAAAGCTCAAATCAACAAGTATTCAAGTCTTAGGGGGAGATTGTTGGCATATTGCGGTGTATTTCCCAAGTTGAAGATTACCATATATGAAGACTTGAAGACTGAAGATCATTAGCTAGACCCTAGGGGGAGTCTGTGAATGCCCTTCTAGACATCCCTAGCTCAGTGACTGGTTAAGTCCACAGATCACTAGCTAGGTCTAAGGGGGAGACTGTTAGTACACTTCGTGTATGTCTCTAGCTAGTGATAAGTCTATGTTAGTCATAGACATGATTATGTAATGTTTAGTGGTGTATGCATAACATTTCTTGGTCGTTTACATGTAATTAACGTATGTAAACTTCTAGGCGTATGAAAGTCATTCTCCTGGAATGACATCGGGTGTAGGGAGGTTCCCTATAAATAGGAACCTCATGCTCTTCATTTGTAACTCTTACTTAAAACCTTTGCTCATTTTTGCAATAACACGTCCAAGTGATGCCCATGTGTGATTGATTTGTGTGCGTGTTTATTGTTTACGTCTTTCTAACATTTCTATCACAATTAACAACAATCCGATCCGTTGATTCCGTCTTCAGATCGATCACGTGCGTAGTATATCAAAATTCTTGTCTTATCGAGAATCACGATCCTACAGTTAGTTTTATGGTGATTAACTACTTATTAGAATAGGTTTTATATATATATATATATATATATATATATATATATATATATATATATATTGGTGATCTTTTCAATATTTTTTTCATCTTTTAATTTTTTTTTTATTTAAAATGTCCTCTCACAAATTGTTAAAAAAAATTCTGATTTTAATTGTTTCGTCACAAATACGTCATAAACAAAACTGATTTTAAATGTTCCGTCACAAATACGCAGCAAATTAAAAGAAATAATTAGGAATTGGCGTAGGACTTGCGTCGCAGATTTCCGGCATCATATTTTTTAGGAAATACGTTGAAATTTGCGTTAAGCATTTGTGATGGAAAATTGCGGTGGAAAAACGAGAAATTTCTAATAGCGAATTGGTGGTGGACTTTTAATTGCACGTTGAAATTTAACAACACCGTGTTACTGCTCATGGAGCAAGGTCTGGGTGAGGCCCGATAAACCCAAAATTAAAAACCAGGGTCGTCACTGAGTATGGGTCGGGTGGTCACCGACTCAGGGCCCAACCCTCAAATGGGCCCGAACATTTTTTAAATTATACACAATATATATATTGTAACACCCCAACCGATGGTGGAATCATCGAGGTGCCACGTAGTGACGATTGTTCAAAAGCTCATGGTACTAAAATGTAAATATATGATTATTGAATATTGTTTTACAACATGTGAAATTAAATACAAGACAACAAGATAAAGATAGTTGATTGATTTAATCTAAGTCCAAAGTCCTATGTGAAGCGTCAAGCAGCTTATCCTGAAACATGCACGAAAATAATTTTGTCAACATATGATGTTGGTGAGTACTACTTAGCTTTGTACATATAATATAAGTTTGAAAAGGTAGTATAATTCATGTGTCTAGCATTACTAAGGCATTATGTAAACACGCAAGTAACCAAACAAGACAAAGATCATATATAAAGTTGTACAATGAAATTGATAATGAGCACCTCAACACGTGTGAGTCTAAAAGAGCACCATAACATAAGTTATGTCTAAATGAGCACCGTAACATAAGTTACGTCTAAATGAGCACCGTAACATAAGTTACGTCTGAGTGTAAAGAGCACCATAACATAAGTTATGTCTAAATGTATGATTTTGTATGTAAGCTACGTTCATGTTCAAGCATAAGCACAAAGATAAACAAGACACGTATATGAATTGTAAATGAATAAAATGTATGTGTAAATGAATATGAAAGTCTTGTATACTTGTGCATGAATCACCCCAAAAGTTGTAAAAGCGGAAAAAGGGGATAAGTAATACTCACCTTTAGCAAGGTGGTAAGTCTTGTGTAATTGATTAAGTGTAATCCAACGTTTGCCGAGTATCACCCTATGTATAAGGTAACAAATAAGTCTAGGTCTATCTAGCCTACAAGTATTTTCTAGGGCTTCGAATTGGGGATAAGTATTTATTTGATTAATAGTCAAATTGTTTATTAAATATAAGAAATTTAATAAATAAATGAATAAAAGTCTTTTTGTAAATTTTAAGTTAAAGATGGTCACAAAATAAAGTTTTTAGTATGAAAATAATTTTCATAAAATTATTTTATTGAAAATAGAATATTTAATCTATTTATTTCAAATTGTCAAAATATGACTTTAATATCTAAAAATATTAAAATTAAAGAATTATTGAATTAAAAATTGTATTTCTGTTCCAAATGAAAAGAAATAATTTATGTAAAATTTTGGTACAAAAGTATTGAAAAATGAATTTATTATGAATTATTTATGATTAAAAATAACAAAAATTAATTAAAAATATGAAATGCACGGTTTTTCTAAATTAAAAATAAATTCTGAAATGTATATTGTTATACAAGTTTAGTATAATTTTTGTGGAATTTTATAAAATCGTTTAGATATTTTTATTGAATTTTATAATTTTAAATGAATAAATTTGTAATATTTATAATATATATTAAATAAATTATTTTTGAAAAACTAAAAATTGGACAGCAAAGTTTATCATTGAAATAACATAAAATAAATTTTGTAGAATTTATAAAATAGTTTAGTATTTTAAAACGATTTTCAAAAGAATAAAGGTAATATAAGTGTAAAGGATAACACAAAAAAATAAAAATAAAATAAAAGGTTGTTTATGGTGGGGGTCGAACCTGGGTCAGACCCGGTTCAATGTCTTTAGCCAAACACCCCAACCAACTGGTATGTACCTCAGATTTGTAAATGTTTCAGTTTTGAAAAATATTTATCACATGCGTGAATTGGTCATCTTCCCCAATTTGAATGATAATTAAGAACCCTAGTTTCTTGAATCGAATCAATTAACGGTCAATAGCCTCAGTAATGTTAGGGCTATTGATCGATTGATCATGAATAATAAAACCCATAAAAAAATAAACAACTTACAAACACTAATTCGTGTATGATGCTCGGTCAAACAAAAAGTCAACGGGTCTTGAAATCGTGAATTAAAGCTTGGACAGAAAGATTTGAGAGAAGGGAAATGATTTTTTTTGGCACATTTAGTTGGTTGTGGATACCTCAATTTATACTATGTGGCTCGGGTTGGTGAAATGGAAGGTTTTGAAGTCTTGACCAAAGTCGGTCAAAACCGAGTCAAGGATGATTAATTCAAGCTGAAATCATGGATTATATTTATGAGGGTATGTTAGTCGGTCAAAGGGAGTTAAAATTCTACCAAAAACAAGGCTCGTAATTGTGGAAAGTGACTGGGTGTTGACCACAGTCTTCGGGTCGGGTCTGAGTTCCGAAAAAAAAAAGACAAGGTTTTTGGGTTATGGTTAGGCTTTAGTGTTTTGGGTATAAGTTTGGTTATGGTTTAGAGGTGGTAAAATATAATGACTAACTTTATTATTATTATTATTATTATTATTATTATTATTATTATTATTATTATTATTATTATTATTATTATTATTATTATTATTATTATTATGAGGATAAAATGTGGAGTACAAGATAGGAGGTGCGAAATAAAAAAATGTATATATATATATAATAATAATAGTGATAAAAGTGACGGATGTCACAGCATCCCCTACTTTTAGAAACTTCGTCCCGAAGTTATTAGAAACATAGGGTTATGGATGTTCTGGGAAAAATGATTTGGATAAGAGGTTTGATAGGTGTGAGTTAAGGATTGGATTAGGTTTGTCTCGAATAATAAGGAGAATAAGAATCTAGTAACACTAAACTTCAAGTTTTAGGAATCCTAAAATAATTGCATGAGTTGATTGACTACAGAAAGACTAAATGAACTACCAAGTAACTAGAGTTTGTTCCTGGTCCGACTTCCAGTCTCACTTTCAATGCATCATTAGTGTTTGTATACAGGGTGTACCGCAGCTAACCCATCACACCTTTGATACCTTGAAAACGTACTGGACGCCTACCAAAAACTCTAATAGAATTTCACACTACCCTAACGCACCTGTAAATTCATGATTACGTTCCAGACCGAAATCATCAATTTACCTTACATTAGGGTTTTATGTCCTTCTATGATCCTAATCTAACACACAATACAGCAAATAAGTTTCACAAGAAGGTGACACAACAAACACGTTGAGTTACAATGAGATGTTATCAATGAAATGAGGCCATGTAATAATGAGGTCAATCGCATTGGTTTGCAATGACTTGTAAGCATAACTGTATTTAAGTATGGGCTACCACTCGTCCGAGGAGCCCTTTAAATGAAATGTTTATCAGAGTTGCGTGGATAATACACACGTGCAAGCAAGTTTGTAAGTACTGCAACCATTAAGTGTAAGTGTTATCTTAGTGGCCTATAGAAATAGATTACGAGTATCATGAATAATTAAATGTCCAGTGAATAGTCAAATTAAGAGGAAATCAAGTTTCACAAACAATGATGTTTTGGAAAAATCCTGTAAAATCAAGTATCAGGTTTTTAGTAGTTTGATTATCATGGGTAACTAGTTCATGTGTGAGAAGGTGAAGTTCTTGAGAGGATGATGAAAAATCTTGAAGCAAAATCAAGGTTGTGAGCGATAGTGAATGTGAAGATAGTTGATAAAGAGTTTATTTTATAGTAAGGAGATTATGTAGCAGTGTAAATTTTGGGGTTTGGATCAAAGGTTATAATCAAGTGTATAGGAAAACATGATTGTGGTATATGCAAAATATTGTAAAAATTTGAACAAGTTGAAAATGAGTGAGTGTCGATGGAGAATCTAGAGGTTAGATATTATTCATATGAAAAAAAAAAATATTTTCAAAATTGGTATTGTACATAAGGCAAAAGTTGTTAAATAGTACAAGCTAAGTAGGCTTTGAAAAATATTCCTGTTAGTTGGAGATTTCAAACATGACATTAGGTTTTGAAGATCAAGGTTTTATTAGTGATTTTTTTTTAATAATTTAAAGCATTATATAGAAAATCGTTTGTTACGTCAATAACACTACGTGAAAAATGGGCTTTAGCCACACCAGAAAAGTGTGACCATATGCCTTTCGCCACACATATTTTTTTCAGGTCAAATGTGACCAAAGGTCGAGTCATCGTAGGTATCATACAGTCACATTCTCATTTAGTGGCCATAGCTACCAAAAAGTGTGGCTATAGGGTAACGGCATATCTTGCCAGGATCAAGCATTCCCCAGTTAAGTGTGGCTAAAGGGTAGCAACGGCCATTACTTTAAGTGTGACGATTTCCGTTATATAGTCACATGAATTTACTAAAAAGTTTGTTTTAGCCACATCAATTAAAAAAAAGTGTGGTAAAAAGGTTGTTGTAATCAAGCATTCTGTCTATTAAGTGTGGCTAAAAGATAGTAATGGCCACATGAATTTCTTGTAAGTGTGGTTGGTTCTATTCTATAGTCACATGAATGTACTGTAAGTGTGGCTAAAAACTATTTCTAGACACACACTATTTCTAGACACACAAAACAATTTGTTTATTTTAAGTGTGGCTGTTGACTAACCTTTTGTCACACATATTTTCTTTCTCATGATGTTTGTTATCATCCCGTCACACAAAAAAAAACAAGGTGACACTTATGTGGCTAATGTGTATGTAAAGCCACATAAAGTATAGTAATTTAAGTGTGACTATTGTCTAACATTTAGCTACACATAATGTTTTTTTCCAAGACGTTTGTTATCATTACGTCACACAACAAAAATTAACTGACGATGGTGTGGCTAGTGTATATGTAAAGCCACATGAAATAATGTAATTCTATGTGTGGCTATTGACTAACTTTTAGTCACACATTTTTATTGTGGCTCCACGTGAACATTTTCTATGTAATTGCCCATTTTTTTTTAATTTTTGGTAAAATAAAAACTACAGTAAATATAAGAAAACCTAAAAAACAAATGATATTAACAATAATAACTCAAAATCCATACATAAGTTTTAAATTCAAATACTAAATACATAAACTTCTAATCAAAACCTATTTAAAAAAGTTACAAAGAAATTAAATGTACACATAATTTCTGAACTAATCAAAACTTATCTACAAATAATGTAGCAACTGCAATAGAACTTGCATCACTTCTAACAAAACTTGCAACTGCTGGTCTGCAGCAAACCCACCACTCCAGTTATTGGCATAATGGCGCTAATGCATATCCTGGAGCAGTTGCTTTACATCGGTAGTTTCCCATATATTCCTTTCTATGCTCTTAGAACGCGATATTTACCCGTCGACTGGCACTTCAAAGATTTTGGAGAATTCCACTTTTCAGTTTCGTTTGCTGCCATCACATATGCAGACAAAAGAACCAACCTATTCAGTAGCAAGTTGTGAACGTGCCCCTTAAAAGTTCCGCAAGTAGCAAAAGTCAACACAATAGTCAAAGTGATAAACATTCCCCACATACAAACTATAAGTTTGTCCATCCTAAGTTTTATATATAAAGATGTTGAAAAAGAGAGGATAATGTACATTGTACCTGAGAGAGACTATCAAGTAGCAGATTATTATCACCATGTTTAAACCAATCAATAGTTACAGCTCTTTGTTTCAACCCTTTGACCCTTTGCACTTGAGGCTCTTACCACGAGTGGCTTGGCATAATAATAATAAAAAAAAAAAAAGCAAATAAATTACATGACATGCCAAACTGAAAGGCCACTACAAGTTCTGCAGAATAATCAAGGCAGGAAACATCAACATAATCAAGTATCTATAGGGCACTGGCTGAAGATGTGATTATCAAGATATACACGTCTACACTTTTCTTCTTTAGTTCCTAGAGATGCAAGTGAGTTAAATAAAAGAGCAAAATCTCATAAACAAGCTCATCAAGACATTGTTAAGTATATAGTATATATTGTAACATATTAAGATGTGGACATATAAAAAATTTGGGAGAATTTATTAATAATTGCTTATAAGTAAAACCACACTCCCTCACTTTGCAATCTTTTTTAGTCCGAAAAAAAAAACAAAGCATCAAATAACATTATAGCTTAAAGTAACTAGAATAAACAATAACATATGTATACTGGATGGAAGGCAGTATGAAAACAGGATCAACAAGACCTAGATTTCCCTTGTCAAAGTCCCCTCCTTTAATCATGAAATCCTTAATAACACGATGAAACACATAACCCATATAGCCAAAACCTATCTCACCTGTAAGAGAAGAAAGCCAGATTCCCATAGGTTCCCATATGTGTATTAAAAGTCAGATTCCCATATGTGTATTAGAAGTCAAAACTAAACAAAAATGACAAAACAAAATATACAAAAGTAATATTCAACCTGTACACAAAGCACGGAAATGGTAAACGATTCTTATGGATCGCCTGCTCCACTTGTTCATTTGGTTCCTCATCGTCACATTGTCCAACGAGATCATCACATACACCGGCACCCCTTTCCCCTCCTTCATATTACCCCGACACCGTCGCAACTCGCATGTTCTATGTTCTATCACTGGCGCCTCGTCCGTCATCAACGCCTGGCCTAATCCATCCCTATCTTAATAAGCACAATTAACAATAGTCAACATGTAAGTGAAGACCTCATGATCAAATGCTTCTCTAGTTTGAATATTTCATACGCATCAAATGAATACCATAAATGAATAACATCAACTGCATACAATTGGATTACAAATTTTATAACAAAAATCCATCAAAACTTCAAGACTAATCTACCTTGTAGATAATTATGATTCGTATGTCTTACTACAGGTCAAATCAAGCTACTCAATTTTTTAGCAAACATTAATGAGCACAATCATAAACAAAAAACATCAATAGAATGCGATTTCATTACAAATTTTAATATACATAGTCAACACAATTTCATGACTAATTCAACCTCTAAGTTCAATATAACATATGCACCAAACAATAACATAAAAGAAAAGCATTAATTAAATAAACTTGCATTGCAAAATAATACCTAGTTTTGTAAGAAGAACAAAGAGAACAAGTCCAAATGGACCGGCTCCGATGATTAAAATCGGAAAAATCGAATCGATATTCCGCGACACCACACAACCACCACCATAATTCCACGAAACCCCACCACCACCTCATCCGCCGTAACTACGCCACAAAATACACCGTCAAAGTAATAACCACCCACCACAACGGCCGGTTCCTCGCCGTCATATTCCACCTCCCAACCGTTCAAACAGACGAACCACCCGGCTACCCATACCGACGCCGTCAAATCATCTGCACGAGTGATTTATGTACGACAACATATTATTAATATTGACAAAGTCAGATAAACTTTATCCGGAGCGGGTTGAGTGGTTGATGAGATGGAGAGGGTGGGAGTCAGGTTTGGAGGAGAGGAGAACAATTAGATCTCAACATTTGTACGATCTCGAACTCAGCTTCTGTACCGTCTCGATTGAATTGTTACCGATGGGTTTGTAATGGATCTGTGGATATAGTAGTAATGGATGTATAGAACTGTAATGAAGGTATGATGTAGGTGTGGATTAGTGGAAGAGAAGCATATGTGTATCTTGGTTAGAAAGAAGCGGAGAAAGGAATTGGAAATATTAGGGGGGAAATTTCAATTTTTTTAGAAAAAATTAATAGTGGGAAAATGAAGAGGGGAGACTTTTAAAAAACTGTATAATATTTTATTAATTTTTTAAAAGATTTATAAAAATATACATATAATATACATAAAGAGTTATGAAAATATATTGTTTTATGTTCTTTAAGACTTTACAAACAAAACGTGGTTAGTATAATATAAATAATTTTAATAGCTACTTTCGTTTGATTATGCTAAAGTATATAGTCTTTCAATTTTCTTATATCTAACAATGGATGGATTATATTAAGGACTAATAGTCATTTTATCTCTTAATAGACTATTATGGGCTTTATAACATCGAATTGGTAAATATAGTTCATTAATACATATAGGATTTACTATTATCTAATGCGATCCATTAAGGTTAATATGTCCATTAAGATATATACGATCTACTATTGTCTATTGTGATCCATTAAGGTCTAATATGATCTATTAAGATATATATGATCTACTATTTTCTGTTGTGATGCATTAAAGCCCAATATGGCCCATTAGGGCATATATGATCTAATATTGTCCAGTGTGATCCATTGAGGACCGGTATTGTCTATTAAGACATATATGATCTATCATTGTTCATTATGATCTACTAAGGTCCAATACGGTTCATTGTCCATTATGATTCATTAAGGCCCAATATAGCCTATTAAGATATATACATTCTACCATTGTCCATTGTGATTCGTTAAGAGCCAACATGGTTAATTAAGACATATATGATCTACCATTGCCCATTTTGATTCTTTAAGGCCCAATACGGTCCACTCAGACATATATGGTATACCATTGTCCATTGTGATCCATTAAGATCCAATATAGTCCATTAAGACATGTATGGTCTACTGTTGTCCATTAAGCCCCAAAATGGTCCATTAAGACATGTATGATCATCTATAGTCTATTATGACCTATTAAGGCCTAATATGGTCCACTAAGACATGTGTGATATATTGTTACCCATTATGATCCATCAAAGACCAATATGGTCCATTAAGACATATATGATATACTATTGTCCATTGTGATCCATTAATGCCCAGTATCATCTATTAAGATATGTATGATATACTATTATGCATTGTGATCCATAAAGGCCCAAAATGGTCCATTAAGACATGTATGACCCACTCTTGTCTATATACCCCATTAAGATGCAATATAGTCCATTAAGATATGTATGACCTACCAAAAATATGGTCCATTAAGACACATGTTATCTACTATTGTCCATTATGATATGTTAAGGCCCAATATAATTCATTAAGACA
The DNA here is from genome assembly GCA_028751855.1 of Ambrosia trifida. Taxonomy (NCBI): domain Eukaryota; kingdom Viridiplantae; phylum Streptophyta; class Magnoliopsida; order Asterales; family Asteraceae; genus Ambrosia; species Ambrosia trifida. The sequence continues at coordinate 58,977,181 of CM054132.1, read as the reverse complement.
TATATGATTTATTATTGCCTTTTGTGATCTATTAAGGCTAAGTATGATCCATTAACACATGCATCATCTACTATAGTCCATCGTGACTCCTTAAAGTCCAATATGGTCCATTTATACTATGATACTATAATCCATTGTGATCCATTAAGTCTCAATATGGTCCATTAAGACATATATGATATACCATATGTATTACCAACCCCACGATTCATAACCTAAATCGATTCAAATCCATAGATTGCACATCAATTAACCGCATCGCCGTCTTCACGTTGCTTTCTATTCTTCCCTTATGTAAATCACCTACGATCAATTTAGGGTAGTAGTTGTCCTTGTCAAATTTCAGGCGATTTCTTCCCTGCTGTCAACTTGCTTTTCATGAGATGTCTTTTTCTTTACCCGATCTCCCATTTGAACCAGGGGTTGCTAGTAACACACTTCCCCATATTCTCGGTTCGCACGCACACATTTCACCCGCACATATATCTCGCAGCTTAGCATCTGGTGATTTTTCTTTTATTGTTTGTTATTATTTTAATCAACATACTAATATTTTATATCTCTTTTTATTCACCATGTATTATACATGGGATTCTATCCTAGTAAAGTTATATTTATCAAAAATTGAAAGTTTTATAGACTAAAATTAGGGGTGCAAACGAGCCGAGCAGCTCGCGAGCTACTTGAGCTTGAGCTTAAAACAAAGCTCATTTATTTATCAAGCTCGAGCTCGAGTCTGGCATGTGAAGCTCGTTAGGTTCATCGAGCCTGGCATAATATTAGTTTATTTAATATTTAATAATATTTACCATTCACTTAAATTTGTTTAGTAAACGAGCCCCGAGCTCGAGCTTCACTTATCGAGCTCACGAGCCTAAATGAACTATTATTTATATTATTTTTATTTAACACATTAACTAATAAATACAAAACGAGCCGAGCTCGAGCTCAAGCTCTTATAACTTAATCAAGCTTGAGTTCAAGCCTGGTCGAGCTCGGGCTCAGCTCGGCTCGTTTGCACCCCTCTAAAATAATTTTGTTGGACTTTAAATAATAAAAAAAATAACTGTTTTATTTCAGTTTCCCTCCCCAAATCCAATTTTTTTTTAAATTTCCCACTCATTCTCAAATTTCACAAGATTTCCTACTCATCTTTTTCGTTACCCACACTAGTCGGTACTCTCTCTCTCTCTCTCTCTCTCTCTCTCTCTCTCATCCTCACAGTATCGATCGATCGTCTCCTAGCTCGATTAATTTCATCATTACTACAGGTCCTTCCGGAATACAAGGGGGGGGTAAGGGTATGCTGAGCAGGGGCGGTGGAAGAACAAAGGAATCGTTTTAATTTCCACTTGGGGATCGCTTTAAGAGTATGAACTGAAGGAATACGCCAGTCTTTATTCGTCTCGTTGGTGGAATTACCTTGTTTCGGATTTTCTCAATTGGTAAGTTTATCTCTACCCGATTAGTAGTTTTATCTGTAATATATATTTAGGGGTTTTGATTATTAAATCATGTGAAGCTTCGAAGTTATGATAAAGATGATTGTAGATTCTTATTTGAACGATAATATATGTTGATAATGTTCAAGGGTATAAAGCATCGTTTAAAATAGATTCCATGGACCCTGTAATGGGCCTTTTGAAATTTTGATGTGTCTACATGTAGATTACATATACAATAGATTTAAATCAAAATTAAAAAGCATTTATCATCAATCCTTGATCAATTTTAAGGTTAAGTCCAGTCAAATCAAAAGGGTTTTATCATTGATCAATCAAACAGAGACACGATGACATTGAACCTTACTAACAGGGACACTAAACACATAATCTCTTTCCAGCAGGTATGTAAAGGTATAACACAAAACATATTTCTTTTTCTTTCTAATTTTGCATTCAATTGATTTCGTATTTGATTTATGGTTCTGTAGTCTAATTACATTCTTGTATTACAGTTACTCCAAAGAGAAGCTACGGCTGGTTATCAATTCCTAGTTATTCTAATAATTTTATTGAACTTCATAGTTAACAAAAGAAAAACATGACCATGAACAAAGTTTAAAAGAACGGAAACGAGCCTCGAGGCGTTTTCCCTTCGCCTCATGAGGCGTAAGCCTCAAGGCGAACCGAGGCGTAAGCTCGAGGCGCACTCAAAAAATAAATATAAAAATTATGTGTCTATAAAATATAAAATACTTGACCTAGAAAAATCCAAAACATCAAAAACACACATCAAAAATAAAATAATTGACCCAAAAAGTCTAAAACACATCAAAAACACCCTAAACGACCCGAGGCGTGCCTGAGGCACACATTTTCTTAGCGCCTCAGCTCTTAGAGGCGTATGTACAATCTAAACCCCATGAGGCGCGCCTCAGACTCGTTTTCTTAGAGTTTCGCCTTGAGGCGTACGCCTCACCCGTTTTTTTAAACCATGACCATGAAAGCTTTCATATGTCAGGTGTAAGGGACAATGTAACTTTCATAATAAGGATTTTGTTTTTTTTTTGGTAGATAAAACCAAATTTTCATTAACCAAGTAAATTACATAAGGATGTTAGGTAGGCGGACAACAAGCTGCGTTGAGGATTAGGGGCGTTGTTTTACCTGAATTGTGATAAAGGTTTTTTTTTTTCTTAAAAAGTTAATTTTTTAAGTAATTGACTTTCTTATTATGTTAGCTCCTTTTTTTTCAAGTCTAACATATTTATTAGTCCCTGCAAATTTACTATGGGTTTTTTTTTAATGTGCTGCTCATATGATTTTTATGAATCTTAACTCAGTTGATAAATAATTCTTTCTAATCATGTAATTTGGTTATTGGTGAAATTGAGTTCATGGATCTAAGGTAATTGATGGTTGCTAACATGTGAAATCACTAGTTGTCCTAGTGAGTGCTATGGTAGAAAGCAAAGCAAGCAAAACGTGCTTCAATTATTATACTTGATTTGGTACAGGTTAGACCATGAGCTAGTGCTACCAAGAGTTGGGTTTGCTTTTGTTTTTCAAAGGGGCGCTATAACCGCTATGGTTTCTTTGTATAGTAAATATGCTAAAGTTACAAGCCGCTGAATTCACTGATGACAACGTGAAAGCTAAAGTTACTACACCTGCATTAGCTAAAAATCACACTGAAGTTGCTGCAGCAATTTCCATTTTGTGATATCTTGCACTATAAGTTCTCGTTATCATGTATATTTTTTTTTGTACACTTTACCCTCAATTTTATTTCTATAAGGTCAACTGGCCAACTCATTTATGACCGATTTACATCTTGATTACAACTCATTTACAACATGCCAATTTGTAAACAACCTGTCAAATAGTTTGACTTGTTGAGATGAATACGTTAACCAGTCATGTTCAGGTTACTTGATTAAAAGCGTCAGGTTTAGGATTTATGTCTTTGACCCATAAATTTGTTTGTTTATATGTCAGACTTCTACATTTGCCAAAACCTGGTGTTTTAACCAGAGTTGTTCCAACAGCTGCAGCAGGTGCGACTTCTCTCATGTAATTCAATGGATCTATATGTTAGTTAACAACCACCCACTAAAAGTATGTGCTTTCAGTTTCAGGCCTTGTTGATATTTTCAAATGTACGCTTCAGGTACGTTTATTAAACTAATGGCTGAATCTTCTAATACTTTATTTAACCGTTGACCATCAATATATAACTAAGTTTGGGTTATATTTCATTGGTTGATGGGTCAGAAGTTAACAAAATTAGACAACTAGTTTAAAATAAATCTGGTTCAAAAGTTTCCTGTAGAATTTGAATCACAATTGCTAAACATGTATAATGAGTTTAAATTTAAGCTTCTTAGGATGTTTTTCTGTTAAATCATTTCTATTATCATATATTTAGGAAAACATAGAATTACGATTGCTAAACATGTATTTGAATTGAAGCTTCTTTGGATATTCCAAAGTTTCTTTGTTAGAATTATTTTTTTTCTAGTATGAATTTAGAGTATAAAGTACTAGGGCTACTGCTTTTAAACAAAGAAATGTTCCAAGACTGGACCTAAGTGTACAAGTTGGGTTTCGGTCATACACAAAATTGGGTCTTCGTTTTCCAAGCATAGATCGAGGTTGATTCTAACACTGAACTTAATTCAAATTAGGCTACCAAGGACAAATTACACTACAGGATATGCAACACAATGATTTTAGCAAAAGGTGATGCATCAAGCATGCTATAAAGGTAAATTTTCAATCAAGTTTTCATTTTTAACTAAATTTAGGTGTCAAAGATTGTAATTTTTGTATGTTATTGATTAACATTTTTATTCTTGTATATTGACTACGATTTTGGAGCTTAGTTGGGTGACATAGTTTCTTTTTAGTAGGAGTCATTCGTTCAATATACAATATGCAGGAGTCATCCATTCAAAAGCTAATTTTGATATGAATACATGTATGGTTTTATTGACTTTTGTTTTCAACAAGCAACTTGTAGTGTCACTTAAAATTTTTTTTAACAAACAAATTGTTTTTTCAATTCCTTTTTTAAGGAACAGATGAAGAACTACAAACCTTCTTGAAGTTGAAAAAACACTGAAAAGAAACTAAAGAGGACCATCAAAGGAATAAAGCTGAGCTAGAAGCTATGTAGAAAGATTTTGACAACAAACATGCAAACTTTGAAGCTACAATGCTAAATAATATAAAAGAGCTTCCTATTGGAGTACTTTGGGATCTTAGAGATGAGTTGGTTTTCGATACATTTTATCATTGTAATTGACAACTATATTTGACTAAATTGTTATTTTGAATTTGCACATATGTTAAACTATGATATAAGATTATCTATTATATTTATGTTACTATTGTGTTGGTGTAATTGAGATCCTATTGCAAATTAATATAATTTTTAGTAGTTCAAACAATGATGCTATAGATTTGCATTTGATTGTAAATAAGGTTGTATTTTTGTGTAACTAAAATCTTAAAAAAAGGTTACATTAGATGTAAACAAAGGATGCATTTGAGTGTTATAAAAGTTATATTTATAAGTAAAAATGTCGCGTTAGTATGTAAAAAGGTTGCTTAATAAAAAAGTTGCATTAGGTCTAATGCAACTTCGCCTAATGCAGCCATTGATAAAAATGTTGCATTAGGCCTATTGCAACCTTTTCAAGGCCTACTGCAACATTTTACAAGGGTTGCATTAGTTTAATTTTCTTGTAGTGTATCATTTCGTCACACAAAACTAAACAATGACATTAGTGTGACTATTGTGTAACCTTAGTGGTCACACATATTTTACATGACATTTGTTATCATTCAATCACACAAAAATAAACGTGACCATAATGTGACGAATGTTTATGTAAAGCCACACAAAATTTTGTAATTTTAAGTGTGGTTATTGTCGAGCTTTTGGTCACACTATAATATATGTGGCCATAGGTTTAAACTTTTAGCTACACCATCAAACAAATACCGTCATTGTAGATTACATTTGGCCACAGTTTTCTAGTGTGGCTACTAAATGTCACGGTTTTTTCTTAATGTGTGGCTAAAGGTTTTGATTAGATGTGTTTTTTTATCACATGAAACAAATAATGTGGTAGTAGATCATAAATGGCCACACATTTTCTAGTGTGGCTACTAAACGTCACATTTTTTTCTTAAAGTGTGACTAAAGTTTTGAACTGTTATACATTGGACACATGAATACATAAGATGTGTGGCAAAAACTATGCTAGAAGGTTTTGTAATATGAAAGATGACCTTTAGCCACACATTTAATCGAAAGTGTGGCAGGGTGGTTTTTGAAAAAGTGTGGCCGTAGGCCTATTTTGGCGTAGTGTAAATAAACAATTGAATTTAAGTTCGAGGAAAATATGTACTTTGTAAAGTTACTAGGTAATACAACAAGTTTTAGAAATCTTTAGTTTGTGCTAAAGTATGAGGTTATAGTTTTTAAAATAAATAACATGTGGAGAAATGAAATAATATGATTTGGGTAGGGTGTTGAATATTTAAAAAAAATAGCTAAGATGGTAAGGTGAAGTGCGATTGTGAAATCCATAGATGGTTATGAAAGTATGAACTTGTAAGCAATATATGAAAATCGTGAAATACAAAATATTGTATATGAATCGAGAGAGTATTTTTGAAAAAAAAAAAAAAAAAGCTTGCATAAAATGCTTGGAGTGCCCTTGTCTAGCTGTAAAGCCCAACAAGAACGTTGACTTTTCAAAGAAATTGAACCCAACGGTGATCAAAGAAGACATGCTTTAGCCTATAAGTGGACACTCACTCCAGGAATCCCCAGGTAAGCATAACAGGTCCATAAATGAATTTATGCGCTATGCTTGCGTATGCCAGAAAACCCAGTGTACAGGCATCCACCCTTCCAGATTGCACGTGTCCTCATCACACTCATTAAAGTTCAACAACTTTGAAGGAGCAAAAATAAGAATAGGCATTATGCCTAAGAGTGTCATCATGAAAGGTACTGCTCCCGCTCCATGATGATGTAGACTTTCCACTCCTTGTAGGACACCATCCCTATGCACCATGATGAAAGATGAGGAGAAATGTAGAAGAAGAGAAGATAGAGGAAGGAAAGTAGAGGGAAATGAAGGGAATGATAAATTAGGAAATGTTGTACCTGAAAGTTGAAATTCGGTTATAGTCTAGGCTAAATGGCATTCTAATAACCTAGTTCCCTATAACCATGGCTCTGATACCAATCTGTAACACCCCAACCGATGGCGGAATCATCGAGGTGCCACGTAGTGACGATTGTTCAAAAGCTCATGGTACTAAAATGTAAATATATGATTATTGAATATTGTTTTACAACATGTGAAATTAAATACAAGACAACAAGATAAAGATAGTTGATTGATTTAATCTAAGTCCAAAGTCCTATGTGAAGCGTCAAGCAGCTTATCCTGAAACATGCACGAAAATAATTTTGTCAACATATGATGTTGGTGAATACTACTTAGCTTTGTACATATAATATAAGTTTGAAAAGGTAGTACAATTCATGTGTCTAGCATTACTAAGGCATTATGTAAACACGCAAGTAACCAAACAAGACAAAGATCATATATAAAGTTGTACAATGAAATTGATAATGAGCACCTCAACACGTGTGAGTCTAAAAGAGCACCATAACATAAGTTATGTCTAAATGAGCACCGTAACATAAGTTACGTCTAAATGAGCACCGTAACATAAGTTACGTCTGAGTGTAAAGAGCACCATAACATAAGTTATGTCTAAATGTATGATTTTGTATGTAAGCTACGTTCATGTTCAAGCATAAGCACAAAGATAAACAAGACACGTATATGAATTGTAAATGAATAAAATGTATGTGTAAATGAATATGAAAGTTTTGTATACTTGTGCATGAATCACCCCAAAAGTTGTAAAAGCGGAAAAAGGGGATAAGTAATACTCACCTTTAGCAAGGTGGTAAGTCTTGTGTAATTGATTAAGTGTAATCCAACGTTTGTCGAGTATCACCCTATGTATAAGGTAACAAATAAGTCTAGGTCTATCTAGCCTACAAGTATTTTCTAGGGCTTCGAATTGGGGATAAGTATTTATTTGATTAATAGTCAAATTGTTTATTAAATATAAGAAATTTAATAAATAAATGAATAAAAGTCTTTTTGTAAATTTTAAGTTAAAGATGGTCACAAAATAAAGTTTTTAGTATGAAAATAATTTTCATAAAATTATTTTATTGAAAATAGAATATTTAATCTATTTATTTCAAATTGTCAAAATATGACTTTAATATCTAAAAATATTAAAATTAAAGAATTATTGAATTAAAAATTGTATTTCTGTTCCAAATGAAAAGAAATAATTTATGTAAAATTTTGGTACAAAAGTATTGAAAAATGAATTTATTATGAATTATTTATGATTAAAAATAACAAAAATTAATTAAAAATATGAAATGCACGGTTTTTCTGAATTAAAAATAAATTCTGAAATGTATATTGTTATACAAGTTTAGTATAATTTTTGTGGAATTTTATAAAATCGTTTAGATATTTTTATTGAATTTTATAATTTTAAATGAATAAATTTGTAATATTTATAATATATATTAAATAAATTATTTTTGAAAAACTAAAAATTGGACAGCAAAGTTTATCATTGAAATAACATAAAATAAATTTTGTAGAATTTATAAAATAGTTTAGTATTTTAAAACGATTTTCAAAAGAATAAAGGTAATATAAGTGTAAAGGATAACACAAAAAAATAAAAATAAAATAAAAGGTTGTTTATGGTGGGGGTCGAACCTGGGTCAGACCCGGTTCAATGTCTTTAGCCAAACACCCCAACCAACTGGTATGTACCTCAGATTTGTAAATGTTTCAGTTTTGAAAAATATTTATCACATGCGTGAATTGGTCATCTTCCCCAATTTGAATGATAATTAAGAACCCTAGTTTCTTGAATCGAATCAATTAACGGTCAATAGCCTCAGTAATGTTAGGGCTATTGATCGATTGATCATGAATAATAAAACCCATAAAAAAATAAACAACTTACAAACACTAATTCGTGTATGATGCTCGGTCAAACAAAAAGTCAACGGGTCTTGAAATCGTGAATTAAAGCTTGGACAGAAAGATTTGAGAGAAGGGAAATGATTTTTTTTTTTTTTTGGCACATTTAGTTGGTTGTGGATACCTCAATTTATACTATGTGGCTCGGGTTGGTGAAATGGAAGGTTTTGAAGTCTTGACCAAAGTCGGTCAAAACCGAGTCAAGGATGATTAATTCAAGCTGAAATCATGGATTATATTTATGAGGGTATGTTAGTCGGTCAAAGGGAGTTAAAATTCTACCAAAAACAAGGCTCGTAATTATGGAAAGTGACTGGGTGTTGACCACAGTCTTCGGGTCGGGTCTGAGTTCCGAAAAAAAAAGACAAGGTTTTTGGGTTATGGTTAGGCTTTAGTGTTTTGGGTATAAGTTTGGTTATGGTTTAGAGGTGGTAAAATATAATGACTAACTTTATTATTATTATTATTATTATTATTATGAGGATAAAATGTGGCGTACAAGATAGGAGGTGCGAAATAAAAAAAATGTATATATATATATATATATAATAATAATAGTGATAAAAGTGACGGATGTCACATATATATAGGGTAGGGATCATACGAGAACCAACTTTATTGTGAGAACCATGAGAACCAATGTGAACATGGGGCAATTTTGTAAATATCATTAAATTAAAAAAAACAATCATGTCAGGTTATACAAAGGGGCAAATCCTAATTATATTACAAAACTCAAAACCCTAGTTCATAACACACTGCTAGAATCGCCTACATACAACCATACGACGGTGATCGACTTTGCTATATAAATTGAAGAAAGCCAGTAATCGAAGAATCAATCAGATGAATGTATGAGTAATCGACGGTAGGTCATAACCGAGCAAAATTAGAGACGGAATATGCGGATTTTGGATCTAATACGAGGCATCACGGACTAGAAAGTTGCAAGTATATGTACTAACTACATTCATCATCAAAACTGTTGCTCATCACCATCATAACACTCACCCTTATTTCTTACTCCCTTTTAGTCATCAGAGCCAGTCCGATCGACCGAAGGTCTGGGTCGATTCCCATCTTCCGTTCTTTGGTCCCTCTCTTCCTCTTGGTACTCTCTCTAAGGATTCTCTTTCTCGATGATTCCATCTCTGTTTCTCAGCTTATATATGTGTCAGAGGTGTGGCGGAAGCGCCGCCGTGACTCAGCCTTGGGCAGTCGGAGACCCACCAGTCTCCATTCTCTCTCTATCTAGTGTTTTTCTTTCTACTATTGGTTTTCTCTTTATCCAATTGTATATGTGTGTATGTAGGTTTTTTTATCAGTAGATAAAGGAAAGGGTGGATTTGGGGTTATAATGGGATTGTGTGGATGAGGTGTCATGGCTATGTGGTGTCTCACGAATAAGTTTCCATGGGACACTTGGTGGGGATGCCATGTGTCCCATGGATGACTAACCATGTCACCGGGACGGGTTCGTAACGTGTATCAGTTTGGTTACGTAACAAGCACTTGCGTCTAATACTTTTTTTTATATGTTCGGGTTTTGATTTCGCATACAAAATAATCTATTTGTAATTATTATTATTTATTTATCCGTTACACTAGTTTTTAAACAGGAAAAATGATAAAATTGATGCACATTAAGGTCGTTTATATTGATGCACATGTGCATAATTTATATGTTAATGATAAAATTAATGTTAATGCACATGTGCATTAAGGTTGAAATCTTGTTATCATTAAGGTCTTTCGCTCTAACGCACATGTGCATATGTAATGCGATAATGAAAAAAGTAAAGTTAATGCACGTGTGCATTAAGATTGAAAGTTTGGTTTTCTTATGTGTTGTTTATTATTTGTAGTCAAAGATGGGATAAAAAAGCTGTCATATGCAATTGAGGATGATGACATAATCATTGATCAGGAAGTTAAAAAAGGTCGTTATTATTTATTTAAGAAATTTAGGTATATATGCACATGTGCATGTATGTATATTTTTCATGTTAAATAATAATGTAAACAAACGAACAATGTGATACATTTGATAAGCATACGGTGTTCAGGTTGACAGTTGAAAAAACAAAGGAGATGTTAGATGAGGGATCAATGAAGTGTGAAGATTGTTGGAAGAAGATAAGTAAAATGGGAAGAAGATGAAAAGGGACAAATAAGCAATAGAAGGGGACATTGTTGGTGGACGTGAGATTGTGATATAATTATAAGTTTGTAGGTAGGTGGTTAGTGGTAACATGGTTGGTTTGTAATATGGATATTTTTTTTGTCGTTATCGTTTGTTTTATCGAGTTATTGTGTTTGGTAGAAATTACATGTAGTTGTATGATAAAAAACAAATGGGCATAAAAACTTTGTTATTTGAAGGATGATGCATGCACATATGTATATTTTAGGTGGCCTTATATGGTGGTAGTTGATAGGTTGATTATGTTTGTAATTATTATTGTAGCGTATGTTAATTGGTATGGTAATGAAATTGACATATGCACATATGCATGAGTATAATTAAACCCCCATCACCTAAAAACCTAAACCCACCACCTTATACCCCCAAAAAATTTAACCCCCCTCACACCATACATAAAAACTAAGCTATAAAGCTAAACCACTAAAAAAATCTAACAATATTAGTGAAATGCACATGTGCATGTAGTACGTGTTTTCTTATTTTATAGGTCTTATGTAGAGGTGTTTCAAGTTTATTCATGTTTGTTGTCATACGCGTATTTTATTTTCAAATTATGTTATAATATGCATGACTAAACACTTGACGAGTTCGAGTGTATTTTATATCTCACTTTGCGTCCATTTAATCACCATTGAATAGAATTTGTGACCCCTTATATATTTGTACCGCGTCCATTTTATAATCATTTAAGTATGGTAATTGACAATTCATTCAAAAGTGTGATTTAATAGTGAAATGCACATGTGCATACGGTGTATTTCTGTATATATAACAGCGAAATGCACATGTGCATCAGGGATGACGTCATATGACGTCACAACAGCCATTTTTTTATTTTTTTTATTTTTTTCGAATTAATAATGAAAAATAATCATTTTGGTGTTTTTACTTTTTTTATTTTTTTATTTATTTAGGTTATATAATTTTTTTTATTTTTTTTTATTATTTGATGGAGGGGTTTTTGTAGACAACCTTCATATTTACAAAAATGCCACCTGTTCACACTGGTTCTTTGGTTCTCTCCCTAAATGGTGGTTCTCAAATGATCCAAATCCTATATATATATATATATATATATATATATATAGAGAGAGAGAGAGAGAGAGAGAGAGAGAGTTGGAAAAAACTACACTAATTTAATGTAGAGGTCTCAAATTCAATTCTTGGCTCTAGCACCATATTCAATTTGTTTTAATTAATTCCTCTTTATAAAATTTTGGGCCCATAGATTTCCTAAGAGCATTACTTTTTACCATAGATTTCCTAAGAGCATTACTTTTTACCATAGAATGGTTATCGCCCAACGTGTTATCATAGATTTCCTAAGAGCATTACTTTTTACCATAAACAACAGTTTTCGGTCACAAACATTCAACATACCATTTAGTACGTGACGTTCTACATACCTTGAAGGCCATCGCCTAACGTATGATGCGGTTTTACTCCATGAACTACTACAAAATTTAGTAATTGTCACCAAAATTTGCTACCGAAAAACACAGTAGCAAATTTCATGACTTAAGGTAGCAAAGTGGTGGCAAGGGTGTGACAACTCGGGTAAATTTTCTTCTTGGTTTCTATCTTTTATCTGTTTCTTTTGTTATTCCTTTTGGTACTTGTGCAATTTTCGGGACGAAAATTCTTTTAACGTGGGGATGATGTGACACCCGGCAAATTCTGGTTCTACCTTAGCGAGTCACGCGTATATTATACTTAACTGGGTTAGTTGAGTCGTGTTACGGTTCGGGAACTGTTAGTTTAGTATGAAGAATCATTAGATGTTAGTCTAGAGGTTCATTAGATGTCAGTCCTTAACCAAGTGTACAAAGGGTGACGATTCGTAGAATCGTCAGAGCACAGGGAATATACAAGTCTCGAGTCCCGGGAATTGGTGAACGAGTGTGAATGTGTTTGTTTGCAAGTATTATGTGTTTACAATCATTATGTGACTTGTCGGTACGTGAAAATGTGTTAACATATGTTAAAACGGGGTTTAACGCGCAAAACACACGGAATCAACCCCTATAGGGGGTCCTAATCGCCTATAGGGGGCGAATAGGACTATCAATGGGGCGAATAGGCCCTATTCGCCTATACTGGGGGCGAATAGGATCCCTATTCGCCTGATAATGCTGCGTAATCGCCTATAACGTGCTGGACGACTAAAAACGCCTATAAATACAATGCTTGACCTCCTAAACTTCATAATATCAACCCTAGTCGTCCCATAACCCGCCCCAACACACACACAACCTCTGGAACGTGATTTTGGATCAAAACACAAGGTTTCAAGCTTATTTCATCAATCTATCACAATCTAAGGTGTGATTTTCATCCATGCAATCTTTACTAACGTTTTTATTAAATCCCTAACGGTCCAGACCTGTTTTAAAACGAATAAGCTTTCTGAAAATCGTTAATAAGTATTGTTAATTGGATTTTAAATAACATGCATGATGTATGTGGGTTTTCAATGAAAAGCTAGGGTTTTTATGATTCAAGATGGATGATTAACATGTTATTAAGTTAGATTCAGATTAATAATGATGGCATGATGACGAAATCTGAGTAATTGTTCATTAGGGTTAGGGTTATGCATGTTAATATGATGATTCATGCTATATGTGTTGTTTTTGGGATACATGATTACATGCAGGGCTGATAGAACAAGGTTAAACGAAGGATTTTGATTGATAATTGATGTTTACACACGTTCTGGATTGGATTTGGAGTGTTAAACGCGCGAAAAACCGGAACGGACGTGCTATAGGCGAATAGGAATCCTAATCCCCTATACTATAGGCGATTAGGAGCCCATTCGCCTGAAGGGGAGCCCTAATCGCCTATAGTATAGGCGAATAGGATCCTATTCCCCTTTACTTCATGCATTTACGATCCTAAATGCTAGTTAAGTCCTGAAATGCATGCTTTACGACGTAATCGCCTATAAACTCAAAAATTACATATGGGATAGCCCTAATCGCCTATAGTATAGGCGATTAGCATTCCTAAATGCCTGTTGACCCACGTAATCACTAGTTGACTTTTCCTAATCGCCTGTACTGCTGCTGTAAGTGTAATATAGCGTTCCGGGACCCGATTTGACACCTAGGAACATGCTAGGAACCCCGTAACATATCTAATAACTTGGTAACATGTGATCGGACTTATTTACGTGATACTTGAACTACGTGCTATAACTTGTTGGACATTAACGTATGTTAATTGTGAATTGCATGATTGTATGTTTGTGAGTGCAAGTATAACACGGGGAGTCTCGGGTCACCAATGGGATGTCGAGTCTTGTACTTTGGGTTAATTTAACAGTCACGGTGTTTTCAAACGAACTTGGTTATGGTCTGGACATCTAGGGACTAACTAACCTACGGGTTATTAGTCTAAGTACTTGTAACTGTCATGTGTTAGGTCGCCGCTTTACGGGGCTAACATAGCTTGCTGATATTACTCGTGTGTCGAAGTAACGCAACCTAAGGTGAGTTTACGGCCCCTCTTTTAACTGGTTTCACTTTTCGGGGGAGAAAACATGTGTTAAAACTTATGTTTGGTAACTACTGTCATACTATGGGTTTCTATGGTTTACTATACGATCTTTGGAAGTCCCGGGGGGAACCATGAATGTGAGGGTTAGCACAACGGGGAAATGTGAATAGCGCTATTGGGAGTGACCAACCCCGCTCGTCGGCTTGGAGGGCCGGGCGAGTGCATATTGTCTCAAACAGGAACAACAGGTTTACTATTCGGGCACGACATCTGGTTTGCGAGTTAGTAATGGTTTTCCAATCGTAGTAGTAACAAAACATACGCCTAGCTAGCGTACTTTGGTTTTCGATTTGTTATAGTATGGACAGGTTGAACTTGGTACTGTGATTACAAAACCTGTAAACTCACCAGCATTTTTGTGCTGACGTAAACTTTTACATGTTTTCTCAGGTCGCTAAGGTAGCACTACGGGACTAGGGCGCACGCGTCTGCACGGCGTCTAGTTAGGGTTGCACGGTTTTCAAACGTTGAACACTTGGTTTATTTTGGATTATGTTTTGAATAAGCTTCCGCTGTACTTGGGGATTTTTAAACTATGTTTTCTTAAATTGCATATGTTCATTTAGACTTGTTTATTGTGATCGTTGGTTTGGATCCTGATTTGTCATGCGCCTCGCGGTAAAACTCCGCAAGTGGATTTTGAGGGTGTGACAAAGGGTTAAAATATTGGTAAAAAAAAAACACTTAAAAAAATTTGCTACAAAACTTTCCCCAAAAAACACTTAGGGTCTGTTTGGTATGGGGTAATGGAATGGAAGAGGGAATGGAATGGATGAGGTAATAGAATGGACAAGGTAATGGAATGGATCATTACCATTTCATGTCTTGTTTGGTTGCCATGTGGGAATGAAACAAAACATTATTTTGTGTTGTTGGATAGGCATGAAAAGACGAAGGAATAAAATCGGTGGTTAGTGGCGGTGGTGGGTGGTGGTCAGTGGCAATGATGGTGGTGATATGTGGCGGGTAGCGACGGTGGTGAGTAGTGGCGGTGGTGGGTAGTGGCGGTGGTGGGTAGTGGTTGGTGGTATTAATGGTAGGTGGTGGTGGGTGGCGGTGATGGGTGGGTGGTGACAGTGGTGGGTGGTGGCGGCAGCGGTGGTGGGCGACGGTGGTGGGTGGTGACAGTGGTGGGTGGTGGCGGTAGCGGTGGTGGTGGGCGACGGTGGTGGGTGGTGACCCTGGTGGGTGGTGGCGGCAGCGGTGGTGGGTGGTGACGGTGGTGGTGGGTGGTGGCTACAGCGGTGGTGGGTGGTGACGATGGTGGTGAGTGATGGGTGGCGGCGGTGGGTGGGTGATGGTGGTAGGAGGCGGTTGGTGGTGTTGGATGGCGGCGGTGGGTAGGTGACGGTGGTGGGTGGCGGCGACGGTGGTGGGTAGGCGGGTGAAGGTAACGGGTGGCGGCAGCGGTGGTGGATGGTGACAGTGGTGGGTGGTGGCGGCAGCGGTGGTGGGTGGTGATGGTGGTGGTGGGTGGTGGCGACAACGGTGGGGGGTGGTAACGATTGTGGTGAGTGGTGGGTGGTGGTGGTGGTGGGTTATAGTGTTGTTAGTAAATAATGAATGATGGATGGAATGAAAAAAAACATGGGGGATGGATGGAATGGTTTTGAGGGAATGGAATGCCTTGTGGAATGGGTGATTCCATTCCTTTAACCAACCAAACACACTATTTTTCATTACCTCGTAATGGTCCATTCCATTCCCCCTTCCATTCCACCATACCAAACGCTACCTTAAAACAAATCGTTCACTTAAAACAAATCGTTCCATCACCTCCATCACTGATAACCTTCTTTCATCACTTATAACCTTCTTCCTCCATCACTGTATCGTTCCATCACCTCCATCACTGATAACCTATCCTCCATCACCGTAACCCTAACTTCCATCACTGATATCGTTACATACGTGGACGATGTCAAACAACCACCATGCCATCGATTGATGATACAAATTCCAAAATATTATGTTATTGAGTGATTAACTGATTATCGTGAATCAGAAGGTGATTATTGCATCAATTCGGTGAGTGATTAACTGATTATCGTAATTATCGATTTCAGTTTCCTTTATTAATATTATGTTATTGATCGTTGTTATTATTATTATTATTATTATTAGGTTTTGTGAATTGTAATTGTTGCTGTTTGATTTGCATTTTAAATGTTGTTTATTGATTTTGTGTTTGTTAAATTCGTAACCAACACTTGAGACGCACATATAATTAGTTTTACGCTATTGATAGTTGCGTCATTTAGATCAATAATATGTTATATTGTTAATCCGTTATTTCAATGGCGGTTTTTGGATTATTTTGTAGATTGTTTTGGTTCTGATTGTAAAAATAGTTCATCGGCTCTAAAATGGCTATAAAAGCCGGAATCTTAGGATTGGGTGGAGTTGGTCATTCTAAATATGGTTTCACATATGAAGTTTTTTGTCTAATCTTGCAAATTGAAAGTTGGCTTGCTATATGGCTGGTGAGCCTGGTTGTTACATGTATTGTTTTTGACACCTAGCTTATTGCTCTGAGTTTTGTATCTAGGTAAGGCATACAGACATATACTAGCATAAGGACATAAGATAGATTATATACAATTTTGAAAATGTCAGATCAATTTGGTATTTGAATAACAAGCATGGAATCACAATATGAATAACAAGAGTGGACATGACAATAGGAGCTTCTGTTGTTCTTTATCATGTTTAAAGATGCCAAAATAATTGTTTGTGAAGGATAAGAATCAGAGCTTAATTTCATATTAATATATTTTATTATTCTCATTGGGTATGTGGTATAATTTGAAATATAAAATAATCTACTAAAAACCCACTATATCACATCCATCATTTTCTACCCCACCTTTATAATTTGAATATTTTAAATTTTAGAAACCCGTCCGTTGGGACGGGTACACTGCTAGTTAGCTATTGGTCGTCACTAGTCCCAATTTCAAAAATCACTGTTGATGGTTAATTCCTCCTTTTAACTTAAAGTTAACCCAATTAGTTTTGCTGGCGTGTACTACTTATTAGACATTAGGTTCTGACTTCTGAATTTTTAAAGTTACCAATGATGCCTTTTATAAATAATAGAATGAATTGAGTCAATTGATAAGATCAAAAGCGGTGCTTTTCCAGAACAGGTCAGAAGAGGAGCTCTCTGAGATTGAAGGTTTGTAAGATTATGTTAACATTTATTAAGCATTTGAACTTTCGATATGGGATTTGATTGAATATGGTAAGTGTACTTCAACGCACTTTTTGATTGAACAGGTCACACAAACTCTCGGAATTCCTTGCTTCCTTAACAAACTACACACCAACTGGAAGATTTATGAAAATGCTAGTTATTCATTTTTTTCCATTTTAGTGAAAATTGACCTATGTTATGTCTCCAAACAGATTCCTGATGAATTGGTGGAACATTACTTAGCCAAGAGTGGATTCCAATGTCCAGATGTTCGAATGTAGGTTTCTGATATCTTCCTTATTATGTGTGAGTGTGTGACAAATCGAATGATAAGCCGTCAATTGACTTTATTAAGATTGCCTATTAAACGAATCTGATGGCATAAATCATGCCCTTTACATTTCAGAACCAGGCTAGTAGCAGTTGCTGCTCAAAAGTTTGTTTCAGACATTTCAACTGATGCTCTTCAATAAGTTTTTTACCCCACAAAATGTTTCCTATTATAAGGTCTTTTGATAATTGTCTGATAAGGGATTGTGGTATTATCTAAATATCTGCCATTTTGCTTACAAGCTGTAAAGATATGTAGACGCGTGGAGATTCGATAAGGGATTGTTATTATTTGTGCTTAGTTATATAAAATATTCGTTTATCGACTTTTTTTTCTTTTCTTTTATTGTTATGGCAGGTGGTTTTTCAATGTAGTTGGAGATTTGAGGTGTCCGATATCAGATACTTGGTGGCAAACAGAGACGGGCGGTTTCATGGTATTTTTGCACAAATAATCATATATTCGTTTACATCATTTAGAAAAACCAAGCTTAAGCTCTAGTTTTTTAGATCACTCCTTTGCCTGGTGCATGGCCTCAAAAACCAGGTTTTCCACTTTTCCATCTTTCGGGGTTCAGGTATACATCAAGCATATAATATATTTATGGAACGGTTTATATTCTTTTGAAACAACCCATCTAAATAATGATGATCCAAAATGAATAAAATGAAGCCAGTCATACCGGATGAAAAGGTAAACAAAATGGAAGGTGAATGTCGTGGCTATATATGTGTTAAGATTGTTCGGATTCTGGCCCTGTTTCGCATACTATACTACTTGGTTAAAGGATGAACATTATATGATTGTTTAAGTATGCACAATCTGAATGTGCAGGGACTCGCAAACAGGAAACAAAGGGTGGGAGAGTTTGTGAAAACACACAAACTATATTATAAATCCACACAATGAAAATGAAAATACATGAGGGGTATATATACATACATGATAGGCGGTTAATTAACTGCCTAATCTTAACCGACACATAACTATAACAACCGACACAACGTTTCTGTTTTGGCGCCTATTCTTTGTGTCGTTTGACTTTTTGAAGTCAACGCAATTTCTTGATTATAATTTCCAATATTCACGCCCCTAATCAAAAAATTCGATCTTGTTTACTCTGTCCGTGTTCATCCTATTCTGCAGTCCTTCTTTTCTATCTTTCTTCTTTCCGTAATCTTGAACCAGTCTTCTAAAACTCCTAATCTTTGATGATGAAACGATATTAAACCATTGAGAAATTGATGTTAAGAGGATTATCACAATCCTTTCTTTCTTCGATAATAGCCCTCTCGACTTTCAACGGTTGATCCTCACGATCAAATTCTTACTTCGGAGATTAACGGTGTCTTCCTCAACACTCGTCTTCTTTCTCCATATCATACTTCACTTCGGACATTAACGGTGCCTTCCTTATACACTCGTCTTCTTTTTCCACACAATAAACATCTTCTGATTTCTCTAATATCGAATAAACTACGGGTTCTTGATCGAAACTTTCGTTTTTTACTTCCTTGCCGGAACTTCTCGTCGGAAACGGTTTCTGCGTTTTTATCTTTGAATCTGTTATGGCTTCTTGACTGCATCTCTTCTGATTAATTGATAATAATAACCAAGTATGAATCAAACATACACTCATAGATGTTCGATTTCTTATTCTGGACAGATTTCCGATTGCTTTGTGAAACAGGGGATCGGTTCTTTTCTGCACAGGTTCTTCTTCTTCTTTATCTTCTTCCCAGGATTTTTAACATGGCGCTCTGATACCATTCAGATTCTGGCCATGTTTCGTATACTATACTACTTGGTTAAAGTATTAACATTATATGATTGTTTGAGTATGCACAATCTGAATGTGCAGGGACTCGCAAACAGGAAACAGAGGGTGGGAGAGTTTGTGAAAACACACAAACTATATTATAAATCCACACAATGAAAATGAAAATACATGAGGGGTATTTATACATACATAACAGACGGTTAATTAACTGCCTAATCTTAACCGACGCATAACTATAAACAATCGACACAACGTTTCTGTTTTGGCGCCTATTCTTTGTGTCGTTTGACTTTTTGAAGTCAACGCAATTTCTTGATTATAATTTCCAACAAAGACCCCATGGCTCGTAGCATTTAGGACTCTTTACGAGGATCATGAAAGGTATGAAACTACTTATTTCAGCACGTTCCGTGGTTATTATTTCAATGGTGATGGCTGCAGTAGGTAAAGGAATATTTTTCTTCTTAGCTTTCAGTAGCTAAAGATGCACAAATTTAGATCCTATATGGTAAAAGAGCGTATTGGTAACATATATTGCTTCATCCGTTACTTCAGTGATAACTCATTTTCGTTTCAGAGACAAGGATGGATATTATTGGATCACTGGAAGCGTTGATGATGTAATTAATGTCAGGTGACTTTATAAACTTAAACATGCATATATATATTGATAACTATCATATAATACGGTTACTTTACCGTTTGTAGTTTGTAATATCAACAGTGGACACCGAATTGGCTCAGTAGATGTTGAATCGGCTCTAGTTTCATATCCTAAATGTGCTGAAGCTGCAGTTGTTGGTGTCGAGCATGAGGTACATATAGTAATTTATTTTTTGCCAACGATACGTATAGTAGTTTGCTTGCGCCTAGGCGACAGGCTCGCCTTTGTGCGTTAGGGCACCTAGAGCCTTTAACTGCCTGGCATAAAACTGGCGACTAGTTATGAAATCATAGCTCTCGGTAAGATGTCCATGAAAGCTGGATTTTACATTTTTCCAGCAAGTTTATGGCTTGAATATGCAATCAAACTAAACTGATACTTGGCATGAATGTCACTTTTGAAATTTGGGTGGCATATACATACGTTATCCAATGAAGAGGATATCCATTTGTATATATGGAAACATTTAATGTTTTGTGATAAGTCTTTTGTAATTTGACTGGTAAGGTTACACCATTGTTCCAAACAAGTCAAGTTGCCTAAATCTTAGTGTAAAAGTTGGCTAATAGCATTGGTTGTTTTGTAGATTGAGAAGCTAAATGAGGTTATCAAGAACCTCTTTAAGGAAAAGGAAGAAGATAAAGAAAGGTTCAATGGAATCATAGGAGAGATGAGGGCTCAAATGGAAAAAGATAAAGTGGAGAAAGATGCAATGCTCGTTAGGATGATGAAGATCGAGGCTAGGTTTACAACTTACGTTATTTGAATGATTTGGATTTGGGTTATTTGAATGATTTGGATTTGGATTATAATTTTAATTTTGAAATTTCATAAATGAGAGCAAAGTGGTGACAAAAAAACGGTAGCAAAGTGGTGACAAAAAGCGGTAGCAATACGGTGACAAAAAGGGTAAAAACGATAGCAAAGTGGTGACAAAAAGCGGTGGCAAATAAACGGTAGCAAAAAATAATATGGTAGCAAAATGGTTGCAATAGGCCAATTGCCATGTGTGATTCTACTACCGAGTTTTTTGGTAGCAAAATGGTGGCAAAAGAGCAACTGCGACCGTTTTGCAACCGCAAATACGGAGCAAAACCCTTATTCTCTAGTAGTGATGGGTTTATCCATAATGAAAGAGCGTACCCTGTGATTGCTTATGGACGGGTTTTAGTTTTAGTACGTTACTTACCATAGACAGTAATTAATTTCTACAAACTGTTTTTTTTTTTTGTTTCTTGGTAACACAATAAACCACCCCATCGGCTACCCTCAAAATCTAAAAAGCTAGGCAACAAGTAATCATTCAACAAATACAAATTTTGATGATTTTTAGTGTTGATTTAACATATGGCACTACACCATTGGATGGGGCTAGTAAAGTACCCACACAGCCACCCTTATGATTGTTTATACTCATTGTAAATTAATCAAAAGTTATATAAACTCAAAAATCAATTATATCATTGTCAAAACCATTGTTTTGAAAACCGGACCGGACCGGCCGGTCGGACCGGTCGGACCGGGCTCCGGGGCCTGGACCGGTCCGGTTCGGGTAGTCGGACCGTTTTTGCAGCGAACCGGTGAACCGGCCGGTCGGACCGGTGAACCGGCCGGTCGGACCGGAAACCGGACCGGTCGGACCGGATTTTTTAATTTTTTTTTATTTTTTTTTAATTTTTTTTTGTTTTTTGGGCCGGTTCGTCGAACCGGTCGAACCGGTCGGACCGGTCGAACCGGTGAACCGGCCGGGGGTCGGTTCGACGTCCGGTCCGGTTCTGAAAACCTTGGTCAAAACTAAAATAGATATTAAACAATATCATGGTCAAACCGAAATCATAAAACTACTGCAGTTTCACCACTAATCTTCACTAGGCATCACTTGCTACTAAAAGTTGACATGTGAGTAATATGTCTGGCCAGGTACAAAACCATTAGGAACAACACTCCTAGCAACAGTGACCGCGCTTGTAGGAGATGTGAGCCTGAACGAGTATGGACCTTTGAAAGACGGGTCGATGTTGGCTACCCAAACAGCACCCCAAGAATTGTGCATCGGAACAAAATTTAGTGTGCCAGCAGGTGCGATCTCCACTGACCGAAGTCCACCATCTCCTTCGGTAAATTCAATTCGGACTGCAAACCAGTGAGGGTTTGTTGCTGAATCAACCTTGAAAGCAATCTTCGTTCTACCGTAGTCGCATGGCACCCTACATATATTTACAATCTTATTTTTAAGGCATTAATTCTCTTCAAAATTTAAAAAAAAAACATGATTATTTTGATAAAATGTTAGTTTCAAATAAAAGGTCAAATTGTTTTAAAAGCATTAATTAAAATCTACTAATGATAGGCTAAATGAAACCAAAACTTTTATATTAGTAGATAGTTTAGGAAATTAACTAATCAATTTTGCTAACTAAATCCAAACCATTTATACGTATTTACATGACTAAAATACTTTATTGAATATAACTTATAAAATTAGCCCGGAATTAATTTTTTTTTTTTTTTTGAATAGTGAACTTTATTTATAGCCCGGAATTAATGTAGGCACAAGTATTATTCAAACTGTTTTATTTAAATCAAGAAAAAAATAGATTTTATTTTATTTTTGAAGTCGCAAGTCGCTACACACCCAATAACGTGTACCTAGTTTTACATGCAATATCAAAACAACTATGTTTTTTTTCTAAACAACTGCTAATACAATAAAAAATGTTAACTAAATAATGCAATATTTTTTCATAAGCTAGCTAGTATTATTTGTACATATTTGCATGTACAAATAAATTTGCAACAACATTAATTCAAGTAGTGGATTAACAAATTCACGGACATATTTAACGAAATCATATATACAAACCTTCGGAATTGAAGGTCAACTTGGCCAAGATTACGAAGGTTGTCAGCTTGTCCTGGACTCGCCATTGCACCGAAAGCAGTACCGCTTAGATCAAAATGGAAAGGAACGTTATTACACGCACCCGGACACTCGTCGGTTATGGTCACAGTAATTGGATTGCCTGTGCAATAAGGCTTCCGGCTACATTTGACCTGACAACCAGAATAAATATTTTGATAACAGTCGACTTATATACGCCCTTTAAACATACTCTTAAATCTGCAAGAATTTCCAATTGGGAACGGGATACCATTTTGTAATAACAATATATTTATAAAATCATGACTATATACTTATATTATTAAATAGAGTCGATGAATATTATCTTTTGGTTTATTTAATATATATTTCTTCACCTGATAGCATTCTCCACATCCTTTGCCTCCCAAAAACAGATTTGCATTTCCAGCTGCTATCATGGCTGAGAATGGTGGTAACTTTACATCATCAGCCCATCCACAGGCTCCTCCTGTGCATATGTAAAATAATAATAAATAATAAAGAACAATACTGATAGTAGTAATAATAATAATAATAATAATAATAATAATAATAATAATAATAATAACAATAATAATATTAATGCATGAGATGTGAGTATGTATACCACTTCCAGCACCATTGGGATCTCCATACCATGTTCCTAGAGCATATGTAAACCCACCTCCATTAGTAAAGATTTTAGGGCTAGAACACAGGCAATGATTTGCAAAAAGAAGAGAAATTAAGCACACAGAAATAAAAAGAGATAAAAGTGTTTTGAGGTTGAATGCCATTTTTTGTTTTGAATTTAGGGTGGCATTCTTCTGGAATTTATATTGGTGATTAGAATGGTGTAATTAATATTTGCATTTACCATTAGTCGCAATTATAGCTAGTGAAATATTCTCGTTGATATATATTCCTTTTTATCTTATGACATAAAATGGCAAGGACAATCACTACCAAAAATTTTATATTTTATATGTATTTAATATAATTTTTGTATAAAACTTATTTTGATATTGATAAAAATGCATGGAATTTTATTATAGATGTTAAGAAATATCCAGACATATCGGTGCAAATTAACAAAAATAGTAGCCAATATAATTAAAGATTGGCACATATAGTGCAAATTATGTATGATCGCTAAATGTGATAAAACATACCATTTTTCGGCCCAACAAATACATAAATACTATGATTAATTGAATGTGCGTCAATTTCTTTACTAAATATTTGGTTTTGATACAAAAAGATGAAAAGGTTTCTAACAACATTTTTCCCTATATGTTTTATCCCGAATATATATAAATCACAAACTACAAAATATTATAAGTAGGTGTGACACATGGTTATAATAAATAATATTTATAAAAAGGTTGAATATATAGTAATTGAGATTACGTAAATAATTGAAATTTTTAATATATAATATAATTCCTAAAAAAACAAAAAAATCACAAATCTCTACATATATTTTTATATACAACATTGGTTGTCTTATTTGTTAACATTGTTATATCTATCTAATATTAATAATCTAGCACCGACTCTGTTTTTTACTCTTGATAAAGTGACCCACAATTGGCCATAAGCTAAAACTCGGTATTTCAAATACGAAGCAACTCTTGATAGCAATTGTCTTTGTCTTTTGTTTAACGTCATCGTGAGTCATAGAGATAGTGAATTTTTTTATTGCAATTGGAACATAATTTTCTTATTTAAATTAAACAAAAAATAAGACATTCAAATAAAAAAAATGATAGTTTTCGAAAGTGATAATAAAATTCGGAAAATGACATAAACATAAACAATTGTTCAAAAATTATAACATAACTAAGAAATACGTCAAATCCAAAAACATTTTATTATTGTGTCAGTAATCAACAAAGAAGTAAATTGATACAAACTAACCTCCTACAAAACATATAGAATCCTAAAAAATCTCGTATCTTAAAGTTGAGAGAGATAACAAAAATCTAAAGTTGATTGGAAATATCTTCAACATTTAAAAAATATTAAATCACAAATGTAAAAAGTTTTAAAATTGTGAAATTTAAAAAAAAAAATTATTTCACAAGAATGTCAAAAAGGAATAAAGCTAATTAAGTATCCAACTACATACAAATTAAATTCATATTTTTAAATTGTTATCTCAAAGTTTCTGATTTATTTTGTAGTTAAAAAAATGTATTTATCAAAATTTATTTAGTTTTGAACCGACATATTTTGATTAGATGAACCGATAGAGGTAATTTAAACTATTTAAATTTGGTTTGACATTAAAGTTTGAAAATTTAATTATGTAATTTTAAAGTAGAATAAATATTTTTTTTAGCTCTAGAATTATAAATAGTTTTCTTATGAGTGAAATTTTAGACTTAGCATTATGAGGATGTTACATGATTAGCATTCTGAAGATGTTACGTGATTAATATTCTAAGGATATGCTGACTCAGGATATTGAACACTAACGTTTTTTGCTCTCTTGCCTTTGACTAAGTCTTTTAGGTCTTCCCTAACGGCTCTATTGACCTACTCTACTTAAAAGAGGAGAAAATGGAGGAAGAAAACTGATGCGTTTGGTTTTAGAAAATTAAAAAGATGTCATTTCCCCGGTGCCAAAAACTTGATGTTTTAATTCCGAAACCTTGCTTTTGGGGTAAACGACTGATTTCTACTAAACTGATTTTACCAAGTTTTAAATTTTTAAAGTAAACAATAATTACTTTAAAACTAAAACCAACACATAGGCAGAGAACCTGACGTGCATAGTATAGCCCTTAGGGTAAGTATTGAGTATCGTATTTCAGAGTTCACACTTTCCCCTACTCAACCTTTTATCAATTTACTGATCGGGTTTAAAAAGAAAATAAAACAGAGGGGTTCTTTAAAAGAAAATAATTTTGAAAAAGGTTTTGATTTATAAAAAAAAAAGATAAAATCGTAGAGTAGATAAATATGCTCATCTCGGGGTCCTCCGTATAAGTAGTTAAATTTATTGTTAAGATTAATAATTTAAAATAATCAAATGTGCAAAAAATGAGAGTGGTCTTGAAGTGTTGACTCTTTTACAGAGAAGCAGGGCCACTACTGAGTAGTTAGCACAACCTCCCGATGCGTGTCCGCACGAAGGTACTCCGCCAGGTCCTCGCATATAGCGGGCTCCTCAAACCGCCGCCAAGTATCTGGTCCTCGAACTTATCCTCTTCTTGAAATGGAGGCTAACTTCCAACCTAGAACATCGTACACCTCCCTTAGCTCTTGCGTTTCGTACCGAAGGGTATCTCCTTAGGGTCAATCCCGACAACCTCATATCCCCTAAATAGGTTAACGGTCATGAAGACCGAAGGATCTCTCTTACGGCTGTCTCAAGTGACTCGTACCCCCATTGGCTAACGACGTTGTACTAACGAGAACTAGAAATAGAATCTTTAATTTATTTATCTTTTAGGTGACACTTTATTATTTAGTGATCAATTAAATACAAAGTTGGTTTAAAATTTGTGATGACTTAATTACCCAACCCATAACCTCCCGAACTAGATGAAATCCTTGATAAAGGCAGCACATAATCCAAAAGGCGTGCAATCCGAAGATCACTAGTGCGCCCGTAGGGAAACCAACCTTTACCAAAGAGATCATTCATCATCTGGTAAGTACCAGAAATGTGTCACTCATATCTGGTCCACTTCAGAAGCCATTGCTTAGAATCTGGTTCGGATATCAGAAGCCCGAAGGATCTGTCTCACTACCGGTTTCCTCGCCTTGGATCTAGCTCGGGGTCACCAAAAGCTGATTATACCTCTAGTCGATTAATTAAGTTATAGTAATTTAAGTTATTAAGTTAATCATCATTCAAATCAGTCACAAAGATAAACAAAGATTAGAAGAAGACAACACAACAAGTAACTAAAAATAAACTACTACTAATGATAATAAAAGTCTACAAATCGAAGCGGGTTCGTGAATAATGAAAAGATACAACCATAGAAAATAATCAACACAAGAACATGGTTGCTCATAGACAAGCTCTCCATCTTCAAGTGATATGTAGCTCTCATGATCCTCACGACCCTCGATGTTTATTGTATACTACTCTACGATCTCATTCTTAACCGATCGAATTATCCAAGGTAGGACGAGGCCTAACCTTGGTGGGTGTGTTAGGAGGGCCCTAACGCCTCCCAAGGGACCCAAAGATCTCTGCAAGACTCATGGAAGTTGACCCAAGAAGTGCTTAAGTCAAGGTGTGAAGAGATGATCAAATGGTTGGGGTTAGCTTGCTATTTATAGAGCTCCAGGAGCAGCACGGGCGTGCATTAGAGTGTCAAGGACGTGCTTGCTGTCTCACGTACGTTCTGTTGCTGCATGGCAGATGCTGTCTGTACTTATTGTCTCTGGCATGGGCATGCCTTCTTCTGTGGCACGGGCGTGCATGCCCTGTTGGAACACCCCAACCGATGGCGGAAACATTGAGGTGTCACGTGGTGATGATTGTTCGGTAGCTCATGGCAATACATATATTTAAATAATAATTTATTCCATTACATATAATTTAAACAAAATACATCCAATTGTCACAAACTGAGATTTTACAGGCAACGATAAGAAACAACTTCAAATAATCTCCTCTTGGAATAGCAATATACTTCAAGCACCATCGTTCCCTGAAACTGTTAAGTTTGGAAAAGATGGGGCACACACACATTATTCTTATAATATTCATAGAAAAATCATTTTTCCTCCAAAAAATTATGAAAATTTAGGTGTAGTATCTTGACATTTCATAGAAAATTATCACATTTTTAGTTGCTGAATAAAAAATTATTTTTGCATTTTTTTTAATTTAATTTGCTTTAATCATATTTAATTAATTAAAAATTCATTTTAATGATTTTAATCTCAAAATTTTTAAGGAATTATTTCTAAGCATGATAAACTGAAATAAAAATTAAATTCTCAGAAAACAATCATTTTTATTGGTTTTTCTATTTTTAAAGAATTTAGAGCTAGAACACCGACAATGATTTGCGAAAAGAATAGAAATTCAGCACACAGAAATAAAAAGGGATAAAAATGTATTGAGGTTGAATACTATTTTCGTTTTGAATTTAGGGTGGGATTTTTCTGGAATTTATATTGGTGACTAGAATGGTGTAATTAATATTTGCATTTACCATTAGTCGCAATTATAGCTCGTGAAATATTCTCGTTGATATATATTTCTTTTTATCATATGACATAAAATGGCAAGGACAATCACTACCAAAATTTTTATATTTTATATGTAATTAATTTAATTTTTGTATAAGACTTATTTTGATATTGATAAAAATGCTTGGAATTTTATTATAAATGTTAAGAAATATCCAGACATATCGGTGCAAATTAACAAAAATAGTAGCCAATATAAAGATTGGCACATATAGACATATAGTGCAAATTATATATGATCGCTAAATGTGATAAAACATACCATTTTTCGGCCCAACAAATACATAAATACTACGATTGATTGAATGTGTCAATTTCTTTACTAAATATACGTTCCAATTTCTTTGGTTTTGATACAAAAAGATGAAAAGATTTCTAACAACATTTTCCCTAGATGTTTTATCCCGAATATATATAAATCACAAACTACAAAATATGATCTAAATATACGCAGCTTGTTGCCCGCTTACTACCCGTCCACTTGTAATGTGTTTGTGGGTTTATTACAAATGAAATATTATCGCAAGGGAAAAAAAGATTGAATATACAGTAGCGGTGTGCACGGGTCGGTTCGGGTCGGTTTTAACCATTAACCGTAACCGAAACCAAAATGTTCGGTTATCTCGGTTCCTAAACCGATCAGGTTCGGTTAATTCAGTTTCGGGTTGTTTGGTTAGTTTTCAGTTTCGGTTCGGTTACGGTTAAAGTCGGTTTTTTTTCCTTTTTTTAAAGAGAAAATTGTGAATCATGCAAATATTTGTGTCAACCCGTAAATAATTGCATCTTACACATAATATAAATAAATTAATAAAACGTTTGCACGACGTATTGTATAACATAGGCACACCCAACTTGTTTGGTTATAATAATCTTGTATAACAATGTGAATATATTATATGAAGGTCACTAAATAATATTGTATAATATAGGCATAGCCAACTAAATAATATTGTAAACAACTAAACACCATTGTCACTGTATGTAAACATGAATCATAACAAGAGCAAAATACATCATAACTAACTTGATACTTTTGGTAAACGTTTTACATAATCCAACGCATGAAAGAAGGGGATTAAGAGGGTGTTTGGGATTGAGTTTCAAAACAACTTATTGACTTATTGGCTTTTTCAAAAAGCCAATAAGTCAATAAGTTGTTTGTGTAACCTAAAAGCACTTTCTGTTTTGACTTTTGGCTTTTGGCTTATAAGGGTGGAAAAGCTGTTTTTGAAAAGTTAGAAATCCTGGCTTTTGGCTTTTGACTTTTGGAAAAAAAAATTACAAATATACCACCCATACAACCAATATTCACAATAAGTTAAGTGAAACACTTATAAAAACAACAATTTATTGACTTTTGACGTTTCTCATCCCAAAAGCTAATCCAAACACTTTTTTAAAACTCTTTTTCAAAAAATCATAAGCCAATAAGCACTTTTGACTAAAAGCACTTTTGCATCTCCAAACTCAATTCCAAACACCCTCTAAGTCTTTGTAAAACAAAAGCATAAAAAGATAGAGCATAAAAACAAAACAGAAGCAATAGAAGCATAATGTAGATACAATAATAATTAGTTTAATGGGCCATTGTATTATATTGATGTAATGGACCTATATGATTAAACATATATAACAAATATAAAAATATCTGGGCCTGTCGTAATATATCGGGTCGGGTCGGTTTTTTTCGGGTTTTCAAAACGCATAACCGTAACCGACCCAAAATTTTCAGTTATATAAAAAACAAAAACCGAACCGTCGGTTATCATTTCGGTTCGGTTTTTTTTCGGTTTGGTTTTTCGGTTTTTTCGGTTTCGGTTCGGTTAATTCGGTTTTCTGCTCACCCCTAATATACAGTAACTGAGATTACATATTAATGTAAATAATTGAAAATTTTAATATATAATATAATTCTTAAAAAAACAAAAACATCACAAATCTCTACATATATTTTTATATACAACATTGGTTGTTTTATTTGTTAATATTGTTATCTCTATGTAATATAAATAATCTAACACCGACTCTGCTTTTTACTCTTGATAACGTGACGCACAATTGGACATAAGCAAAAACTCGGTATTTCAAATACAAAGCAACTCTTGATAGCGATTGTTTTTTTCTTTTGTTTATCGTCATCGTGAGTCATACAGATAGTGAAATATTTTTATTGAAATTGGAACATCATTTTCTTTTTTAAGTTAAACAAAAAATAAGACATTCGAATAAAAAAAATGATAGTTTTCGAAAGTGATAATAAAATTTGGAAAACGACATAAACATAAACAATTGTTCAAAAAATATTACATAACTAAGAAATAAGTCAAATCCAAAAACATTTTATTATTGTGTCAGTGATCAACAAAGAAGTAAATTGATACAAGAGATAATTGCAGTTTTCGTCCTTGTGGTTTGCCTAAACTAACAGGTTCCGCCCAGTATTAACACCCTGAGTACCTGTGCTTTCATTTTCTAACAGTTTACATCCCTCGACCTAACGTCCGTCCATCTGCCGTTACTAGGACCTCACGTGCACCTCACGTGAAGGGGTATTACGGTCATTTCGTCTCTTTTATTAAGCTTTATAATTTTGAAAAAAAAAACCCTCAAACCCTAGATCATAACCTTCATCCCTGATTTTCCCTCCAAATCCTTTAAACCCTAATCTTCAATCAGTAATCAAACATCAATTTCTTGCAATGTGGGCATCGTTATGGATGATTCGAGAACCAGACATTGTTTACGACCCATTCGAAATTTACTATAAGTATATTACAACCCTAATTCTTTTACCATCGTTATGGATGATTCATGGTGTTAAACTGATTTCGTTTTTTATTTATTTGTAACCGAGGATAATATATTGTTTACAATTAAGTTGATTCATGGTGGTGAGTTTATCAATAGTCCTAGTAGAAAGTATGTTAATGGCAAGTCTTGCTATATAGACTGTTGTTGTAATGAAGATTTTGGAATAGATGTTTTAGTTGAGATGATTAAATTAGTATGTTATCCCTGTGACATGGTGTTTTATCATCATTTTAGATTACCTGATGGGGATTTAGACACTGGTTTAAGGGAATTGGGTACAACTGACTATGTAGGTTTTGTTCATTGGCTTGAAAGTATAAGGTCATGGAGGTATATGTGCAACATTGGTGGTCAAAGATTAATACTTTTATGATTGAGCATGAAGAAAGGCAGAAGCAACAACAAGCAGTAGTGGTTGAATGTAATGATCATGTAAGCCAACCTGATTTAGATTCTGATTCTGAAAAAAGTTGTAATCCATTTAGTGTTGGTGATTTTTTTGAAGATAGGGAGGAGATCAAACTTATTATTAAAGAACATGCTGTGGAGACAAGGAGACAGCTTCATATTGTCAAGAATGAGATTCTGAGGTTTAGAGTGTGTGCAGGGGGCATACTCCTGTGTTCACAAGTGGGGAATCTCCGCAAACCCAAGGTGGTCCCACCAAGAGAAGAAAACATGCTGCTAGGAAAAAAAACCCAACAAAGGATGCTGGTCAAAGTAGTATTAATAAGCCACCTACCCCAAAGAAAAAACCAAGAATAACGTATCCAAAGCCCACTTGTCCTTGGGCTGTGCAAATATCCAGACCCAATGAGAATGATTTATGGGAGGTGAGGACTTACAACCCAAAGCACCAGTGTTTGCAAACTAAGGTAATAAATCTGTACACAATGGGTTGGATGGCAAGAGAGATTGCACCAATAATTGATGGTAACCCTACAATAACCTTGACCAAGTTGCAGGACCTACTTCAAAAGAAACATCAGATCCAGATCTCCCTCATGAAAATATCAAGGGCCAGATCTATTGCAAACAAAAGGATCAATGGTGATTACCAAGATCAGTATCATCTGCTTAGAGACTACTGTGAGGAGTTACTTAGATCTAATCCTAGATCCACTGTCAAAATTGATGTTGAACCTGAACCCAATCCAAATTCCCCTACTAGGCAGTTTAGGAGAGTTTACATCTATTTTGGGGCATTAAAGGTTGGTTTTAAGATGCTTGGAAGGGACCTGCTAAGATTAGATGGGTGTTTCATGAAAGGTCCATACCCTGGACAGATCTTGACTGCTGTTGGAGTTGATTCAAATAATGGAATATATCCTCTAGCATATGCACTTGTGGAAGCTGAAGAATTTAAGTCATGGTAATGGTTCTTAGAAAATCTAGGTGATGATCTTGATCTTGATCTTGATCTTGATGCTAGGTCCTATTTCACTTTCATAAGTGATAGGCAAAAGGTAATTCTTGTATTCTTCTCTTCTTTATATGTTATAATTGTTTTTTTATTTATTAGTTCCTAAAACAGTTTGTTATTGGTTAGGGTCTAATTCCTGCATTAGCCAAGACATTCCCTAATGCTGAGCATAGGTACTGCTTGAGACACATCCATGAGAATATGAAAACAAATTGGAAAGGAGGTCAATTCAATAACTTGTTGTGGAGATGTGCTAGTGCTACAACTGTTGCTCTGTTTGATAAGAAGATGGAGGAAGTTAAAAAGGAAGATGCTAAGTTATATCAATGGCTAAAGGATATTCCAGTGGAAAGTTGGAGCATAGCTCACTTTACTGGTAAGGCCAAATGTGATGTTCTGCTGAAAAACTTATGTGAGGTTTTCAATAAACAATTAGTTCCTGGAAGCTTGGTTTAAAAAAGCGCGAGGCGCTCCGAGGCGTTTTGGGTCCAAAATCCGAAGCGCGGGGCTTAAAGCGCGAGGTGAGAGCTTCACGTATAGCATTAAAAAAATTATAAAAAAATATTTATATATGTCAATATGACATTTTCTACATGTTAATCAATCATGAGCACAAAAACATGATTATAAAACACACTTGAACACTTAAAAAGCATATTCAAAACATAAAAACGATGAGGCACTACTGTAGCGGGCCAAATAAAGCACTTTAAAAGGTTTTTTTGGCTGAGGCGCTACTGTAGCGCTACTGTAGCGCGCGCCTCAAGCGCCCGAGGCGGCGCTTCATGTAGTTCAGCGCTTTTTGGCAAAAAAAGCGTTTTTCTTGGAGCCTCGCGCCTCAAACGCTTAAAGCGCGCCTGAGGCGCGCTTTTTTAAACCAAGCCTGGAAGGGATAAGCCTATCATCACATGCTTGGATTTTGTTAGACAGTACATGACTAAGAGGATAATGGTGGTTCACAATGTCATTGAAAGATGTGAAGGACCTTTGACACCTTATGCAACTATGATGTTTGATGTCATTAAAGAGGAAGCTGCAAAGTATAATGTTCTTATGGCAAGTCCAACAAAATATGAGGTAAGCCTATAATGTTTGATGCAATAATTTTTATTCTATGGCTAATAAATATGTGTTGGTTTTAGGTGAGTATGCATGGGTCAGACCAACGTTTGGTTGACATACAAGCCAAGACATGCACATGCAGAAAATGGGAGTTGACTGCAATGCCTTGCAAACATGCTGTTGCAGTTATATGGGACATGTCTCAGCATGGATATGGGGTTGAAATCCCTGAAAAATGGGTGGATGAGGTGTATTGGCTAGATACATGGAGGAAAGTGTATAGGAACACTATTGAGCCAATTAATGGTAAGGACCTATGGAGACCATCACCATGCCCAACTACTATCATAGCCCCTAAATTTCATAAACAGATTGGAAGGACAAAGAAAAAGAGGAGAAAGTCAGCCAATGAATGTGATGAACCTGCAAGCAAGGAAGGTGGTGATCCAAACAACAAGGGAAAGAAAAAAAGTCAATGAAGGGGCTGGATCAACAACTGCTGTGGTTAAAAAGTCAAGAAAGGGGGGGTACAACAACTTGCAAAAATTGTGGAATGAAGGGGCACAACTCCAAAAGCTGTGGCAAAAGAGGTCAACAACCAAGCTCACAACAGTGCTCACAGTCAGCACCTCAAGATTAAGTCTGATGATGTTTTAAGATTATGAAGTTTTAAACTGATTATGTTTCTTTAGATGGTGAACAATGTTTAATTGTCCTGTTTATGTTTCTGTTGTCTGAACAATCATGTTTACTTGTTGAACAATGTTTAATTGTCATGTTTATGTTGTTGAATGAATGTGCAAATGGGTCAGTCAAAATGTGCAGTTTTTATGGTCATATGAGATTTCTGAATGTATGCAGGTTAATGTTCAAATGGGTCAGTCAAAATGCAGGTTAATGTTCAAATGGGTCAGTCAAAATGTTCAGTTTTTATGGTCATATGAGATTTCTGAATGTATGCAGGTTAATGTTCAAATGGGTCAGTCAAAATGCAAGTTAATGTTAGAATGGGTCAGTCAAAATGTGCAGTTTTTATGGTCATATGAGATTTCTGAATGTATGCAGGTTAATGTGCAAATGGGTCAGTCAAAATGTGGAGTTTTTATGGTCATTTGTTAACTGCAACTATATACACAAATGGGTCAGTTAAATGCGTCATTCTCATTTCATTCATAATCAAACTTATTACAAGAACAAAATTCATACACCTACATTAATCAACAATTACAGATGATGTACAACACAAAGAACAAGCAACTAAAAACAAGCATAATCCTCAGCTTCCTTGCCTCATACCCTCTTGCTTTTGCTAATTGTTGTTGTTTGTTCAAATTTTTGAGTAATCCATAGATGACCTTGGAATTACCTTCACTAACTGGACCCTTTGCCCATGTCACAAACCCACATCCACTTACACAACAGTGAAACCTTCGACTAGGGTTGGCTTCAGTCCATGATGTTCGAACCTGTGTTTCAGACCCACATCTGCAAATTGGAGGAACATCAGTCCATCTTTCAACTCGTCGATGATAATTGGAGCTCGAATTAGACATTGATGATCTGCTATCCCTCGAATTCGACATTAACGTTTGTGGGATTAGGGTTTAGAAAGCAAAAGGGGGAAGAAATGAAATGGGGAAGATGATAACACGGGTTAACGTTATAATATGAGACGAAATGACAATAATACCCCTCACGTAAGGTGCACGTGAGGGTGTTGTAACGGCAGAGGTGACGGACGTTAGGTCGAAGGATGTAAACTGTTAGAAAATGAAAGCACAGGTACTCATCAGGGTGTTAACACTGGGCTAAACCTGTTAGTTTAGGCAAACCACGGGGACGAAAACGCAATTTTCTCTTGATACAAACTAACCTCCTACAAAACATATAGAATCCTAATAAATCTCGTATTTTAAAGTTGAGAGAGATAACAAAAATCTAAAAGGAGACCCCGTGAATTTTCTCACTTACCCTACAGAAGAGAGATCTACTCTGCGAACAGCAGATCTGCTCGTCTTTGGTTGGGCCGGGAGGAAACAAGCTTGTGTGGACCTCACGGGGGTATCCCCTTTAGCTAGTTTAAGAGAAAACGGGTTTGTAGCTGGAAAAGCGTCAAGAAAGTCGGAATCGAAGAAAGTAGATAAGCACGCTAAAGCTTGTGCAAAGAACCAACATGTCTTTGTCCCCTTGGCCTTTGATACCTTCGGCTCCCTAGTTCCAGAAACTATTCGTTTTTTAACTAGGGTTCAACGGGTTGTCCACAACAATAGTTCATCTCCAGAGGGCAGGGGGTTGTATTTGGTAGATTAGGGTTCGCAATTCTGAAAGAGGCGGCGGCGCAACTTGTTGCCCGTCTACCCTCTATTTTGATGTAACTTGGCAAGAAATGAAATATAAGTTTTAACTTTGAACTAAAAAAAAGTTGATTGGAAATATCTTAAACATTTAAAAATTATTAAATCACAAATGTAAAAATTTTTAAACTATGAAATTTAAAAAAAAAAAAAATTATTTCACAAGAATGTTAAAAAGGAATCGAGCTAATTAAGTGTTCAACTACGTACAAATTAAATTCATATTTTTAAATTGTTATCCCAAAGTTTCTGATTTATTTTGTAGTTGAAAAATGTATTTATCAAAATTTATTTAGTTTTGAACAGACATATTTTGATTAGATGAACCGATAGAGGTAATTTGAATTATTTCAATTTGGTTTGACATTAAAGTTTGAAAATTTAATTATGTAATTTTAAAGTACGATAAATATTTTTTTACTTTTATAATTATAAATAGTTTTGTTATGGGTGAAATTTTAGAGTTAGCATTCTGAGGATCTTACGTGATTAACATTCTGAAGATATTACATGATTAGCATTATGAGGATGTTACGTGATTAACATTCTGAAGATGTTATACGATTAACATTCTGAGGATGTTACGTGATTAATATCCTGAAGATATTTCAAGTCAACATCTTGAGGATGTTCCAGCTTAACATCCTGAGGATATGCTGACTCAGGATACTGAAGAGTAACGTTTTTTTGCTCTCTTACCTTTGACTAAGTCTTGTAGGTCTTCCCTAACGGCTTTATTGATCTGCTCTAGTCAAAAGAGGAGAAACTGGAGGAAGAAAACGTGTGAAAGAGGTCTCTTGATGAAGAAAAGGTCAGAACATAACTGCCTGAAGTAAATATCCCTGAGATATCAGGCGGGAATCTCGGAATTAGTTAATATAACAGCTATATTGACTAATTCTACTCTAAATAAGCGTGAACAATAAGGGAACGACGTCAAGGAAGGCTTATGACCCTTATAAATGAAGACTTATGCAGTAGTTGAGCTGAAATAGTCAACAACAGTTAGAGAACATCCTGAGGATGTCGGATTTCTCAGATTTCTTGTTATTTACTTGTACGATAAAAAGGAGGCAATGTTGATCGAGTAGAAACACTTCTTCCACTGCACTCACACACTCTATTAGCTCCTCTCTGCTATTTCATCACACAAAAACACCAACAATCACTTTGTAATACTAAGCTTCGATCAACACTTGCTCTCAAGTTGTATTTACTCTTTTTTATCAATAAAATAATAACAAGGCAGGGGTCTATTGACCGCTCCCGAGGTTTTCTGTCGACAATCTAGAATATTGATCAAGGGTTTTCCTCGTACATCGTGTGTCCTTTATTACTTTGATTCGTTCATACTTAACTTTTTCATTCTGTTGCGCATCCTGAGGATCTCACTATTTAATATCCAGTTCTTTTAAGTGACATCCCAAACATAGTTGTTACTTTTTAATTAGTATACCTATCCTGAGGATACAACTGTCATAATTACTGTCTTTACCTTGCCATTCCAAGCATAGTTGTTATATTTTTGTCTTTATATTCTAAACGATTACATTCTCAGAATACAACTGATTTTACACAAAACAAACAATCTTAGCACACTACCTCACATTTCTGATTTGGAATACAAAGTTAATTTTTGTTTGTTAATTTTTGACCAAAACAATTTAGCGCCCATCGTGGGACAAGTGGTGCTATTTTTAACAATCCGCTAATTCAACAGCCGAATCAATGGTCTGAGGCATTGCAGCCTTCACCGTATCCCTGATTTCGCTAACAAGTCCCCATATGTAACGCCTGATTAGATACGATTCCAGGTTAGCTAAATGAGGAACTAATATTGAATACTCAAAAATTTTTGACATATATTCTCTATGATTCGCACCGACCATTCGGTGGTTCAAAAACTTTTCTTCTATTTCTTCCTTCTCATTCATGGGACAAAATTTATGGGTTACTAACTCACAAAATTTTTCCCACTTCATTGCATAAACTTTCTTTCTTCCTTTTGCTTGAACTACAGTATTCCACCATTCTAAAGCTTCATCCTTAAAGGAATTAGCAGCATACATCACCATGTCTTCATCTGCACACTTGCTGATGGCGAGCACTGCTTCCATCTTTTCTAACCAGCGTAAAGCTGCTACAGCACCTTCACGTCCTACAAAGTCTGTTGGTTTGCATGCTTTAAATGCCCGATAAGTACACCCTTCATGTTTTATTTTCTTATTTTCTAGTTCATCTCTGTCAGAATTACTATCACCATTGGAACTTTGGTAATCTTCTGTTTTTCTTTTTAAAGTGGTTTCATGACTTGGAGATTCTTTTTGTTTTATAGCTGCTAGTAGCGTAGGTATAGCCTCAGCTATCCCCTGTGTAATCATTTATAGTATTTCTTCTTTTTGGAGGGCATATTCATGATTGTTGTTTAGTTCAGTTGTTTTATCCTTTCTCTCGCTTGTATTTTGGGAGGGGTTATCAACATTCATAGGTTTTGACATCCTGTAAAGGAATAAACTTGAACTGAATTACAAGTCTAAGAATTTATTGCCAAAAATCGCAATATCACTAATTGCATTATACTCTTCTTAATACAACATTTCTACTATTATACAAGAGCATATATTGCTATGATATCCATATATGTATATATATAGATATATGCATCTCATATATATATTATACACTATTAAACATTATGTTATATTTGTATATTATAACTAAGATCGGAAGAGAGCCTCTCCAAGACTCTTGAGCTTCTTGGGGACAATTTGCCAGTGCTTGTATGTCAACACTTGGTCCAACAAATGTTTGACCACTTCTTATCAGATGATAGTAACCATGAGGATACCTGTTCACTTTTGGTTTTTTAGCCCTTTTTAGCTCTTCATACACATGTAGCAATCTATGGCATGGTGGTTGTCGATAGCATCTTGGATACTTGTTTGATGGTGGAACATCTGTTACTTGAACAACTTTGGAAGCAGAGTTTTCATTCAAGTTTTTGGTAACAAATGTTTGAACATATGTAAACCTAATTACTACTCGCTATCGTGCATATTTATGGTAGGCAAAAATCAAAAGGTAGAAAATCGGATGGAGTATTGAGCCAAGCGAGGAACCGAACACTCTTAAACCGTTGTTTCCTTCGAAGATATCTTATCAGAAGGGAATAAGCACAATCACACGTGTCAAAGCATTTCGAGTCTAAAACTTTAAATGGGCTTGAACTATGTTTTATATGTAATAAACGTCAGTCTGCCTGAGTTGTCAGTAACCAATGTCTATATACTGCATGTTTGGGTTATCAATTACCCCCAGATTTATAAGATTTATGTCTTGTTCATGTTTGAAAAAAATATTTACGTGATAAATTTGGGGCGTAAATGCTGATTAGTTGAGATAGTTGGTAATTAATAGAACATGGTCTTACATCTCAGACCAAAAAACTATCTGAAAAAGCAGAAAACCAAATTTGATTTCAACCGAAAACCAAATAACTAATTCCCTATCTCAGACCAAAGAACGATCCGAAAAAACAGAAAACCTAATTTGATTTCAACCAAAAACAAAATAACTAATTCGGTCCCGTTTTAAACGGTTTCACTTTAATCTTCAATTTTACATGTGACAAAAAAAAAAAAAAAAAAAAAAGTCTTTAAAGGGTGGTATAAAAAGCAAATATTTACTCAACTTGAAAGGAAGAGGAACACACAACACCAAAGCCAACAGACACAGAAAATGGTACTACTTCCATTATCCTCTTGTAGCCACACGACTTCCACTCTCTGTCACCGGAGCGTCACCTACACGCGCCGTCCTATCTCTCCGTTATTCCCTCGTTTACCGTCGTTAAACTCTCTTCTTCCACAAAATAATTCCGTTTGCATCTTTACCCATAACACACAATCATCATTCACATATTCTTCAAATCTCTCACGCGCCTCCGCTATACCTTTCGATCTCTCACCGCCTCCAATTGACCACGACCTTTATGTAAGTGCCCACTACACGGTTTCGGTCCAACCCGCAAACCCGTTTAGCTAAACTGGTCGTCGGGTTCTTTTTATTTTATTTTGTTTCTTGTAAATTAAATTGGTTGGGTATTATAGGAAAAAGTGTAAAATTTGAAAGGAAGAATAACATATTTTAAGAATTAAAATGTAATAGTTTTATATCGGTTCGGTTTATTACGGTACCAGTCTAGAAAAAAAATATACTCTATTTTGATAGTTGTTTTTGTACAAATGTAAACTTAGAGTATTAATATGCCAATAAAACATAAAGTAAAAAAATAGTTAGGTACTTAAATGAGTTGTGTTTGTGTCAACCGTGAATATTTGTGTCGTGTTCGGGTTCATATGTGCCACCCCGTGAATAAGACCTATTTAGCACCACTAGGATATATTGTATTTTCATATGGTGTTGTTAGGTGTTAGATGTAGGAATAATAATAATAATCAGAAGCATAGTTCAAAAGTCGTCCGAGTTGACCGATTACTCGCCGAGTACTCGCTATAGGGTGGGTCACCGAGTATAGCCGAGTTGGCCGAATATTCCGAGTACTCCCCACATAGGCCGATTCGACCCCTGAGTACTCGCCCGATTAGGCCGAGTACTCGCAACTCCCTGATTGGCCGAGTTGGTAGCGCCTAGCGAGTTCTGCAACCATATTCAGAAGTTAGTTTTTTTATAGTTCATGTTATGTAACTGGTAAATGACCTGCTGATTGTATCATATGTATGCTGTTCTTCATGTTGATGTGTACTGAAGCTGTGTAAAAATAATATAACCAGGACTTGCTGCAAGAGTAAGTCTGATTATGGTTCTCGAGGCGATAATTATAAATACACAGTTGGCTTCACATGAGACAGCTATTATGTGAGACTGATTACGGTTCTAGGGGGAGAAAGTAGTTCAGTATTAGACGAATAAAAAAACCGGGCTGAACTGGCGTAAACTAGTTTCAAACGGTCTGAACCATTCAAAAATGGCCTGGACCGGACTTAAGCAGGGCTGCACTCTCTGACTTGATAGAATGCATGATATCCGTTTCTACTTGTTGGTTTGAACAAAAAAGTGTTTTGGGTTCGCCTGTTAAAGTATGTACTATGTTTCTGTAACCTTAAACTAACAGAAGCTGAATTTGTGAGTCCTTGATGTAGGATGACATGGTTGTTGCCGGGGCAAAGGTATCCGAAGATTGGGTTATTGAAACTTTTAACAATGACGAGGAGGCACTAGATGCGGTTGACAATGGCACCGTGGTGGGTACTAAAAGGTGCTTTATGCTTTTCATTTTAATCCTTCTGTGCCTTATTGGAACCGTAGTTCGGGAAAGAATTAAGATTTTGTGCTATAAATCATTCATTTTATATGGTCACTATAATGCATGACTTTGAAACCGTAGTTCAGGAAAGAATTAAGATTTTCCCCCTTGCTGTATTGTATAATTTGAAACTCACATATTTCATGCATTGCAATGCTATAACTCACTATCTATGAAACCACTCTTCTTGGGTTTTAAAAAGCGCGCCGCGAGGCGCATCAAGGCGCTGCCTAGGGCGCCTCAGGGCTTTGCGCCTACCCATTTTCCCAAAGGCGCAGAAAAAGCGCATTTTTTGACATTTTTTCAGTCGCTTTTGGCCCTGAGGCGCGCGCCTCTCGTACACCAAGTATTTTTATGCATAAAAATGTTGTACCTTGGTGTTTTTGGCTTGTACATACAGGTAAAATCGTATAAAAACCTTATTTATAGCTATATTTTGGGTAAATGAAGCTGAAAACCTATGGGATATATAAAAAAAATTATATAATTAGTGTGCGCTTCGGGTACGAAAATCCCACGCTCTTTGCGCTTTGCGCTTCAGCCTTCACGCGATGCACTCTTCTAATTATGTTCAAATTTCTCCATTTCTTGGTTGTCGTTTGTACATCACCTTTTTCCCTTTATTGTTATCTTCCACCAGAGTGCTGCAAATGTTTTAGTTGAGTATCGTATGGTTACAAATAACTTTTCTAAGCGTAATTTTGATTTTTTTTTCTATAATTGCAGGTTGTTGATCTTTCCCATTATGGTAGGATAAGAGGTAAACCATTTGATTTCCAGTTCTTCAAATCGAAGCGTAACATTGGCTTGGTCACGTATTCACTCATTTCTCTTAACGAGATGCAATTGACCTAGATAAATCTAGTAAAAATGCAAGGTATCACATAAATGAAAGAATAAATTAAAGACCTTCAAAAGGAATAAAAAATGTGGCTTTGTTATTTCCATAGGTCTTTCGAGTTATTTCTCAAAGCATTTCGCACTCCGGATCTGTATTAATGTATTACAAGTTTGTGCTTATTATATTCTACCATCCATTCTCATCTACTCCGACACGAATGTATATCGTATTAATTTGGTTACT
The DNA here is from genome assembly GCA_028751855.1 of Ambrosia trifida. Lineage (NCBI taxonomy): Eukaryota > Viridiplantae > Streptophyta > Magnoliopsida > Asterales > Asteraceae > Ambrosia > Ambrosia trifida. Next base: position 58,934,719 of record CM054132.1, on the reverse strand, counting down.
TTTCTCCCTTTTGTTTTTTTTTTAATTGTTTTAAAGTCAGTGGAGAAGATCGTATTCCATTTCTTCACAACCAAAGTACTGCAAACTTTGAAGCACTTTCTGAAGGAGGGGTAAGTCTTTGTTGTTTTTAGAGTCTTTTGTTGTTCTGTCTAACCATTATTTGTGATTGGGTGACTTTGGTTGCGTTTATCCCAAACGGATCTAATAAAAAAATTCGCAAAAGGGAACCCTTCAAATGGTTAAAAGTCGCCTTAAAATATATTTATAATGCATAAGTTCTTTTATAAATTATGTATATCGTATAGCTACATTGGTTTTTAACATGATTTAAGCATTCGTTATTTTAACCGTCGAAATCGAAATAGACGGTGTTTTGGTCAGGACTGAACATAACTCATTTGAAACCAAACATTTTTTTTGGGGTGTTGATAGTCATAGAAGAGTGATATTTTAAAACTGAATTTTGTAGGGATGTGACACCGTCTTTGTAACTCCAACTGCTCGAACAATTGATATTGCGCAAGCATTGATCATGGTAATCTTTTTCCTGAGTATGTTTTATGAGTCGCTTTAAAAGATCTCAAATCTTACAAATGTTTCTCATCTGCAGAAAACAGCAGTTACACTTGTTGTATCACCAGCAACAAGTAAAAGTATCAGTGAAATGCTCAATAAGTATGTTTACACTCCTTTTGTATTTCTTTATCTGGATTTCATATCATATTTTAGCTAGTAAATTACAAAATTCATCACTCACTCCTCAGTTATGAGTATTAGATAGTATTATCAGACTAGGGTTTGCATGTTTGTGGTGGCGTGGTGGTAAGGAATAAGGTAACCAGAACCTTAGGGTCTGATACCATGTAAGATGATAAAATGCTGAATTGATATTATTGAATAGTTAGGTTACAATATATAGAGCTAACAAGAAACCCTAAAAACCTAACTAAGCCCGTGGGCCCATGCTAATAAACCCTAGTCTGATAATACTATCTAATAATGAGGATATTAAAGCATTGTTGCGTAAAATGTTCTTTCTTGCTTCGACTTAAAAGAAACCTTGCCTCGACCCTTGTCTTTGTTATTCCCTTGTACCAGAAAATAGGTGATTGAATATGTGGCCGTTAGCCAAATAGCTAGGTTGGTTTTTATTTTTATACATATAAGTGGGTGCGGTAGCGGCGGGTGTGTATGGTGGAAGATGAAGAAATCTCAAGCAATAATTACATATTAATCTTATTAATAACGTATTACAAAATCTGTCTCTGTACAACAACAACAACAACCGTACCCAGTAAATCCCACAGATAGCAAACTATTGTTAGGGTCTCGGGAGGGTGGGATGTAGGCAGGCCTTACCTCTATCTCTGTAAGTATTGAAATTAACAATTTTCCCTTCACTTAGGTGGTGTTTGTTTTTGAAGAGGTAAAAGGTCTGCGGTCTGCGGACCATATCTGCAGACATCTGCAGGAGAAGAGGTGGACCAAATGTCTGCAGTGTACAAGAAGAAGACTGTTTGTTTTTTACGTCTGCAGTGTATCTTAACCATAACCGACCACAACCCACCATAACCATAACCCACCAACACCCACCATATACAACATTATTATTATTATTATTATTATTATTATTATTATTATTATTATTATTATTATTATTCCCACTACTCATCAGCACCTTCGTATGATTGCTATGGTCTTCTTTCTGTCTTCCATTTATTTGATGTTATTCTTCTCACCATTACTGTTACTCATGTCTCATAGTGCAATTTCATTCATGTGTTCCTCTCACCCTCACATATCCTATTCAAAAACCTTAATTATTAAACACCACATATCCATAAAAATTCAACCCTTTTCACCTAAATTATCACACACAACAATAAATAGTGAAAAATCAAAACTTTTTTCACCCAAAATCAAAGAAACAAAAAATAACCAACAAACACCCCAAAAATCAAACACCCAGATGAAGATTATAATAATAAAAAAAGAACACATACAAGATATATATATATATATATATATATATATATATATATATATATATGAGAGAGAGAGAGAGAGAGAAGGGGCGACGAGGGGAGGAAGCAACGGACGGCGGAGGAAGGAGGCAACAGACGGCGGATGGCGGAGGGGAGAGGAGGCGACGGTGTTGGGCAGGTGGAGGAGGAAGGGAGAGGGAGGAGGCGGCGAAGGTGGCAGAGTGAGAGGAGGAGAAGAGGGTATGAACAATGGTGAAGACTGATGATGATGTTGAGGATCAGACAAGAAGAAGAAAAAAAAAAAATAGAGAAGAGGTGGAAAGATGTTAGAAGACATAGGTATATGTCTGCACCAAGAAGAGGTGAGGAAGACCTTTTTGAGTGAAAGGTCTTCTAAAAAACAAACAATCTGCAGACTCTAAATGTCTGCCCGCGTCTGCGCGGCGCAGACAAAAGAGGTTAAAAGTACTTTTGGCCAAAAAACAAACACCACCTTAGTGTCATCACATAAATGGGGTCAATATCAGGATGGTTTTATCATATAAATGAATGTTCATGCCATACCTTGTAATGTCTAGTCTTGGCTACAAATACTATTGAGAGCATAAAGTTTGAGCTTAGAGCCTTAGACCTAAGCTCAACTATGGACTGAGCCAGCATTTCACAGAATTCATGGATGAAGACGTGATGATACGTATCTCTTGCTACTTAAAAATAAAACGATAGAAAAATAGTGTAATATTTATGGTTGAGGGAACATACCTCAATTTATTTTTGTGGTCAGTGTAGGTACATATTTTTTGGTGACAAGGTAGAAATTCAAGATATCAGTGACAAGACATGCTTGTTTGCACTTGCGGGGCCAAAAAGCAATCAAGTATGGCTTTCATGAACTTCAGACGGAAGTATCCTGTTCAAATATATGCTTTATATCTTCTCAAGTTGCAATAGTTTTAAAAATGCGATCTTTGACATTGTTTCTAACAGGTAATGATGGACCTGAACCTTGGTGACCTTATCGGACAACCTTACGGCTCACATAAGCATTACAATGTAAGTCATATTCAAACTTCAAAGCAATAGGTACAAATTCATTATGTGGTTCTTGTGATTCTCAAAATATTATTGATCTGAAATGAACGCCCCCTCCTCTCTCTATATATCACCACACCATGGTAGTCAAAGGCGCACAAGGTGCCAAGGAGCGGCCAAATGCAGCCGTACTGCCCTGCTTCAATCAAGGCGCTCTGACCAAATTCTGGCCAGATTCTGCAAACTCTGGTCTGAACAGCTAAACTGGCATGAAACATCCAAAAATGCTCTGGAACCAGCCGAAAATAGCCCTAAAGCAGCCTGAAACATGTCTATAACCCCCAAAAATGGTCTGCATATACTGTTCGCCTTGCTTAAAAAGCCCTTACTTTTTAAACGCCTTTCCTTGAATGTCAAGTATGGTGATTCCTTATGTAGGCCATTATCAATGAGAACCACAAATAGATAAATGGAAATGTTTTATACAAATGCCATTATCGCATTTCCCTATGCTAATGTTTAGGGGGGCCGGGGGGGGGGGGGGGGGGGGGTAGTTCTAAATCAGTCATATCCTATGAGAGAATTTCTAAATAGCTTATATGCAGGTTGGTGGTAATCCAGTAACAGTGGCGGTGGGAAGTGTAATCTCTGAAGAAGGTTTCTCGCTGTTAATGTCACCATCAGCCGCAGGATTGATTTGGAAAACTATTTTGAGTCATGGCACAACCCCGATGGGTTCTAATGCATTGGAAATATATAGAATTCGCCAAGGTACGGCTCTTATTTACTCGCTCCGTGCTAGCGGTATCTTACATTAGAGAAAAACATATCGAGTTACTTACATTAGCATGCAAAATAAAAAATGTATATGATGCAGCTTCTCACACAAACACTCGGAAACAAAACTCACAAATAAAGCTGGAACTTGAATGTATTCAAAACTCAAAAATAGTCTGATTACAATGAAAAACTATATTAAACATATTCCAAAATAGATATATGTATTCAAAAGTAGTTTTTCTAAGTACGAGTGGCAAAACAAGTTGTGTCACAAGGTAATCGCGATACAGTCTTATGTATAATATTGCAATCGTTTTTATTTTCAAGTTATTCATTATCCGCAGGACGGCCAGCACCAGGTAGTGAGCTTACAGATGAGTTTAACGTTCTTGAGGCTGGTCTTTGGAATTCAATTTCCTTAAACAAAGGTGCTTCTGTCATCTCCTTATTTTTCATGCTAACATATGTTTCCAGCAGTTAATTTAAGAAAAAACATCCCTTAGGTTGTTACAAAGGACAAGAAACCGTTGCCAGATTGATCACTTACGATGGAATTAAGCAAAAGTTGTGGGGCATTCAACTTTCATCCGCGGTGGAACCTGGTAGTCCGATTACACTTGAAGGAAAGAAGGTATTATTCTCTCATTTTGTTTAGAGGCGACTGTTTTTACCCGTTGACCTGTTTTGGGTTATACCTCTTAACGGGTCAAATTACATGTGTTTTATATTTCATGAAAAGCTATTAAATAGCTTTACTAAACAAAGGTAAGATGATTGTTGTAATGATATAGTTCTTTTTTTTTTTTAACTCACTAATTGAACTTTACTGAATGGATAGAAAAGGGTTGTCTTCCCAACCCATTTTGACCCAAACCCGGTCTCTGTGTCTTGGACCCAATAACTTTTGCACTGTATTCTACCTTTAGAAATAGAATTTTAAATAGGGTACACTATACAGATTGAGAAAAGAAATGATCAAAATTCAAAACTATTTTTAAAAAATGAACATAAAATAATATGTGTATTTGAGTTGCTTTGTTAAAAAGTTCATATTCGATAAACGGTAAGTACACTTGTTAATGCATATTTACACCAAGCAATATGGACCCAAACGTTTAAATTTGGGTTAGTTTGGATCTATGATATAGTTTTGTGTCAAATTGGGTGTATTTATTTTGCTTACGGGTCATACGTGTTGAAGAGAAAACAAAGTATAATTGAAGGATGTGTTAAAAGGCGCAGAAGTGAACCTTGGTTTTAAAAAGCGCTAGGCGCACAAAAGCGACGAGGTCTAAGCGCAAAAAGCGTGGGATTTTCGTACCCAAATCGCGCACTAATTATATATTTTTTTTATATATCCCATAGGTTTTTAGCTTCATTTACCTGAAATATAGCTATAAATAAGGTTTTTATATGATTTTACCTATATATACAAGCCAAAAACACTAAGGTACAACATTTTTATGCATAAAAATACATGGTGTATGAGAGGCGTGCGCCTCAGGGCCAAAAGCGACCGAAAAAATGCCAAAAAATGCGCTTTTTCTGCGCCTTTGGGAAAATGGGTAGGCGTAAAGCCCTGAGGCGCCCTAGGCTGCGCCTAGGCGTGCTTTTTAAAACCCAGAAGTGTACACGTTCTTTACCACTATTGGTCGCCACACCCCATGTCCACCACCTACCGGTCATTGTCAACGCCGCTAGTTGATTGCTCTAGCAACCTTAAAATAATATATTGAGAGAATCTTCTATGACTCGAACCCATTTGACTTGTTTTATCAAAGTGGCCTGTTTATACCCAAGCTTGATATGACTCGAACCTGTTTTGGCCAGTCACACAAGTTGTTTTGCCACTCGTATGCATGATAATGCTAAGTTAGATATATGTGTATTTTAGTAGTTCTGGTAGCTCCACACATAACATAAAGTATTGGCAGGTAGGAAAGTTGACGAGTTACACGGCTGGAAAAGAGGGAAATGAGCATTTTGGTTTAGGTTATATCAAGAAGAAAGCCGCTTCAAAAGGGGACACCGTTATCGTTGGAGACAGTATTTCTGGGATAGTGGTGGATGTTCCTTATCTTGCACGCCAGCAGCCCCTTTCGGTTTCGAATTCAAAACCATAGTTTCTTCCATCCGTAAACTCCCAATATTGTTTTCGTGTTTACTTATGGTTTGAGAGAACAGGCTCATAGTACAAGGTGTCGGTTTTTGTTGTGTTTCTATTATTCGTAGGTTTTCTTAACGCCGTCTATTAGTCATAGTGTTTGATTGTCTGGGGATATATTTGGCAACTGTGTTTCTGTTGGTATATGGTAAAACGAGTTGTGATTCGTATACCACTTTTCGTCACCATATGCGACGCTAGTGTTGCGTGTTGGTGGTGTATTTAGTAATTTAGTAAATGTACTAATGTGGATTGCATGTGTAAAAATTATTAATAAGCTTGAAGTACAGGAGTGTCGCATGTTAATAAGCTTGAAGCCAACATTTGCTGCTCTTTAAAGTCCATACTCCATTTTCCAGCTTAGTCAACCTTTGACAACTTCTTACCCATGACCCGTTAACTAATGGATGACCCATTTACCAGTTGGCCGTGACCCGTTAAACCAACCGATTAACCCAACACACGTACTGGACTTCGCCCTTATTTAACATAATACATAATTATGGGTATAAAAACAAAGAACAATCTATGACAAAGCCTTCTATTTAGGGTATGTTTAGTAAAACTAGCTGTTGCTGTAGCTTTTTAAATATAATTTGGTGTTTGACAGAGTAACTGAAGCTTTTAATAAAATGTATAAAATGATTAAAATAGGCATTAACTAAAAGCTTGTATGCATGGTTTTTTTTCTTTTATATGATTGAATGAGTATTTGTGTCATTACTCATTAAAAGCTTGTAGCTAGTATGAGTTTTTTCTTTAACGCTAGTACAAGTAGCTTTTCAATGTACAGCTTTTTCTCCTAACTTACAAGCTTCAAGTTCCTTTAACCCAACAAGGTTTTTTTTTTTTTTTATTAAGTATGAGTTTTTTCTTAAAAGTTTGAAGCTTAAAACACATAAAAACTCTTAAAAGCTCCATATCAAATGTACCCTTAAAGCGTTATTCCATGGAGCTGTTATAAAAACAAACTTTTTTATTACTTATTTGTTTATAGTAATGTAGCTGAAAATATTATTACATTAAAAGATTTATTATGACAACATTGACTTAGAAAACATACAAAAATACTCAAAACTGAGTATAGTAATGCGATCACTCAACATTTATTTTGTGTAGAATAAATCCATCTTAATTAGGGGTAGACTTCAATAACAGATCTTAAGCCCAAAACTGGATAGATTTTATAACCACCAAAGCAAGCCTCATTGAAGAGCTTTGCCCAATCTTTTTCGCTTCTTTGTCTTCCCTTCGCCAAGGCCAACATAAACATATCATAAAAAAGCTGAGTCTCGAGTATTTTGTTGCCAATTTCTTCCTCCGTCGACACCACCATTTCTATGATGATCACTTTCCCACCATTTTCCTTGCTTGGAAGAGCGTCTTTGCATCGCTTCAATATCTCTATGCATTCTTCGTCATTCCAATTATGTAATACCCACTGTGTTTTTTTTCATATACTTGGTTAATAAAGATAAATCAACATCTAATTGCTTTTGTATAAATATTTCATGCCTATATTCGTGAATGAATTATGCATAGTGTATCTCAAGCAAATACTTTCGTACCACATATAATCAACAGCAGTTATTTGGTCACATAGAATGAAAAAGGATCTCAAAAGAACATGCACACATATTAAGGCATAATTACCAAAATAGACAGTTGACCAACCAAATTTTGCCAAAATAAACACCTGATGATGATTACGCGTCTCAAGGTTGCCTACGCGTCTAAAGAAAAGGTTAGCCCATTTGCGTCTAAATAACAAACAGCCTCGCATCTAAAGTTTAGACGTGGGACCTTAAAAATTAAAACGTCTGAAGACTTACACGTGTAATTATCTAAGTGGTAGACGCAAATGAGTGGCTGGTCCCTAATGTTTAGACGCATCATGTGTTTATTTTGACAAATTTGGTTGGTCAACTTTATAAGTGCCTCTCCACTATAAAGAAAAATAAGGTGAAGCTTAGCTTTTTTTTTCTTTGGTTTAACTCCGTTTAGTTTTTAGGTTTCGTTTAGTTTTTAGTATGTGTGTTCGTGTACTTCAAAAAATTTAATAAAAAAAATTGTAGTATTATATTCCTACATGTTAACATCTTAGACTATATTATATATATATATATATATATATATATATATATATATATATATATATATATATATATATATCATACAATACACGAATTTTTTTAAGATGTAAGTAAATAAAATTATGTTTATTCAACACGTGTGATACATGGGTTGCCATATTTAGAATTCGTTTTAGACCAAAATAAAGTGTCAACTGCCCCAGTAATTTATGTTAAAAAAAAAAAGAAGTTTAGAAGGATTGATTACCTTGAACAAAAGTGCATTAGCTTTTGGAATGGCTTCAAACATGTCTCCCCCAACAAAGCTTAAGTTCTTACTTCCTTCCAAACCATTAACAACTTCTGGAAGATCAAAATTTATGTAATGAAGATTGGGGAAGGCCTCAACAATGCATTTTGCAAAAGTCCCAGTACCACCACCAACATCAACTATTGAATCTAACCCTTCAAAGATACCCTTACAGTGTTTAAGAATGATACTTGCAACAAGCCTTCCATCACTAGCCATTCCTTCATTGATGGATTGATAAAGCTTCGGATCTTCAACCGCTAATTCATATGCCATCTTCCCATGGGTTGTTTGAAAAGGGTTGCTATCATTGTCATTTCGGAACCATTTGCTCATGTTTTGCCATGGATCCATCATTATTGGATCCAAAAAGACAAGGAAAAGGGGTGTAATATTTAATGGCTCTTCCTTTAGAAGTAACCGAGAAGCAGGAGTAAGCGAATAGCCTTCTCTTTCCTCACCATCAACGCCTTCAGTTGAAGGTAAACTTTGTATAACAAAGAAACCAGTGTGGACAAGGAGGTGCATCAATCGGTGTACATATTGAGACCTCTCCTTGTTAATGTTGAGGGCATCAACTAGCTTTGAGAGCGACATTGGTGCACCATGGCGGTTTATGATATCAGGTATCTCTAGCTCAATAGCACATTTAAGTGACATGGACCTTACAAAGCTATATGCATGGTTCAATATGTGAGCTTGAGAATCAAGCAACACTCTTGAGTGCACATCATTTTGCAATGCCATCTCTCTCTCTCTCTCTCACACACACTCTTTTCTTATAATCTTAGTGAAGAGTGATGGGCAAATTGATATGGTGTAACCTTAGACACTCCCTATATATAGGGGAAAAAATGTGAGGAGATTGGGTTGCATGTGACACCTATTGAAACAGCCAACTAAAATGGACCATAAGGTTTAATTATTTCATCCTAAAATGGTTGGGTTTATAAAATACGAGTAAAAATCAAATACAAAGTGTTTTTTTTTTTTTTTTTTTTGTGAGAACTGTAAGAATCAAAGGTGGAGAAAAAAATTTATGTTTTTTTAGAATTTTTTTCCATGTGCTTAAACATACTTTCTAGATGAATAATATAAAAAAAAAAATTTAAATTTTTTTTAGTGTAATTACGTCATAAAGTAAATACATTAGTTTACACTAGAGTAATTATGTAATTACTCTACAACAGTAATTACGTAATTACTCTACACCAAAATTTATTTATTTTTTGTTTTTTTTAGATTTCAATACTATATGGGGGGAAATTTCGAAAAATAAAAATAAAAAAATACCCTTCTTTGATTCTCACAGTTCTTACCAAAAAAACACTTTGTACAGGATATTTTCCCTATAAAATATTACAATAATGTATAAAGGTTATCTCTTCGAATGGGATAGCGGCGCAGCTTATTGCTCGCTTACCCACTTATCCAGATGTAACTTGTTTGTTTTTTGAGAGATGATATTATAACAAAAAAAATGTCTTAAAATAGTATTCATTAGTATATATCAATAAGGTAGAGCATTAATGTTTTTTTGGACTGTATAATAAATATATAATGTGGCCATACTCTTGGTAGAAGTTGACGATCGATGGCTTTCTACATTGTTTTATATTAATAGGAAGTGTGGGACATTTTAGTCAATGTGATGGCTAGCCACAAATTTCCTTAAACAGATTCTTTTTTGAAGATTTATAGAAAATTCTGTTAGAAAATAGAAGAAGTCGTTTTTGGTTTGTAACACATTCTGAAAGAAATAAACTTATCGAGGCTCCAAAACTTAAATTCCCTTAAGATTCTTTTTTGAAGATTTATAGAAAATTCTGTTACACCGCTTTATAAATATAAAGCCCCTGAATGTGATTGGTCCACGTGGCTGCTGAGTCAGCGTGGAGAGAGAAACTGAAAAAGGGGTGTAGTGGTGGGGCTTTATTTATAAAGCCCCTGTTTGTGATTGGTTGATTTTTTTATATTTTTTTTTTAATCTTTTAATTCAAAATAATTAAAATAAAATGCAAATAAATATAAAAAAATTACAAATAATAATAAAAACACCCAAGTAAATATTAAAAACACACAATTGATATTAAAAAAAAATTACAACTAAAATTAAAAATAAAAGTTACACACTTCCTAAATTCCTAAATTACTTATTAATCCTAAATTACTTATTAATATTCCTAAATTACTTATTAATCCTAATTTTCTCCACTATGGAGAGTAGTTGTCCCATTCCCCGGGGAAGGTGATGCACTCGGGTGAGACGGAACGTGAGCTGTCCCGTCCATCAGATCTCGCATCTGAGGGGAAGTAGTAGTACTCACGAGGAGGGGTAGGTTGGTTATAGTAGTACTCACGAGGAGGAGGATAAATAGGAGGTTGTGGAGCAGTAGGAGGAGGAGATGAGGAGAATGGTAGTCTCCGGGGACGGCCCTGTCCCCTGGGATACCGGCGAGAGTACTGTCGGAGGTTAGAGGAGGATGAGCCTCCTGGTTGAAAACCAGACATATTATGGTTTGAGGAGGAGGATGAGGAATTGGAGGTGTGGTTGATAAATCTGATTTGGTTACCTATTTATAGGGTTAGCAAATTTTGAAATTCAAACGGTTTGGGGGGAAAACGTTTGAAATTCAAATTTTGAAATTTAAACGGTTTGGGGGGAAATTTTGAATTTCAAACGGTTTGGAACAGTAACCGTTTAAAATTTAAAATTTTCAATTATTAATATTATTATCATGTTTATTATTATTATTATTATTATGTTTATTATTATTATTATTATTAAAAATAAAAAAAAAAGTTGACCTTTGACCTTGCCACATGGCAAGGTCTGATTGGATGGAAAAACAAGCATATGGCGTTATAAATATAAAGCCCAACCCTCAAATCAGCATATAGCGCCCCCCTGTAGCGGTGTGGGGGGCGCTATTTTTGAAAATAAAGCCCCAATGGAGCCCCACTACGGGTGGTCTTAGAAAATGGAAGAAGTCGTTTTTGGTTGAATAGGAGTACATTTTAATTTTATAGCTCGTTCAATTACTATTTGTTAGAAAGATTTATTTAAAACTGGTTTTGGCTCACCCGATTACATACAATTGTAAGAATTGTTAAGGTAATTTTTTAAGGAAAATATATTATACCTGTAAATTATAATAAAGAAATTCAAGAAGTATTTTTTTAATTTAATAGTACATCTTGAAGATAATTTCAAGTTAGATCACCAGACGGCGCAGCTTGTTGCCCGTCTACCCGCGCCTCACTTGTAATTCTTGTTGCTTTTAGTATGAAATGAAAAAAAAATAGTTGAAGACAAAAATTTAAAATAGTTTGAGCAATATAAGGTTAGATGTTTTTTTTTCCTAAGCCAGCAAAGCCTCAAGTTCCATGTTCCTATGCACCTTAACAGTATCTGCACCAAATCAAAAATCAATATTGTATAATCGAATTGGTACATACCTATGGGTGTTCAAGATCGGATTAGCAAGTTTTCGGGTATCTGAAATTTCTGTAGTGAATATTTTGATTCACTTTTTCCAACCTAATACTTCAAGTCTAAATGAAAAAAAAAAATGTAATAGATAAAACCAAAAACTAAATATACCAATACTAGATGTTTTAAAAAACCCAAACCATTTTTAACTGAGGTTGGGTGTTGTTGTATAAACCCTTAGGCGCTTTAAAGCGCTATGTCGGTGCCACAACAACGCCTTGTAAAGAGCGGGGCCTTTAAAGCCCATGCTTAACTAAGCTTTTGTGAAATAAAGTCTCTCTAATCATTTATTTATTTTTTTCAATTTAATTTAATTCATTCTTTTTTTCATTTTAGTTGTAAAACAAACAAAACGAACAAAAAAATTGAAAAAAACATACTCAAAAGTATTCATGATAAACAAAATACATTAAAGCAAACCTTAAAAAATTACAACAGTAAAGCCCTGCCCAATTAATAGCAATTATTTTAAATAATTAGTCTCGATTTGGTCCTAGATTAGCAAGATTTTTTTTTGTTGTGGCTTATATACTTCGCATGTTCGGGTCAATAGATGACCCGCAACTGCTATTTGAAAATCGAATAAATCGAGTGCTACACTAGTATGTCTATCATATAGTTTATATAAATGAAAACATTTAATTTTATGCTTTAAATCGCATGACATGCGTAAGCGAATCCATTTGTTTGTTTTCAAAGGTAATGTCGGTCTAAAGTGTGTTCGGTTCCATGCTTGGTCCGTTTAGCGTCTGATGCTGCTCCTTAATCATTCCTACTATAAATACACACGATAAACAATTAGTATTTTGGTTAACATGTCAAATCATTGCAAACAAAACATCAATTCCACTTTAGGAGGAGCCTCGCATCATGCGAAGGTTCGACCATTACCCCTTCGTGTGACACAACATGTCAAACATTAACTTAACAATAGTTAAAAACACATGTACAACTACAAGCGAAAAGCAAGAAGAAATAAGGGTGGGACGCAAGTTGGTGCACACCAGCGCAAGGTGCGCTGGCCACCTTGCGCCCCTGGCTGACCACATCAGAAGGCCAGCGCAAGTTGGCAAGGCACAAACGCATGTTGCGCTGACGTGCTCTCACCTTGCGCCCCTGACCGGTTTTGGTACTAACCATGGGGGTTTTTGCACAAAATCGAAGATATTGATACCCCAAAGCAATATACACTTAACCTTTGCCTTTTTTAGAGCCACAAAGGACATATTTTATCATCCCATTCGGTCTCTAACATTCATAATTATTTAGCTATATATGTGAGTCCATTTCAACCCTTAAGAGATTTTAGGCACTGCGCCTAATGGCTTCCCATTCGTCTACTCATTTAACTCATGTTAAGTCAAAAAGATCATCCAATCTAAATTACCATGTCCCATTTCAATATTTTCCTTGATTACAATTACTAATTTTCAAAATGCCCTTATAGGCAATTGTTTTACTTTAGTCATACGTAAACGACACAACTTGGTCAAACTCATTGTTTTGACCCATTATTTTGTTTGAAAACCTCTACGCCCTTATGGACTTGGTCTTTCATTATTTTAGTCGTTTCTAAGCGTCTAAGCTCGCATTAGTCATAATTATGAAATGACTTACTGTCACACCCTCAAATTTCCACTACGGGGTTTATACCGCGAGGCGCGTGACATACCAGGATCCCATAGCCATAAATCACATGAACGACCCTAAATGGCCAAACCATTTAGTTCGTTATTGTAAAACAAGTTTTATAGATAACTAAACATTCAAATAGTTGCGGAAGCAAAATTAAAGAAAATAGTTAACCAAATAGTCTGTGCAAAACAACGTGCCCAAAACCATAGTAGATAATTAAACGTTCGAAAATAGTTAAGTGTCCATATCCCAATGACGCTAGCTATATGATGCATGCCCTACACGTGCTCCGAAACTAGTGACCTGCAAAAGCATGTTTTCGTATGTCAACATAAAGTTGGTGAGTTCACAAAGTAAAGTAAATGCATAGGTCTCCCAGACCAAGTTTTGACGAGTAAATAACTAATTCACATGCCAGGGGTAGCTAACCCACTCATGATAACTAACACCGATAATACCGAACTGCTAAACTACGAGATCCCACAATAGTGAGCAAAGTGCCTTGCATCATTGTCTATCAACTATGATAATGTGTTAAGTTATAGTTCACACCCATTCTCCCAGCACGATGTGAGGTTTGTGAAACCTAATAGCGCTATCAACTAGTAACCCGCTTGCCCACCCGGCAATTCATTCGGTATTTAGAAGGACTTCAATGATATAGTTGGTTTAGTTCATCAAGGACATAAAGCATGAATTAGTGAAAGCAGATTCACCCAGTGAATCATAGCACCCCAAATCCGGGATGTGAAAAAGTAGTCCAAACCGGACTATGAAAAAGTTTTAGAAAGTGTCTCATTCTGAGACGCATGCTTTTGAGAAAAGAGTAGTGAAACTCACCTGGTAGAGATGCTCGTGGTCTAGTGAAGCCAAATTACGTAGCTATTATTGTTCGGACAATACTTGCCCTATGATCTATTAAAAGCATGGTAAATCACGAGTTCTGGTCGTTTATCATACAATTTGTCCACCCGACACTTGTGGACTTGGTTATTGAGTTATGTGAACCTTGATTTTGTACTTATGATAAAGTTAGACATCTTACCATGGGTTTAGGACATTATTTTACCCTAGTTGGTGTGAACACGTGTACTAGCTTTGATAACACACGTTGGTGGTTACCTAGGGTGAATCAAGCTAGGACCGATTTGTTTATCTATCTAAAGAATGTTAGTGTGACTTACCTAGTGTTACTTGCCAATGGCTGATCCCTCAAGGTCTTGTGCTTCTTTCTTCGTGCTTGGTCCTTCCAAAGTGGCTTGTAGGCAATCGGATTGGAGTGATGGTGAGGGTGGCTTGGTGTGGGTGGTTTGGCCGAGAGGAGTGAGGAAAGGAGTGGGATAGTTGTGATTGTTGGTGCAAGAAGCTTTGAGGAATGTGGAGCTCCTTATATAGGCCGATTGGAGATGAGGTGTAACACCCCAACCGATGGCGGAATCATCGAGGTGTCACGTAGTGACGATTATTCAAAAGCACATGGTACTAAAATGTAAATATATTATTGAATAATTTAAATTTTCTTACATAGATGAAATAAAAAAATACAAAAGTCTGAATAAAACATGAAATTCGAAATAACTTATTAAAAGCAAACACTAAAGTCCATTGCTATAGTACTAAGATCAAACTGCACCTGAAACATGTACAAAATAAGTTTTGTCAACATATGAAATGTTGGTGAGCATTCCTATTTTTAATACATATAGTAAGTTGGAAAAATGGTATACAATTCAAGTGCAAGCTACAGTGCAAATATGTAAACCATGTATCAAACAAATGAGCGAAATCAACCCTGTGACTGTATAATGTACTGTATGAACTGTAGTGTACTCAACCAATAAATGGATGATAACTTAACACTGGCCACGGATTCTCCGATGAAAAAGGGGGAGAATCAATCTAGGCGGGTTGTCAATCCAAATAGCGCTATCCAATGTTAAGGTCGGCTTGTACAATGTTAATGATTTCACTAAGTACAAATGTATTCTACATGTAATGTCTAAGCATAAAGCACGTTTGTAAGCAAATGCACATAGTACTAGAATTGTATTGTAAAAAATGTGAACTTGTATTTGTAATTTGTATATGTGTACATGTAACACCCCAAAAATGAATAAAAGCAAAAAGGGGATAGGAAGTACTCACATTAACAAAGATGTCGAACTCTTGGAAATAGTCTAAATGGCACAAAAGTTTCCAAGTATATTCCTTAGTTAAGCAAGCAAAGTAAATCATCTTCAATGAGTACGCGAACCTATAACCAGTTATTTCCTAGGTTAGTTTTATAATATATTAATCATGCTAGTGGTTCGTTTGTTAAAAATTTTCCCGGCGACCAATGTCCGAATCTTAATGATACACCCAAATATTATTACAAAGTTTGTAGATAAACGACATTTATCTACTAGAGTAAATTTTCTTTTCGTTTCATTCAAAAAAATGCTCGCTATTTATGATTTGAAAGTTTTAATACATTACTAGCCTCTAAACAAGTGATAGTAGTTCGTATAAACATTAGGATCATAAAAGTTTCTATGTGGTAACTATTTCTTTTTAAAAAAATACGTAGGTAGTAAGAAAATAATAAATTCTATTTGTTAGATAAAAGGAGTAGAAAACTTATAACTTATCAAATATGTAAAAAGTTATTATAACCATTTAGATACACACATACATGGATATTAATTTCCCTACGTATTAAAAAAATTCATGTGTGCATGTGATTTCCATTGGATATTAACCCAACAGAGCACCATCCTCCCAAATAAGAATCATGTTTCAAAATCATATTATCTTTGCCAACAAAAATGACAAATAACCAGTACCCCATATTTGCAAAACTTCAAACCCAATTTGCCAATAAAGTTCCTAGTCGCCGGAGATAAATAAATGGGTGAATAACTTCAATTAAACGACAATCAGAGGGACAAACCAATACCTTCACCGACGAGCGGAATAGTTTTGTGGAGACAATTAGATTAGACGGCAAAAGAAACGCGGAGGGCGGCCGCCATGGACTCGCGGGTGGAGGCAGTAGGCTTGTGCGACAATGGTGAGGTGATTCACGGTGGCTGACCAGGTGATGCGCTAGAGTTCTATTTTCCGGTGGGCTCACAGAGACACGGCATGGGTGATTTAGAGGAGTGATTAAGGGTGGAGTTAAGTTTGCGCAACTATTCTTGGTCGGATGGTGGGTTTTTATGGGATGATTCGCTATACTTGGACGAATGGAAATAAGGCAAGTCTTTTAAGACTAACAAATGACTCGGTGAATTCTTCAACTGCTTTCAATGCTGATAATCGATTAGTAATTAGTATCATTTCTTTAATTCTTTTAAAAAAGTCAATGGCGTTTAATGTATTATTATCTCTATACAAATCCTACGGTTATATATTTGGTTAGTTTGGAAGTCATACCCAATTAACCTCCTTGCTAAATTAATATGACTAATTCAAATTTATATTATTTACAATTTTTCTAAAATACTTTTCAAGTTCTTTTGACTTTCATTCAAATCTTACAATTTCATTTAAAGGAATAATAATAATAACTCATACAAGTTTTTTTTATTATTATTATTATTCATATTATTATTATTAAAAAATGTTTTGAAATAAATAAGATTTAGACATGGTTATTTTTGTATAAAAGAAGCTTAATATAAGTAAAGTGGTGATTTTACTAGTTTAATAATTGGGGAATAATACGCAATGTTACATGAGGCTTGTCATAGAGTTGCAAGATCTAGTTAGAGGTTAGTTCTAATTCCATATAAACTTCTAGGTGGCATCGACTCATGCATTCCCATAGGTGGCCGATTGGTTTGAAGCTTTAGGATGTTAATCATGGTAAGTGGATTCTTGTAAGAACCTAGAGGTATTAGGATAGGATTCCATGTTGATGCTAGTTTAGGAATTTGATGTAGATAGTGACACTTCATAGGATTTTGATGTCTTTTGTCTTGTTCTTCCTTGAAATCGTGGGGTTAGTGAGACTCCAAGGGGGCCGATTGTCTCCTAGTGTCTTTCAAAGGAAAGAGTTGACTCTATGTATGTTGGCATCCATAGGTGACTTGCCTCATTAGTGATAACCCATAGGTACATATACATCTCGTGTGTGCACATGTGACTTATCTAGCTAACTCTAGTTAAGTGGAATGCAAGGATTGTAAGTACGAGTAACTAAAGTTTAGTTACAGTAATAACCTGAAATTGCGGGGTTACTGAATTGACATCCACACTTCATGTGGATTGTTGTTTGATGTGCTAAAAGTAGTTTAATAAAAATAACTAAATTAAACCTAAAACTAGACACCTAGTAATACTCTAGACTCTCTAAAACTAAACTACTGACAGGCAAGTGAACCTATCGACTCTAGTATAGCTAAAGTAAGTCCGGATATCGAACCCACGAGACTCTAATGGAAAACGAAAACTAGACTCGATTACTCATCCTAAATACTGATTAAATTAATTTATTATTTTAAAGGGGGGTTTTACTGAAAAATAAATTGCAATAAAATAAAGGTTAACTAAAATTTACTAAAGTGAACTAGAGACACGAACTTAGCTGAGCCGAATTCAGATGATGACAAGACACTACCTAGACTAGACTCCTAACTATGCCTGATAAGCTTCTATGGTTATGGAACTGAATTGGAACCGGAATCTTAAAATACTAAACATCAAGAATAAACTAGACACCCTCGACCCTTCTCAAGGGGAAACCCTAGAATATTTTTGTGCTGTTAAACTACCGGTTGGAGTACAAACCCTCACAGGTTATCTAACTCTTATGATCGAGTACCCGCTAGACAATCTACCTCATAGCGCGAAAGCCTCACTACACTAGGTGCAAGGGGTAATTATTGAAGCCTAGATCTAACTTGATATGCAAGAGTTGAAAGGGAAACTAGGCAGATCTTCTCACAAAGCCTCTAACCTAGCAATCTAACAACCTAGACATACCAACAAGTCCTCACCTCACAGCTATTGAACTTGGAAGAATACCTAAAATCTTCTAACCACCAAATACCACTCCTATGGTAAACTCGCGACTATTGACCATAAACTAGTTGCTACACACAGTCTGCAACCTAACTAGCACTCATACATGAAAGACATTCACAAAAGTGCAAGTGTAGTGAATAAGTGACAATAAGAAAATAATAAATACGCATATACACCAGATCTAGAGAAATCAAAATCTTTACTGAATCATAAATCCAAAACACGTTCCAAACACCATAGAAAAATCAAATCAAAACATAGTTATTTGTCTTAGCCTAGGTAGCTATAAAAGTTTTAGCCACAAATCATCTTGAAAAGAAAAACAAAGCCAAATAAAATTTCAACAATCATGGTCTAGAACAAAGATAATAAAGGAACGAAAAAACCGAATGATTGACACCCGAATAATCGCTCCCTGGCTTAGAACCTTTGATCTTTGGCTTGCCTCTCTATTAATATTTCAAGAATATTATCTACTGCTGTAGGGGTGAGCATATTAGGGCCGGACCGAAATAAAACCGAGAACCGAACCGAATTTAGACCTGAACCGAACCGTGTATGTGGTTTAGGTTCTGCAATCGGTTCTTGTATATCACTGAAGTCGGGTTTCGGGTCGGGTCGGTTCTGGTAGGCTTTAAAACCGAAAAAAAATCCTGGACCGAAAGTTGATTAACAAACAGCTAACTGTCTCAAATTACTTAGCATTATGTTTCTTTCTCTAAAAGGGTACGTGATTATTAAATTTAAAACACCATTCATCAACTTAAAGAAAAGATTCATGATTCACATCTCAATTGAGCTACTAAGTACATAATTGATTAATGGTTATTCAATTTCAGGGATTTTGATAGCAGTCTAGTGACACTTGATTAACAAAATGAAATTAACAGCAAAGCATCACTAGATGAAAAGAGTTAAACCTTTAGCAAATCACTAGCTTGAATCATAAAATCCTTGATTATGAAATTGACATCCCTTGTATCCAACAGGTAATCCAACTTTTTTGCAAAGCATAAGGTGGATGAACAAATAACAAATCAGTAGAATATTTGAGAATTGTAATCTTCACAACACACTAACAACAACGGAAGTATGACTTCAGGTAATATAAAATACTAAATGACACACTAGGTTCTTTCAAAAACTATGAATTTCACTTATACATTATATCAAACATTTGGTGTGCAAACATTCTAAGCTTAAATACCACATTTACAAAGAAGCATAATCAACCTATCCATCAAGTATAAGATACTTGCAAGTTCATAAAAATGATACAATGGTTGCAGGTGATTATATGTTACAGAATTTGATGAAAGTTCTACGAAATTGGGTATAGATCATAATAGTATTGAACATTACAGAATTTGTTAAAGAGGTTTGATTCACGTACCAACAAATATGGAAGATGATTTGCGTAATCTGAAATGAACCTGAAGCTTTATTGATCAAATTTGGCATCATTAACATCGGTTTCGGTCTTTGAATCAGAACCGACAATACCCGATTGAAGCAAGACCGATACCCGGATTCTGATTTAGGTCTTGTATTCGGTTCTCTATTTCTACCAATCTCGGTCTTCGGGTCGGTCCGGGTAATTGATGGGTCGGGTCGGTTCTTAAACTTTGCTCACCCCTATACTGCTGTGCTCCCTTAGAATATTGTGCTCTCCCAAAACAAAATAATTATTTGCCTTTGAGGATGTGGCTGCTCTCCAAGAACTCTTCGATGTCCCACCTTCAAACCAATTAGCGGTTCCCCCTTAATTCTTTCTGCCACTGTGCCGCCTCCTGTTCTCTAATATATTATTCCCCATATCCTTTGAGCCCTATTTTTCAATTTGTACTTTTGGGCCATGGCCTTCAAATCGTGACAACAAAGTCACATTATGTTGTCACATTATGTTTCTTTTGTTATTATTATTATTATTATTATTATTATTATTATTATTAGATAGTATTATAACTTCGTGCTCTTGACTCGGGTGTTCTTGACTTGACAAAAGTTACTCGTTTACGCTCCAACGTCCATGAACACCTACCAAAATATAAAATAAAATAGATAAATACTAAAAAAGACGCAAAACTAATAAAAATCTATAAAAACCTATACTAAATAAAATAGACCGGTACAAGCCTAAACTAATAAAAACACTATCTAAACGACTCGAAAACTGTACAAACTTTACACTGGAAATCGATGTATTTTACAATACATCATTGTTACCACACATTTCTTGGCTCAAGGGCCATCTATTAATCTACGTACTTTAATGGGTAGCGTTGACCCATTACTATACCTTGCAATTCTTCTTCAAGATCTTCGGTATCAAGTAGGGCTGGCAAATCGTGTGTTAACAGGTTTAACAGGTCTCCAACGACGCGAACAAATCAAGTTCTAAACATGAACACGACTCGTTTAACTCATTTATATCTCATGTTTATAACACAGTTTTATGTTTTATGTACCAATAAAGAGAAATGGAGGATCTTTACCTCTTAATTCTAAGTATTTAAAAAAAAAGTAAAAAATCACATAGTGTACTTTTCAGTTTAACAGGTCTTATCGTGTCTTATACAGGTTACCCATTACCTTTTATAATATGTAGGAAAACTTAATTCACATTCATTAATTTGCAGGATTCAAATAGTGATAAATCACCATTCGATCCGCATAACTTCTTGAATCCTAATGCTTGTTATACAAGCATTAAGTACTCGGTTCAAATGATGAGAACTTTATCATTTGACCCGTTTACTCATAGTTCATAATACTCCAAATTACAAGCTTGTATTCTTGGGTTCAAACAATGATAACATCACTTGACCCATTTGGCCCGTTTATAACAATACTCCATTATTTCAATTTTAAGTGTTGGGCTCAAATGATAACAACCTCATTTGACCCGTATACATCCTCTTCCCATAACCGCATCATATATTGGGTATCTAGGTTCTCAAATAATATTCTTACCATCAGGTGTCCTATTATGGACTTACCAATTTCTTTCCATTGGGTGATTCTAGCCTATCTTGAGTTAAAATCCTATATTCCCATATTACCATTCTATGGGTAACTTGCCGATTTAATACTAACAAAATACGAATCTATAATGTGACATCCGTCACCCTCGATATTCATTTAATTGACAATATTAGTCCTTCAAATATTTCTATTATAGTCCCTGCAAAGTTCGTCGTTTTCAAATTTAATTTTAGAGCGAACTAAAATTTAACATTTATAATTATTATAGATCGGGTATAAGTTTTTTTTTTCTTTCAAATGTAGGGATGAGCAATTTTTCCCGAGTACCTATACCCGTACCCATACCGTACCTGTACCGGTACCTGTACCCGTACCGATTTTGAGTACTCGGTATATGTATCGGTACCCACTTTTACTGATTTCGGTATTCGGTACTTTCGGTATCGGTACGGGTACGAGTACGGGTAAAAATGGTACGGGTACCGAATTCTATATACTATTGAATTTGATTATATGTTTCACTTTGTAATATGGTATTCGTATCAATTTTACTTATTTGGTACATGTACCATATTGGTACCCGTACCAAAATTTTCAATTTGGTACCCGTATAGTATTGATACTCGTAATTGTTTACCTACTTGGTATCCGTACGAGTGCTCAAAAAAGAAAAAAATAACAAAATGGTACCAAACGGGTACCGTACCGAAATACCCGGTACCAATACCCGTACTCGTACCCGTACCGTACCTATGTATTCGGTACGGTACTCGGTACCCACTTTTGTTCAAATTCGGTACGGGTATTTTCGGTACGAGTACGGGTATAGGTACGGGTACGGTACCGATCTCATCCCTATTCAAATGTGTATGTTGAAACGTCGTCCGGAATGGATATTATAAAATTTCAAGTTTTACAAAGTTTTAAAAACTTTTTGGTTAAACTACCTTAATTTGGTTAAGTTTTATAAAAGAAAAACTAACTTAATTATACAATAAATTAACCTAGTTAAAACTATAGGGACCTATATTGCCAATAATCAAAAGTTTTAAAAAAATCAGATTTTTTCCCCATTCCCGTTTTTCCGGCCGGCCTAGTCGCCGCCGGCGACCTTGCTCCGGCGAGTCTGTTTTTTTTTTTGCCTGTTTTGGCCTTTAAAACTCGAGTAAATGTTCCCCAAAGCGTTTCTTCATCAATCATTGAAAGTTTCAAGTATACATAATGCACTTAAACCAGTTTTAATCATGATTTAATTGGGTTTAGTTTGTAACCGTCGATTCCTTTAATCTAGTCCAAACGATTAGAATTTTTCGAGTAACACTATAAATTGATTATCCTCTTCACTTACTACACGTATACATGATCAAAACCCACTTCTAACTGCTTCTCAATCACGTCCAGAACGAGTTTAAACTTCGTTTTTTTTCGGACCTTGAAGGCCGATTGCAAGTGTATTTACGCTTTGTAAGTCCAATATTTCTATGCCGTTTTATTCCTCGTATCATGGTCTTCGAAAGCCCTCAATTACAGAGCGTTATCGTCTTCTGAATCGGGCTATTAGATTTGGTTAGGGTTAGGGTTTTGGCTAGTGTTATTTGGGGAAGAAGATGATCATATACATAAAGGATAAAGTTATTATTATTTCAAAACATACAACTATAAAGGCTATGGTGTAGTGGTTGTAGAGGTGTTGGGTGTGGAGGGGAACCCGGGTTCGAACCCAGGGGACCTCACTATTTTTTTCTATTTTTTTATTTATTAAATTATTTTCTTATTTAACTATATTTTAATCATTAAAATCCATTTAAACTTGAAATATTCATAATAAATCCAATTGTTACCCAAAAATTATAAAAATTTAGGAGTAGCTTCTTGACACCATAAAGAAATTTTCAACATTTTTATTTTCTGGAAAATGTCCTATTTTTATATTTTTTATTGATTTAATTTGTTTTAACCATATTTAGTTGATTAAAAATTCATTTTTAATGATTTTAATCTCAAACTTTTTGGGTAATTATTTCTCATCATCATGAACTGATATAAAAATTTTTGGTTCAGAAAATATTTAATTTTATTGACTTTCCTATTTTTAATCATTTAAACATAATTTAATCTCGTTAAATCAGTTTTAAATATAAATAAGTTTATATAAATTATGGGAAAATTATTCTAATTTGTTTACATCAGAAATCATCCATTTTCTATAAAACTAGTATTTTTGGATCATGTATGGTATTATTAGTCTTATTTACGTTTAATTTGACATAATAAAACATTTATTTATTTATACAATTTAAACATCTATTTTATAAATATTTTTCTTATAAAATAGAAATACTCATATGGTTTAATGTCTTTATTATCTTTTGTTGAATCATTGTGTAACTCAAAATTATTTATTTATATATTTGTGATTATTGTATTTATTTTAATTTAGTTAAAGTAACTAACTAAATTATTTTGTCTTAAGTATTCAAACATATTTTTATCTAAATATTCAATAGGTAATAATTATATTACTCAAACCACATTTACAACCTTTCATATATTATTTGTGATATACAACTTTTACATTAACGCGACTTATCATAAAAACTCTAATTCCCCAAATCGACTTGGCAAACCCTAATGCCTTAGACCCTAGATACCATAGACTTTTAGACTTTTCCCTTATTAGTATTCTTATACATTATAGGTTGGATTCTTCGGAATTCCCATTACTTAGCTCACGACCGCTTAAGTTGGATTTTGATCGCTTTCGCAAACTGTGAGTATATCTTTCCCCTTTTTCATGTTTTACTCTTTTGGGGCTGTTCATGTACACTATGACTAAATGTTATTCTTTTACTAAATGCAATTCTCATGTGTGTTTGCTTTATGTTAATTTGTGTGTCTATGACTTGTCAAAATCATTAACCTTTGAGGGCCTGACATTTCAATGAATAGTACTATGGTATATGCCCTTGTGACTCTGTTGAGAGTCCTTGTCATTGCTATGTATTTCATTACTACTAGCGCATACTATATATATCTGCTTTTCTTTACATAGGGTTGATTTTGAACGGATATTACTTATTACATAATTGCAAATGGTACCGCACATGAATTGCTAAACACTTTTCCTACTATATTTCATCAAACAGGGTATGCTCACCAATACATTTTGTATTGACCAAATCGTTTTCGTACATGTTTCAGGTTGTTTTGAGACACTTCTTTTAGGCTTTTGGATTTTATATTTTAGTCTTGACTATATTGTATTTTAGCTAGACTTGTCACTTTATAATTATTGTATCCTGTAATTTCATTTCAATGTAATAAATTATTTAAATCAATGTATTCAAATTTACACTTTAGTACCATGAGCTATTGAGCAATCGTCACTACGTAACACCTCGATGTTTCCGCCATCGGTTGGGGTGTTACATATAAATTCATAGATTTACACGGACTTTTAGTTACAAAGGGACTTATATAAAATAAGACATTTACCTTGACCTTGTTTCTTGTATTTCTTGACCCGTTAGCTCGTTTGACCCGTTCCTTCTTAGCTTTCACCTAGCTTAACAATATCAAACTTCACAAAACTCACAAGATTAGTCTAGTTAGCCATCATATTAAATGACTACCACATCCTATGAGTTTCTAACTTTCACATTCTTTTAAGCATTTTCACAACTAGGCATTTACACAAATACTTAGTGGGCATCTCATTTCTACCTTATCACGAATGATTATATCACCTAGATAATTACCATCTTAACATGGACTACCGATTTCACATGGTTCTAACACTATGATCAATCAAACCATCAATGTTTGACATGTATAACACTTGACGATTTTCTTAAAATCTCAAATTTACAAGAATGGTTCCTCAGTTATCCTCCAACGCAATTTCTAGCAAGAAACCCACTAGCTTAGTTAAGTTTCTAGTGTTATCTCTCATGTTTTTCACTAATGAAACTAACAGAGTTATTTCTAGATATAAATACAATTCCCCCGTTTAACCGTCTAAGTTCGTTTTTTTTTACCAACAAAATGTTTGTTTCGATATTTATATATCATTGCCCGTTTCATTACCCATAAAACACGCACAATAGCGTAATTATATGAAACAAATTTTCGGGGTGTTACAACAATTATTCTGCTAGTCACTATGGACGTCATAATAATCATTGTCAGCGTTTAAGCGATTCAACTATAAGTGATCTACCAAATCCACTCGAAGATTCAAATATGTCTCCCTTCGTCATACTTTTAAAATGATGTAAAGTTTCTCAACGGAGCTTAGGTTGGGCGGGTTGATGATGAGACATAATTGTCATGTTAAATCTAACTGAAAAATATTATTATTTAACGACAGACAAACAACCTATGGAATTTTCTGCCCGTCATAAAACAATTTCTTGCGTCCGCCACTATGTACCCGAACCTCTACCTACATATATATATATATTTCAATTTTCAATGTCCACATGGATATACACACATGAATTAATCCTCAAATATTAAAAAAAACAATTTATATTAATCAGTGTTATGAATCACCCAATGATCCAATGCCATGTCATATATGCAACGTGTATACTACTTCCATGTAAGCGTTTACCCTCCTAAAACAAAACAAATCAAGAACCCTACCTAGCTAGCTAGCTTCACTCAAAACCCCCAATTTTTCATAAAGTTTGAATCTTTAATTGGTGGGTTATGAATCTTGTGAAATCTTGATCATATTAGAACAATAAAGTTTGAATCTTGAATGGCGACCCGAATCAGATCCGGGTTCCGGGTCATGGGTTTGATGGTTGTTGTTTGGATAATGGTTTGTGGGTGTTTGGTAGATGCAGAGATCACACAACGACCCAAGAATGTGCAGGTTGCTTTAAGGGCTAAGTGGCCTGGTACTTCAATCCTTCTAGAAGCTGGGTATGTTGTTAATAAATAATAATATATGTTATGTTATTTTTATGGGTTAATTTTGTTTGATAGGTAGTAAGTAGGTAATGGTGTGTTAGTGGGTCA
Source organism: Ambrosia trifida (assembly GCA_028751855.1). Classification (NCBI taxonomy): domain Eukaryota; kingdom Viridiplantae; phylum Streptophyta; class Magnoliopsida; order Asterales; family Asteraceae; genus Ambrosia; species Ambrosia trifida. The sequence continues at coordinate 58,908,225 of CM054132.1, read as the reverse complement.
CTGTTGTAAGAATCGCTAGGCGCTAGGCGGCTGGTGGGGTACGCGCTAGCGATAAATTGGGATGCGATTAATTAGGATTAATTGGATTTGTATTTTTATATATAATTTTTTTAAGTAGATTAGTTTTAACCCCTCCTTGATCCATTTTGAATAAGTAGAAAGGATTAATCGCCGGACTTTACAAGGTTTGGCCGGAATCGTTGGGCTGTCGATTTTTGGCCGACTAGGACTGCCGTTGACCGCCTAGTGATTAATGGGCTAATTAGATGAAAAATATTTGGTGAACTTCCGATTAGCAACTAATCGTAGGCTAGACATGATTTAGAACCATGGATTGGGTTAATGGTAAATTTAAAAAAAAATGGTTGCATCCTTGAACAAATCTGTTATAGTGTTATGGCAATGCATATATTTATGGGATCATTGGTTTCAAAAGGCGCACTCAGGAAAACGGACTATGGGGTTGAGGCGGCCCGCGGCTCCTCGTGTACTTGTGGGTCAAAGTTAGAGTCTTTACGAGGTTGATATGTAAGAACAACGAAAGGGATGAAAAAATTATGAAAGGTTTAATTTATAAAAAGGTTGATGTGTAGAACGGATGAGTGAGACGCAGCTTCCGGTAGTAATTAATTAAAGCTTATATAGTTGTACACAGAGCAACGCCTTGCGTACGTGATGTGCACGCCTTGCATTATGGGACTTAAATGCGTTGGAGTACCCGATGGCACATTTTGCTAACTCTACTCAAAAGTAACACTTCATTATAAATAATCTAATCAAGGGTTCAACCCGTAGTGTGTATTTGTGTGCTTATATGGGTGCTGGTCGTTGAAATTTGAATGCGTGATGTTTAATAGTTCTTGCATACTAATGTTTTGTAAATTGTGTTTCATAGGGAGTTGCTTTCTAAAGAATGGAAAGACCATTTCTGGGAATTCGTTGAGGTGTGGCTAAATAACGAAAGTGGAAATACCGATGCTTACACTGCTAAAGATTGCTTGCAGAAAATATATAATTATGGGAAAACGCTTGTGACCGGACAACTGACTTCAATGTTTGAATTATCTCTTACCCTTCGTTCTGCATCTCCAAGATTAGTGCTTTATCAGCAATTAGCAGAAGAATCTCTTTCTTCGTTTCCGTTATCTGATGACATTAATACCAATTTTATCGATGGAGGTGTTTCCGAAGCAAATGAAGGAAAAGAAGCCAAAAAGGCTGATCCTTTGCTTGTAGGTGTCAATCCGAGAAGCCCCGGTGGGAAATGTTGTTGGGTGGATACCGGTGCCGCTTTGTTTTTTGATGTCCCGGAGCTGCAGTTGTGGCTTCGTAATCCTCATAAGTAAGTTCTAAAAATATGCTTTGATCATCTTGCCGCCTTTATATATATCGTTTAACGATGTTAATGGCATCACTCTGCAGGGATGGAGATATATTTCAGCAGCCTGAGCTTTTCGAGTTTGATCATGTCTACTTTGATTCATCGCCTGGGAGTCCAATTGCCATCTTATATGGAGCTCTTGGGACGGAGTGTTTTAAAGAATTTCATAGGACGTTGGTGGAAGCATCCAAAGAGGTCTAATCATAACTATCTTTTTCTTGGAGTAATCTTTTTGATAGATTACGTGCTGATAATGTTAAAACTACTAACAGGGGAAAGTTAAGTATGTTGTAAGGCCCGTTTTGCCTTCCGGCTGTGAATCAAAAAGTGGTCATTGTGGAGCGGTAGGTACACGAGACCCCTTGAATTTGGGTGGTTACGGTGTAGAACTTGCATTAAAGAACATGGAATACAAGGCCATGGATGACAGCGAAATCAAGAAAGGTCAGTATGCTAGTGGTGACTTTTAAACAATTTTGACTCGTTTTTTTTAGCATTTTTTCTTTTTTTTCTCTTTTCATGTTTGACGCGTTTACGATGAAATATAACTCATATTGGCGTGCTTAAAACTGAAAACGCAGGTGTCACTCTAGAAGATCCTCACACTGAAGATCTTAGCCAAGAAGTTAGAGGGTTCATCTTCTCCAAAATTTTGGTATTTGTCCTTATATTATATTTATGTTCCATGTTCTTTAATCATTAGTTCTGAAGCTGTTTTGCATGTAGAACTGATCAGGATGTTTTTACTAATGCAGGAAAGAAAACCGGAACTGACCTCTGAAATAATGGCTTTCAGGGATTCTCTCTTGTCATCGACCGTATCTGATACACTTAACGTGTGGGAGTTGAAGGGTAGCTACACGGATTTCACTAAAGAAAAAATATTACATTTATTTCGTTATTGTTTCTATTGTGATCTTCATCATCATGACATTATTTTTATCTTTATGTTGTTAACAATAGATCTAGGACATCAAACTGTACAAAAGATTGTTCATGCCTCTGACCCTCTTCACTCGATGCAAGAAATCAACCAAAATTTTCCTAGTGTTGTGTCTTACTTGTCTCGTATGAAGGTGAGTTCTCTTTTTCCCTTTTTTATTTACGGTTTTACGCTAATATGTTGTTTTGCGAATTAAACTAATTTTGTTTGATAATTCATGCAGCTTGATGACTCAATCAAAGATGAAATTCTTTCAAATCAGCGGATGATCCCACCTGGCAAGTCCTTAATGGCTCTCAATGGTGCTTTAATCGATATCGAAGATATCGACCTTTTTTTGTAATGCTTCTTTCCATTCCATCATTAATTCTAAGTAGAGGTGGCCATTTCAGTCCATTTGCTTGTGAATGGGTTGATCCGGGCTTGTTTTATCTGTAACGGGTCAAATAGGTAAAATAATAAAAAATAGCTAACGGAAATAAGATGAACGGGTCGAAAGTTGTCCAAAGCGTACATTAATGCTTAAAAATATCATTTATGCAAAAAGGCTGATTGTTTTTCCGACCCGCACATCTTGCCATCTCTAGTTTGGACTTTGGAGCAAATGATCTTATGTGCTTATAACCAAGTGTTGTTTTTCTTCAAAGGTTGATCGACATGGTCCATCAAGAATTATCTTTGGCTGATCAATATACAAAACTAAAGGTTTCAACTCTTCACTCTTTCTCAGCCTTTGATAAAAATGATTAATTGCTTATTATAATTTATGCCTACTTAATGTTATATTCTAGATTCCTTCAAGCACGATTCGGAAGCTTCTGTCAACTCTACCTCCTCCTGAATCCAATTCATTCCGTGTTGACTTCCGCTCTGACCATGTTCAGTATATCAATAACTTAGAGGTGGATGCCAGGTACAAGCAATGGCGGAGTAATCTAAATGAGGTATACTTTTTATTTATTTAAAAAGTTTTTTTATTATTATTATTTTTTTTTTATTTTAGTTCTCAATTCTCGTACATACAAGTTAAAAAAGGAATTTTATTTTATTGTTTATTTTTACGGGGTTACATTTTCGTGTTTATTGCTGTAGCTTCTTATGCCTGTCTTCCCTGGACAATTACGCTACATTCGTAAGAACCTGTTTCATGCAGTCTATGTGTTGGATCCTGCCTCTATTTGCGGACTTGAGGTAATGCTCTTTATATCTAGTGGTGGCAATTTCGGCCCGTGTACTTATATACGGGTTGAATCGCTGACGAGGAAACAAGTTATATAAGTTGAATGTTACCCAATGTGTATTTTATAATGCATACAACCTGCTAAATTGTTATATTCAATAAATAAAATGTTACGGTAATATGTCTTATCTAATCGTATATCCTTTTATATTCATCCCGTTACTCAAAATTTTCTGTTTTGGTCTGTCCATTTTGAGTTTGCTGAACGAGTCATAATCTTAATTATGCTATGCTTTGCAGACAGTTGACACGATTGTCACTTTGTTTGAGAATAGCCTGCCAGTAAGGTTTGGAGTGATATTGTACTCTACAAAAATGATCGAGACACTTCAGGCAAATGGTGGAGAGTTCCCACCTCTTGAAAGCGAAACTAACGAAGATCTCTCAAGCTTGGTGATGACTCATTTTCTTTCTTCTTTGTGCTTTTTGACTCTTTTATGTAATATTGTTTGCTAATTAATACGGTCTACTTCAATGAAATGCAGACTATACGCCTTTTCTTTCATATCAAAGAAAGTCATGGGATGCTGAAAGCATTTGAATTCCTCAGCAATGTACGGGTTTGTTAGTAAATACGCACATATCGTTATTTTCACCAGACTTGTTAAAGAGAACATGGTGTTTTCAGTTTTGATAGCTTGCTACACGTTATATAGGTAAACAAACTGCGGATGGATTCAGGGGAAGAAGATGCACCAACGCTGCACCATGTGGAGGGAGCATTTGTAGAAACACTATTGTAAGTTGTGAAGGTTATCTTTAACCCATATTTTTATTATTATGTGTACCGAAAAAGCGGTTATATATTTTTGGTTATTTACATTGAATGTGTATTTGTTTTGTAGGCAAAAGGCAAAAACGTCACCTCAAGAAACATTACTAAAGCTTGAAAAGGATAAATCTTTTAGTGAAGCATCTCAAGCGAGTTCGTTGTTTGTTTTCAAGCTGGGATTGGCAAAGCTGGAATGCTCCCTCTTGATGAACGGCCTCGTCCACAATTATGATGAGGTTCTCTTTTTTGGTGCATTTAAGTTTAGCGCTATTAAAATGCTCTTTTTATATTACTTTTGGTTAAACACATGCAGTAATGAATAGCTAGTTATAGTTATATTGTTGTAAAAATCGCTTCTAGCCGGCACCTATGCGGTGATTAGTCGCTCATCAGAGGTCCACTGCCCGGATTTCGCCAAATCGGTCAAAATAGATGGTGAAAGTCAAAATTGGTCAAAATTGGGATAATCGGTCAAAATTGGACCAAATTAGAGCCTCCCTCGTGTCAATATTCCATGATTCTGAATCCCCATCGAATAATTAGTCGATTACATGAATCAATTTGGGGCTAGGGTTTCTTTCATAGTTGTCTGATGATGATAAGAAGAAGAAGGGGGAAGAAAGTTGCGAATCATGTACGTGCGGGTGGATAGTAGGTTAAAATAAGTTTGGATATTCTAACAATTTAACACCCTCCATGTTCCCTAATTTACACTTGGTCCCTAAACTTATAAATTATACATAAAAAGTCTAAAAGTAATGTTATATATAATAAAATTTGTAAAATTTCACATAAAAAACCAGATTCGAATAATTCTGATTAATCCCTGCGCAATACCTGACCGCCCGACTAGTGCCTAGCGATTTCTACAACACTGGTTATATTTTAATTGACCTTGCTACCAAATAATGGTGTGGCTCACATGAGGACCTTAGCTTAAATGACATTTTATTGTCATAGTTTCAATTTATTTACTGTTGTTTCGAGTTGGTCGATTTGGGTTATAGTTTATCTCAAACGAGCCAATGAAAATACATTACCTAAAAGGGAACATGTACTTGAATGTACACAATAACTTTCAAAATGCTAATATTAAAGCATAAAATGTCATTTTAACATTACAATATGAACCGTAGTTCGTTGTAAGACATGAAATTTATATGGTCTTGTTATTCAGGAGGCTCTAATGAATGCAATGAACGATGAGCTCCCAAGAATCCAGGAACAAGTTTACTACGGACAGATAAATTCTCGCACTGATGTTCTCGACAAATTTTTATCTGAAAGTGGTATTCAGCGTTATAACCCACAGGTTCATGTCTCAGAACAATAATTAAAAATTTTTATTACATATTTTGATTCATTTAATGAAATTCTGGACATATAGTTGAGTATTAAATCCATATCATATTTACTATACAGATTGTTGGAGATAAGGCGAAGTCTAAATTTGTTTCTCTGACCTCATCTATCGTTGGAGATGAATCACTACTAAATAACGTTGAGTACTTACACTCTCGCGGAAGTAAGATTTCTGCCAATTCCGACATTTGATATTCATAGCTCGTTGAATATTTGACTTCTCATATATCAATTGTGTCCCAGCTATCGATGACTTAAAGCCGGTGACTCATCTTCTGGCTGTTGACGTCACATCAAGAAAAGGGGTTAAGTTAATCCACGAAGGAATACGTTATTTGGTAAACTTCCATGACTACCATTCATATATTTTTATTTCTTTCTTATAAATTTCAGCCTTTGATGCACGTACCATTTTGCTCACACGATTCAACAATAATCCAAGCTAATGGCTATCGATGATATTACGATATAGGCAAATTGCTGAACCAAATAATCACTTTCTTTCCTTACAACTATTATTGTTTATATCATAGTTGTCAAAAGCGCACCTAGGCGCAAGGCGCAACCAGGCGCACCAAGTGCGCTGCGCCCTGTGAGGTGCGCTATTGGGTCTGTTTTCAGGCTGATTTCCGGCCAAATTCAGGCTAAAAGTTGCCTAAACCTCTAAAACATCCTAACTAGGGTTGTAAACGAACCAAACGAACACGAACAAGGCTTTGTTCGTGTTTGTTTGTTAAGGTTTCTTAGACAAACGAATCGTTCACGAACACACTAACGAACATAATTTTATGTTTGTGTTTGTTTGTTAAGAAATTCAGTTGTTTGCGAACTGTTCGTGAACACGGGTCTTGAACACAAACAAACAAAAACAAACATTTAATATGCAACTAACTAAAAACCATTGTTAATATTAACCGTTAGACAAAGTACATCTACTAAACGATGTCGATAAGTCAAATTATACTAACTTAAACATAATTATCTAAAATTACTTAGGCATAGGCATGAATACATGATATTCCTAATTCAAAAGTTCATAATTATCCTAAGTTTTAACTAGTGATCAAACATAAACAAACATACACGAACGAATATAAATAAACGAACGTAAACAAACACATTGCCGAACGTTCACGAACGCAATCAAACGAACGAGACATTTGTTCGTGTTTGTTTGTTTAGTTAATGAAACGGAATTTTTTGTTCGTGTTCGTTCATTTGTTAAACAAACGGACACAAACGAACTTCCCGCCGAACGGTTTACGAACTGTTCACCGAACGTTTGGTTTGTTTACAGCCCTAATCCTAACTGAGTTATGAACAAGTCCTAAACAACCCTAAAACATCCTAATGTAGCCCTAAACAAGTCTAAATATCTCTAAAATCCCTAACAATGTATTTTTTACTATGCGCCTAATTATGAAAAGCCCTTGTTTTTTATGCGCCTTGCGCCTAGGCTCCAGGCTTGGCCTATGCGCCTTGAGTGCGCCTAGGCGCTTTGACAACTATACTTTATATGTGATTATTGATCTTGACATTCACATTAGATTACCTATATTCTATAACTAAAATTGCATCATAATTAAGTAAAAAGAAATGCGTAACCGGATAATTCGACTTGGAAAATTCCAAGATAGGGAACCTTGCAATGACTGCTAAAGACACTAACAATTCTTCACAGATGGCAGGTTCTTCAAATGCTCGAGTCGGTCTTTTATTTAATTCAGACTTTGATTCTGATTCAAATAGTTTCATCTTTATGAAGGCTTTTGAAATCTCAGCCTCGTTATATGGGTATGATCTTTATTTTAGCACATTATCGCACATTTTTGTTGTATATCTCTTTAATTTCACATCTGATTATTGATATATATGTATTTTTTTTCCTATCTTCCAGTCATAAGAAACAAGTATTGAACTTTCTGGACCAACTATGCTCGTTTTATGCGAATGAGTACATCCTTGGTTCTTCTCAAAACAGTCAAGCTCTTCTGGATAAGATTTCTGAACTTGCTGATGCAAACGGAATACAATCTAAAGGATTTATGTCTGCTCTTTCGGAATTTTCTGTTGCCAAATTTACAAGTCATATGAAGAAGGTACAAGAAAATATATAATTTGGGTCCTAAATATTAAATTATAATATTTATCTATATAACGTGTAGGTTGGTCAATTTTTATATGGACAAGTGGGGATTGAAAAAGGCGCTAATGCAGTCATTACCAATGGAAGGGTGTGTTCCGTTTTCTACAATCTGTACTTGTTTCTTACTTTCTTATTAGGAAATGTGTATTCGACTAATTATAATTTTCTTGGTCATCCTTGGATAGGTGGTTCCTGTCTCTGATTCTGTAACGTTTTTAAGCCAAGATTTGAATCTTCTCGAATCTGTGGAATTTAAGCAAAGAATAAAGCATGTTGCTGACATCATTGAAGCGGTGACGTGGGAGAACGTGGACCCTGACACGCTTATGAGGTTGTTTGTTTACGCAAGCTTTCCGTTTCTAAATACATATATACATTAAAGGTGGCAAAATGGGCGGGTCGGGTGGTTTGGGTAATAGTTTGCGATTGCGTTGGCACATAATCGCCACTAGTTATATATGACAGAACATAGTAACATACCCGATATATACTAGAGGTTAACGTTTTTGGTTTCTTCTAAAAACTCTGCAGTAAATTCATGAGTGATATAATAATGTCTGTCACATCTTCACTTTCTACACGGGACCGAAGTTCTGAAAGTGCTCGGTTTGAGATGCTGAGTGCAGATCACAGTGCTGTTGTTCTTGGTAGTGAAAATTCCACAATTCATATAGATGCTGTTCTTGATCCTTTGAGCTCTTCTGGTCAAAAATTAGCTTCGCTTCTTCGGATACTGTGGAAATGCAGCCAGCCAAGCATGAGGCTCGTGTTCAACCCCATGGTTCGTTTCTTATCCAAATCAGAAGAAACTAAAACAGAAAATCCCTTCGTTTCTGCAACACTTCGTTGACTTTGCAAATAGCTTAAAAATTTTATTTGACTATTTGTCAAATGTCTAAAATGCCCTTCGAATAGCTAAATCTGTTAAATGTCTTGACAGAGTTCCCTTGTTGATCTTCCGCTGAAGAATTACTACAGATTTGTAACTCCAACATTGGTAAAGTCCATCAACCGATCTTCTTCAGGTTACCGTTTAAATAAAACTTCATGTAATGGGTCTCAATGTTCTCCTGTTTGTATATTTCAGGATGATTTCAGTAGCACTGATTTAACCGTACATGGCCCTAAAGCATTTTTCGCAAATATGCCACTGTCAAAGACCCTAACCATGAATCTTGATGTTCCTGAATCTTGGCTTGTTGAACCCGTCATTGCAGTGTAAGTTTTCACTATTCTTTGTGATCTTGTGGTTTCACACCCTTGGTTTTAAAAAGCGCGCTCGAGGCGCACTTAAGTGCGAAGTGCATCTAGGCACCAATCTGTGCACCTTATGTAACACTAGACGAGCATCGTATGAAAAGCGCAAAAGACGCAAGAAAAGCGCGTTTTTTTTGGCCAAAAAAGCGCGCTTTTCGTACACGGGGTGTTTTTATGCTTAAAATTGTTATACATGTAGCTAAAAATGTTGTACATTTAAGTTAAATCATATATAAACCTTATTTGTATCTATATTTCGGCTGAATGATGCTAAAAACCCATAACATATATAAAAAATATATATTCGTTTTGCGCCTCACGTACAAAAAGCCCACCGCTTTTGCGCTTTGCGCCTCGGTTTTAGACCTCGTTGCTTTTGTGCGCTTCACGCTTTTTAAAACCAAGTTCACACCCCATGTTTTTTTTTCACTTGTTAACTGCTTTTTAATTTTGTTTTTACGGGTACTTCAGCCATGATCTTGACAATATATTGCTTGAGAATCTTGGTGACACAAGGACACTACAGGCAGTTTTCGAACTTGAAGCTCTTGTTCTTACTGGTAATCTTATTTTTATCAACCATTTATATAGCGTTGTCAACCAGAAAAGATTTCTCTCTTTTACAATCAGTGTGTTAAAACATGATTATAGAAAGCTTATACTATTACAATGGTAATATGCATGGGCGGTTCTTCACTAGGGCCGGACCGAGCCTCGGCCCATCCAGTTTTTTCGTTTCGCAGTGTAAATTTTAGCGAAAATTTCCAAAAAAAAAATTATGTATCACGTCCAGCCCTACTAAATTGAGCCCGGCCTTACTAGGTTTTTCATTCAAGATCCGCCACCGGTAATATGGTTTTCTTTAGTAAAGCGATTTTGGAGGCTTTATGCATTTAAATACATTTCAGATAACTATTGACGTGTTTGACCTGTTTTCTTTGCTGTTTTATTATTTTGACCCATTAAAGATAAGAGACATAACCCATATCCAAGCGGGTTAAATCAGTATATTTTAGCTAAGCGAACGGGTCATATCAGTGGTTGAAAGTTGCCAAAATGTTTTTGTAAAGCATGCATTTTAAATCACTTGATTTTCTATAATATAGGTTATTAATCTCATTTGATGCATTAATTGTTTGTAAAATAAATTTAAAGATGGACAAAATTATTTGTGGATCAACTTGACCCGTACACGTTTTGAACCTATCCCACCTTTATTCTTTATACTTAGGATTTGAAGTGTTACGTACTTACGTTCTGTCGGTCTGATGATTGAACTATTTATCCAGGCCATTGCTCAGAGAAGGATCATGAACCCCCACGAGGCCTTCAAATGATATTGGGAACTAAAAGAAATCCCCATTTGGTTGACACACTCGTGATGGCCAATTTGGGCTACTGGCAAATGAAAGTGTCACCCGGTGTTTGGTACCTACAACTAGCACCGGGTCGAAGTTCTGATCTCTACGTTTTGCAAGATGGGCCCGAAAATCACTCAACAAAACGCATCACCATAGACTACTTACGTGGAAAACCAGTTCATCTTGGAGTTGTCAAGAAAAAGGGAAAAGAACATGAAAAACTTTTGATTCCTTCAGATGATGACGATTCTTCTAGAAAACAAGTTGGTTTTCCTCTATTTCTTTGAAAAACGAAAACCCTTTTCACGAACCTAATCAATGTGTTCGTTAAGCCACTTTTTTGTAACTTTTGTAGGGTGATCAGGAGGGTTGGAATTCGAATATTTTGAAATGGGCGTCTTCACTTATTGGTGGTAATGGGCACACGAAAAACAGCGGAAGCACTAAAGTGGTAAGCTATAATTTCACTAATAATATTACACATAAATCTCTCAAGTCTTTACCTTTTTTTGTTAAAATATTGATATATTTTGTGTAGGATAATCTAAGCAATGGGCGAAAGGGTAAAACGATAAATATATTCTCTATTGCTTCTGGACACTTGTAAGTGATTCTTTCCTTAAATCTTGGCCCCTTCTTGTGAATTTTGACTATTCTTTCGTCTATGTTCTAACTAAAGGCATGGACGCTTTTGGACTGTCTAACCCTTTAAAGATAATTTACAATCCAAATTGACTCATTCATATCTTTAGTTTTTTCTAATGTCTTTTATTGCGTGCTTTATGCAGATATGAGCGGTTTCTGAAAATTATGATTCTAAGTGTTCTGAAAAACACACAACGTCCAGTGAAATTCTGGTTTATAAAGAACTACCTTTCACCGCAGTTTAAGGTTCAACTCTTTAAGAATTTCATCTCTTAAATTCGCAAACTTTTTGTAAAACTTAACTCTCGTTGTCATGTTCATGCAGGATGTGATTCCGCATATGGCTCAAGAATACGGTTTTGAGTATGAATTGGTTACATATAAATGGCCTAGTTGGTTGCATAAACAGAAAGAAAAACAAAGAATTATTTGGGCATATAAAATTCTATTTCTTGATGTCATTTTTCCTCTTTCTCTAGAGAAGGTATATAGCTGAAAATTATTTATGTATATCTTTTTTAAAAAGTAATAAATAAATGTGGGTTTATGCTAAAAATGTGTATTTCTCTGTGTTTATAGGTTATATTTGTTGACGCGGATCAGATTGTTAGGGCTGACATGGGAGAACTATATGACATGAATTTGAAAGGAAGACCTCTTGCTTATACCCCTTTCTGTGACAACAATCGGGATATGGACGGTTTTCGGTTTTGGAAACAAGTAAGCTTTGTTATATGCTGCGTTAAACCCTAGAGACTTTGTTTTAGCTTCGTAATAACGTCAACGTTTTTAAAATTTTATTTTAGGGGTTTTGGAAGGAACATTTACGGGGAAGACCTTATCATATTAGGTATGGTTATCATTTGTGCTTTATGATTGATACTATTGTGCCTATAACGTAAGTATTGTGTAAAATCTTGAATGTGTTGAATAATGTATCTTTTGATCGGCAGTGCATTGTACGTGGTTGATTTAGTCAAGTTTCGGGAAACTGCGGCAGGAGACAATTTGAGAGTGTTTTATGAAACATTAAGCAAAGATCCAAATAGTCTTTCTAACCTTGACCAAGTAAGTGCTAAATTCAAGTATTCAACCCATTTACTTGGGCTATGGGGTGTGGGTTCGGGAAGGGGGAGATGCCACCAAAGAATCTAGGATGGGGAACACCACCCCTCCCCTTCTCAATTCGGTGAAGTGGGTGAAATCCCATCGAACTCCCCGACATCAAAGAAAAAAAGGAGGGGGGGGGGGGGGGTTACACCCCTAGATGGGGGAAAGATGGGGGAGGAAACGGGGAGTATGACGTGGCGCTGAGGTGGAGGATGGGGGAGTATACCCTATAGCCTTATGAATGGTCGAGTAAGGTTATTATTTTATGTCTAACGCTTCAAAATGGTTGATTTAGTCAAGAACAATGAGATTTTAAAATCCGTATATCAACCTTGCAACCACCTCATTACCAACAAGAACAATGAGATTTTAAAATCCTCAATTGTGTTTACAAGTAGTGGTGTAAATGAGCCCGGGTTGAACTGTAGGTTGCCTAAGCTTGAGTTCACCTTGTTTAGCTTAACATAGCTGAAGCTCGAGCTCAACTCGTTTCGGGCCTATATTCAAAGCTTGAGCCTGGCTCGTTTACTATTTATTAATTATTTAATTATATTTATATGCATATATAAATATTTATATTTTTAACATATAACGTAATATATAATGTTTTGTAATTTCTTTCATAATTGTATTTAATATTTATTATGTAATATTTGTTTCTTTATATAAAATAAATATTGTTATATCAATATAAATATAGGCTAGTGAGCCTAGCTGCCCTTGGTATATGAAGCTCAGACTTGGGCCTGTTTTTAAACGTGCTTAATGGATCGAGCTGCTCTGTTTAAGCTTTTTGTGAGCCAATCACGAGCGGTTTGGCTCGGCTCCTCTCATTTACAGCCTTATTTGCAAGATGGGTCCGTTGTATTTCCATTTTTAGAATTACTTTTTATATTGAATCCCCATCAATGTTTCAGGATCTGCCAAACTACGCCCAGCACACAGTACCGATCTTTTCACTACCACAAGAATGGCTATGGTGCGAATCTTGGTGTGGCAATTCCACGAAAGCCCGAGCCAAAACCATCGATCTTTGCAACAATCCAATGACCAAAGAACCCAAACTTCAGGTAGTCTTATTACTTTTCGTGTTTGGATACGCATTTCAAACTCATTATGATGATATGAGGTCACATTAATGTGTTTTACTATTTTGGATAAAATGTCACATATTTTCACAAACATCATTTTTGGTCATCTTATTTATTCATTTCTTAAATAATTTAAATTTGGCACACTTAAAAAAAAGCTAATTATTTTATTATTACATAATGGATTTGGTTCAAATGAGAACTTTTGGCCGAGAACTGAGAGAACCATTCTGACCACACATTTCTCTAAGGCAAAAAAAAAAAAAAATTGCTTTAATCGCTGCTTTTTATGCAAGAATTTTTTTTATTTTTTTATCAATATACACGTGTATAATTGCAATATACACATATGTATAACTGAAATATACACATATGTAAAATTGCTATATACACATGTATAAATGAAAACAAATAAAAAAAATATTTTTTTTTTCTTGCATAAAAATGTGTGATTAATTTTTATTTTTTTTGCCTTTATATGAAATATGTAATCCAGAATGGTTCTCTCAGTTCTCAAATAGGGGTTGAGTTCGGGTTGGGTCGGAAATGTGTTAGGTTCGGGTCGTATTTTCAGGTCGTGTAAGAAATTCACACCCATACACATAACTATAATATTTTCTTGAACTCAGGGTGCCAGAAGGATTGTAGCAGAGTGGCCAGATCTTGATCAGGAAGCAAGATATTTCACCTCCAAAATATTAGGAGAAGATGTGAGCCCAGTAGAGAAGGTGGCGGTTAGCCCTCCGGTTCAACCGCAAGTACCCGAAGAAGACCTAGAAACAAAAGCCGAGCTGTGAATACGCGATTGTCAACAAGAACCACGTCGATCTTAAAATCTCTAGTGGTCTTCGCGTTCTATATCCTGACGTCAAGATTAGATTTTTGTTCCTAAAATTTAGGAAAAGATCATATCATACAAGACTAAAAAAGTTTTAAACTAACTAAATTTTGATCAGTTTTGTTGACATGTTTGGCAATGGATTAAAGTGACATATGTAGAATTGAATGTATGTCATGGTTTATTATAGAAGAAGACAGCTTTAATAATGGTTGTACTGATTGGTTGTACATTGCTTTGTTATGGTACAGAACACTTCTATTCTTGTGTGCTTGCTCCTTTTTTTTAGGTGGTTTTGATTTACATGGTTTATGTTTGAAATTAAATAATTAAATCAAATTGAAATTAAATAAAAAATGATTAGGAAATGATAATAGGGGCTTTATTCCACAACACTTTAGATAAGAGCAACCATAATAGTATTCCGCCAGACGGTCCGGTGGGAGTGGACTTGGTGGCAGTGGACTCGTGCATGCTGTATTGGTGGTTTGGTTGGGAGTTTGTTTGGTAGACCGGACGGGTCTGGTTTGGAAATGGTGGGCCCGAGGCTACTTCTGAAGAATATTTTTTTTTTGTGTGTGCGGGTTATAAATTAAAGGGAAAAGTAAGTGATAAGGTGAATGTTTAGAATGGTTTATGGTTGTAGGAAAAAACAGGTTTTGAAGCATAGTGGTTTGTAATGATGTGACATGGTGAGGTGGCGGTTTGGAATTCCAAACCACCTCTACCATTGTGGGTGCTCTAAGACTACATGGTGTGGTCATGCTTTTGAGGGGGGCATGAACCGACATGTGTATCCAAGTCACCTTGAGTTTAACCAATTATGCACGGGGTGGTGATAACGTGGATGGTGACTGGGTGGCCTCAACGTCACTTTGAGTTTTTTAATTTTTTAGCACCTAAACTAACTATTTAAAATAAAAAAAATTGCAATAAAATAAAATAAAAGATCATATTTTAAAATAAAAAAAGAGTAAATTGCCAAAATACCCCTCAGGTTTGGCCCAAAATGCTTGTTTGGTCA
Source organism: Ambrosia trifida (assembly GCA_028751855.1). NCBI lineage: Eukaryota > Viridiplantae > Streptophyta > Magnoliopsida > Asterales > Asteraceae > Ambrosia > Ambrosia trifida. Next base: position 58,893,055 of record CM054132.1, on the reverse strand, counting down.
CTTATCTTATTTTTGTGCCAAAAGCACCCCTCACAGATCGAAAATTGCCAAAATGGCCCATATTTAACAGAGTTTTTAACTGAGTATGGAAAGTCAGTTAAGTCTGAGGGGCAATTTTGTCCTTTCATCTGTACTTCATCTTCTCCATATAAAAACCCCCAAACCTATTATTTGCTCTGCCACCACCTCCAAAAACCATTGTCTGCCCAAACACACACACACACACACCTAACTACAGAGAGAGAGAGAGAGAGAGAGAGAGAGAGAGAGAGAGAGAGAGAGGTACAGGGGCGGATTAACCTTAGCTACTGGTTCCTGTTCACCTCAGCTTCTGTCCACCGAGAGAGAGAGAGAGAGAGAGAGAGAGAGAGAGAGAGAGAGAGAGAGAGAGGTACATTGGTTGACCTGGTTGACTTTTGTTGACCATGCCTGGACCGTCATCAGCTACTGGTTCCTCTGTTCACCTCAGCTTCTGTCCACCAAGCATAACCACCACCCGTCCGACCACCATAAACTTCTACAATCCACCACGAATCACCACCGCCACTACTTTAATGTTGAAATAGAAAGGGGGTTTTACCTCTGTGATTGAATCTGCCTCTGGTTGGAAACCACGACACCACCGCTGACCATCGCCTTCTTCCTCCCTTTTCTTTTAGTCTCTGCCTCTCTCTCTCTCTCCTCTGTTCTCTCTCGATCTCTGTTTCTCTCTCTATAATAATAATAATCAGATCAGTGAAGGGGAGAAGGTGAGGGTGTTGGTTGGGTTGGGTTGGGTTGAGTTGACCGGCCGGCCACCGGAGAACCGCCGAGGGCGGTGGAGACCGAAGGTCTCCTTCTCTCTCTAGCTCAATCCCTCTTTCTCTCTCTATAATGTGATTATGTGTGTATAATAAACTCTCTCTGCTCGTTTCTCTCTCCGCTCTCTAGTCTATCTCTCTCTATAATGTATGTTGGGTGGTGGAGGGTGGTGGATGGTGAAGAAGGGTGGTGGTGGTGGTGGTGGTAGTTTAGAGAGAGAAAAGGGTGGGATTAGGTCTGCCAAAGGAAGGAGAAGGGGGTTATTAACTTTAAAAAAAATAATAGAGTGAAAGGATAAAATTACCCCTCAGACTTAACTGACTTTCCACACCCAGTTAAAAACTCTGTTAAATATGAGCCATTTTGGCAATTTTCGATCTGTGAGGGGTGCTTTTGGCACAAAAATAAGATAAGTGACCAAACAAGCATTTTGGGCCAAACCTGAGGGGCCATTTTGGCAATTTACTCTAAAAAAAAAACATTTACAATAAAATAAAACATTACATAAATTGAAAAACACATAAACTAAAATTCAAATATAGTTCGGTCGTAGCACTTGCCACAACGGCACGTAGTCGAACTACTCATCGTACACAAAATAGTAATCAATTCGAGTCACCTCTATGGTGACTTTTCCGAGTCCATTGGGGATTCCTCCGTGTTCGCCTTGAACATCTCCTCAAAGATCGCCCTCTTTGATTTGATGTCAAAAAAACTGGAGATGAATTTCATCACTATCGCAGTTTGTCTGACCGCCACGTAGAACGCAGAATTTCGCTAATACCTTACCCCAAAAAGGGAAAGAACGAAGTGTAGTGGATACTCTATTATTTTTGCGAACGCTGAGCCACCCAAGGTTAGGGCTAACTCCTCTTCTTCGGTTCACAGATGGTCCATATCGTTGACGGTTTGTTGGTGTGGGTAAAAGTTGTGGGATAAAAGGCTGAGTTTATATAGTGTAAAAATTAAATGTAGTTGGTGTGGTTTAAAAAATAACCGTTGGTCCCACCAACGGTAATAAATAAAGCATATTGACCGTCCACTAATTAAAATCATCCACATCGGACTATACTTTTGCCCCACACTAGTGGATATTTCCACCACAATTACCCCACGCCATGTTTCATGCGACCCACAGGGTGGTGGGTTGACGTGGAAGGGATCCACTGCCCATTTTCACGCCACCACACCGTGTAGCCTAAGGAGGGGAGGCTTTAAAGTCTCCTCAGTCTCGTAGAAGTGATGTGGCCCAAACATGACACTTTAAAGCTCATAGGGGCTCCATCCTTTAAGAAAAATGTTATCTCCATAATGATGTAAATCAACTCATAGCTAATTTCCATGCATGATTTATATATCAGTAAATTTTGATTAACTATTTGTTTTGAATACATAATAAAATGGATATGGGCCTAAATCTTGGTGCTAAATAGGAGAGCCCATACCCACAAAAGCTCAAAGAAAATTAACACCAAAAGCGTCTAGCGTGTAGAAGCACGCTGGTAGATCACGTGCAGGCAGGTGTGAAAACACCAGGCGCACCATCAGACGCCATCACTACTTCGAAGTTGCTTTCAAGTAAAGTTAAGTGAGCACGAATGAGACAAAGGCATGAAGATACAAATTTGTACGACCCAATTATAATGCAGGGACGTGTGGCAGACAACATGGTGTATGTCCCACCAATCAGAGATCGCCAGCGAGGAAGATCCCAACGTCTTCTTCCATACTTTGGAGACCAGAAGTACACCCGACAACGACATGAGGCCAATCAGGGATCCCCAACACACATAACAGCTGTCACACCACACGCATGCCGTGCGCGTGAGGGACAACATGTACAAATCCTATGCTCCTTAACCAATCAAGTCGTAAGAGGCCACCTCACCAACTGCCTCCACCAACAACCAACAACAGAGGAGAAAATAGTACAACGGTGAAAAAGAATCAGCCAAACAGGGACGGGTGCACCTGTCACCCATAGACGTGTGCCACGTGTAGACGCCCTAGGCAACCACCAATCACGATCCAACATGCATGGTGAGCAGAGGTGATATCGTTTCCTTTTATAGTTAGTCAATAATAATTTTGTCTCTTACTAATTTTGCTTGGGCCGAGGACGTGGAGGTACCCTCTAACTGGGCATGACCCATTAAGGTTAGAGGTAGTGTCGGAGGCCCATGTGGATGCTATTTAAGAAGAGCTTCCTCTCCTTAAACGGATTTTCAGCTAACACTTGAGAACACTAAGCCGAACACCACATTTTTGTATCCTGTGAAGCAGAGTCCTACTCTGAGCAGGAAACCTCCCTTCCTCGGCCGTCTTTCCTTTTTCATGTCGTTTACAATCACTCACCATCACTCGGTCCCTGTCATCTAGCGAAGGATTAACTCTGAAGTTACATCGGCGTAACATCTCTAATCATAGACATGTATTTCTTCACATAATTTTCTTACAATATTTTAATAAATACCAAACCACTTTCATAACATAACATACATATACTTTCAAATAACTCAAATTACTAATATCCTATACTAATTAATTTACTTATTGTAACTCTACGGAAAGAAAGACTTAATTATTGATTTATAACATAATTCATTTCCAACTTCTTCATATGATTTAGCGAAAACATTTGTCAGATTTTACTCGTGTATACACTAATTTAGTGCTTATGACTTTGATAGTATGTGTCTCGTATCCATTTCCCAACAAATATTACTAGTGCTTTAGAGCATAAGTTTAGCCTTTTATTTAGAGCTTGAAACTTGTGCATTTATTTGTATAAATATATAAAATGACAAATATAAATATATAAAATGAAAAATAAATCTTAAACAAGATACCAGAATATTCGATCATTTTTATCATAGATAATTCCAACTCATATATAGGATTGAGCATGCCTGGTTAGGTTCGGTTACGGACCTATGTGCTAGAACCAAAACTATAACTTTTAATTTTGATTTTTAGATCTTCAACAGTTGATACGTTGTAGTTATAAAAGGATCATAAATCCAATTATTGGAAATGTGGTTAGGTAAATTTGGTTAAGCGAAAACTTTTGAATGTGGGTGAATTTAAGCTAATTTTAATGATGAAATTCAATAAAGGAGAATGAGCGAAAACTCACACATGATCTATTTATAAATGATAACATGATATAACATTTTCTTAACATATTATTTAAAAGAAATAGAAAATATAATATGGTTGTTTCTAATGTCAGTTCGGTAAATTTACTTCACCAGCTCAACTATTTCGTATAGGGTGAAATTGAAAAGAGTAAATAGATACCAACATTTGTTAATGCATTTTGTCAAATATTATTTTTAGTATATCATACGCATAATCAAATTATTATAGATATAATTACACGTAAAAAATACTTCAACAACTAATTTCCACACGTACCCACTAATTGTCTAAGTTGCTAATATTACAAAAACATTTTTTGTAATACAATAATCTCATGAATGTAACACCAACTGTCTCAAAACTTTATAATAAATTTATATAAATTGCAGAACCCAAAATTATATATATTTTTTGTTGATAAAATACACCCCAAAATAAAGAAAGATGTCTATAAATTCATAGACAAATATAATCACCACAATAGGAACCTCATCATGCATCTCCTTTATATAACCTAACAAACTATTATTATAAAATGCACCATGCTTCATGGGAACATTGTACAATGAAGATTCAATGCCAACTTTTTAAAAAAGTGTGAAAATAATTATTAATAATTATACAAGTATTTTCACCGAAGATTTTTATTTTTATTCTTATACGAAAGGTTTAACATTTTGAAAAATGTTGTAGTATATTTAAACCCCTTAAACGAATAACTTTAATACATAAAAGATAAAACTTAAATATATATTGTGGTTTCAAGCTATTTATATAATATATATATCGGATTTGGATCAAATAAAAACTCTATTTAGTTGCAAAAACTTGAGAACTCCATTGGAAATCTTACCTTCCATGTGATTTTTAAATTTTTTTTTTCAAAAAACACAGATGAATATCAAACTAAGAAATCTGCCAAACAAAAATAAATAAATAAACAAAATTGCTCGTGCATTTACATAAGTGTAACTAAGATGATGTAAAACCACTTTACGCCACATTTACACCATTGTAGCACAAAAGTCAGACTCGTGAGAATATTTATTACACTGGTGTACTTTTTCGTATACGTTTTTAATTTTTTAAGTATCAATAATATTATTTTAAGATATTTTAGAAAAAAAAAAGATTTGAAAAGAAAATATTTTCATGGAGTTCTTTATTCTTACGGTTCTCACATATGAAGAGAGTATTTAACGGATTCCTTCCATACATGTATCTTATTTATGTTTTATTGTTGTCAAGTATATGAATATGAATATAGTTGTGGTGTATAATGTTTTATTTTATTTATTATATATTATAGTAGAGAGTTCAAATAGGAACAAATTATCTTATAAGAAGAAAAAAGAACAATTCTAAACCAATATGAATTCTTTATTTGATAATTGTATTTAATGATAAATAAGCCATTAGTTCATTGTAACCCCCATAATTAGTTAATTAAATGAAACTCATAATTCATTGTTAAAATATATTATTTCAAAGCAAACTTAATTACAGTGAAGGAATAATTTCGATACGTGTAGGATATATGTATGATGAATTTTTTATATGTGTAGAATTAATGTATGATAATCTCAATGTGTGTAGGATAAACGTTTTATAATTTCGATATATGTATGATGGATTTTGATATGTGTAGGACAAATTTTGATAATGTGTAGGATAAAGTGTTAATAACCGAACACAATGTTCTGTTCGTGTTCGTTCATTAAGAAAATTGCCATGTTAATGTTTTGTTTATGTTTGTTCATTTAAACCTAAACACACATAAATGAACAAACATAAAAGAATACAAATGAACATTATTGAACAAACACAAGCGGATTGTATTTAACATCAATGAGCACATATGGTAAGTTTAATACATTACAACTAATCCAAAAACACATCTAAATTAGAGTTCATGCATACTAACAATAAGCAGTTTTTATATACACAATAAATTAGTGATCATTTACGATAAGTTCATATAAATATAACTAGCTATGTGATTATTTAAATTTAAGCGAACATAAATGAACAAAAAATAAACGAATATAAATGAACAAACATAAACGAACGTTCACGAACTTAAATGAACGAACACAACATTTGTTCGTGTTCGTTCATTTAATAAACGAACAAAATTTTTTATTTGTGTTTGTTTGTTTATTAAATAAACGAACATAAACGAACTTTCCGTCGAACAAGTTCACAAACAGTTCATAAACGTTTGGTTCATTTACAGGCCTAGGTAAAACTATAATTCCACCATTTCTTTAATGTCTATATAAAAGGAAGATAACGTAAAGGGTTCAATTGTTATAAGAAAATTTATGAATGGCTCAGAATACGAGATTCTGAAAGGGGTGCTCAGGTTGATTCCGTCATCAAGCCACATAAACAAAAAATGCACTTTACTCTGTCAAATTAACTTATAGGGGGGCAAATAACTTGTAGTTTATCTAGAGACTAAAAATAATTAAAAAAAAAACTAATTACTTCTATAATTTCATTTCTTCACTTACTTTGAATGAATTAAAATTTGTTATAAAGTTAACCTGTCTAATTGGCACTTCAAAATAAACCATTTTCTTTTACCTTAAGATATTTAATATTATAAATAGTATATCTTAAACGCTAATTATTTAATATTAAATCTATTTTGGTCTTTTAGTATTAGGGAATGTATAGAGAAATGGGTTTATAAAAGGTTAAAAAAAAGCACTCAATTCCAAAGGGGGAAAGCAAATCAAAATGGAAGAATGAGAAGAAAATCTGAGTCAAAAACTGTGTTCAAACTTTTTACAGTCCAAGAAACATAATGTAGCATCATTGAGTTGAGAGCTTTCTTAGATTTTGTGAGTTATATTATAATTATATTACCAAACTAGTAAGTGGTGTCATGCATTGTTGTATTAAGGTAATTGTATGGTACCATTTTTTTTATATTTATAAAAAGTGTTTAGAGGGATTTATAGGATAACATTCAATAATAAAATTAGTTAACATAAAAATTATCTCCCATAAATCTGCGAAATGTTGTAAAACAAGCCTAATAACTAAACGATACAACTATATAAGAAAGAGATGTATGAAGGAGAAAGATGTTTATATGATTGATAGGTGTGTTTACAATGAGATACAAAAGGCTCTATATATAGGAGAAGAAAACTTGGAGAAGAAGCCTAATCTATATTAGGCATTGATAACCACAATAATATATATTTATAACACTCCCCCTTGGTTATCAATTTAATACGCTTTTAGATGCTGCATCGTTAAAAATCTTGCCAGGAAAACCCAGTGGGACAAAACCATAGCTAAAGGAAAAAGAGCGCATATACCTATAAAACTTTTTTTTTAACAATGACTTTCATTCAAAAAAACAGCAAAGTCCTCAAATCGAGGATCGCCAAAACAACCACCAATTACAACATGTATAACGAAAAAAATACACAATCCTTCCACCTAATGTGTTTAAACCTCGACCTATGTTTACATCATAAAAACGACAAAGATTTAACACATCCGACTACATCTGTAACTTTAGGAGTCTTCCCTCTAAAAACCGCAACCCGTAAAAAGATGCAAGCTGTATATCCAACTAAATGCTAAATATCATGTATATCCGTATAAACTTCTTAAAAATTATATACTTTAAACCAAATTTTCAAGATGTAATCTGTTTTTTTTTCTTCTAGAACAAGTATATATTAAAAAAATCTTTACACAAATTTTTTTTTTTTTTTTTTTTTTTTTTTTTTTTTTGTGAATTTTGAAATAGACTAAATGTTGCAAGTTATTTTAACTTCTATTAGTTAAAAGATTGTGTTCATATTAACATCCACTATTAGTTTAATAAAACCAATGACTAAAGTTAACTAAGAGGGTGTTTAGGATTGAGTTTCAAAACAACTTATTGACTTATTGGCTTTTCTAAGAAGCCAATAAGTCAATAAGCTGTTTGTGTAACCAAAAACACTTTCTGTTTTGACTTTTGACTTTTGACTTTTGGCTTTTGGCTTTTAAGGGTAGAAAAGCTGTTTTTGAGAAGTTAGAAATCCTGGCTTTTGACTTTTGGAAAAAAATTACAAATCTACCACCCATACAACCAATATTCACAATAAGTTAAGTGAAACACTTAAAAAAAGACAATCTATTGACTTTTTGACGTTTCTCATCCTAAAAGCTAATCCAAACAGTTTTTTTTAAAACTCCTTTTCAAAAAAGTCATAAGCCAATAAACACTTCTGACCAAAAGCACTTTTGCATTTCCAAACTCAATCCCAAACACCCTCTAAATGTTGATAATGAATTTATATTCATTTATTGTCCCAAATAATATTGTTTTTATTTAAATCATAAATAGCAATAGCATTGGTACATAATTAGACTTAATTGTTTACCAACTAAATCTTTGGAGAAGCTTAAGCCATGGTCTACATATGGGCAAAGCATAAGGTGAAAGGAAATAGGTAGGATTGGGAGAGCTGGAAGTCATTTAATGTTCGTGTATTGTAATTTTAGATTATAAAGGGGTGATAACTTGGTGAGCAATGTATTGTCTAGTGCCTTGCTAGGCATATACTTGTATGTAATCTTTTGGTGATGAAGTGAAGATTGTTGTTTGCCGATCAAAAAAAAAAAAAAAAAAAAAAAAAAAAAAAAAAAAAAACCCACAAACTCAATAAACCTACTTCTAAATCTATACATTGGTCAAACATGAAACTAGAACCTTCACCCGCTTATGAATGAACACCTCATCACACACTTTAATACTGCTAAGCTACAAGCCCTTTGACATTAGGCTTAGTGTTACGATCTCTATGTCAAGCCATATCTTATAATCTTATGCTATTCCTACCAACGGGGTCACATACAATCTAAACTAGAAGAAGTGTATAACTAATTCTAAAACTCAAGACATGTTTAAAAGCAAGCTCCAATTCAAGTATCAAACTCGTTTAAGTAAATAAACATGTCATCTACTCATCATATTCTGTAAACTTTGTAACCAGATGAGATTGTATTATAATGCTTATTTCATGAAGATTCAGATGGGTTAATTCATTGATGTTTATATCTTATGTGATATTCACCTAAGTGAGCTCATTTTCTTGTAACAATCTCTATGTATATGTTTGATCTTTTAATTGTTTTTCCTATACTACATGTCATTGGAGGATGAGTTTTTATTGCCTTGTGTTATTTTGTTCATTTTTAGTGAAGTTACATGGGTACATCTCATTACCAAAAATAATGAATATGTTACTAAATTAATGCTTAAATTTAAGTATAACAAGCAATAAACAGTGTTAGAATAGAGGAATAAGAAAGAAAGTGATTATTATACCCTATTATCATCTAACGACTTGAAATCTTTCCGGTGTTATGCAGAACGAATGTGGAACCAAAATCCTCATGCTCGCGTAGCCAAGTTTGCTCCGAATCAAATCACTCAAATATTTATAAAAACAAGTTGGAAGTTGTTAAGACAAACTACCATTCAATCAGTTTGTAACTTACCATTAGGGGGCTGTTTGGTAGCATCTTAATGACCATTCAAAGGACCATTAGTCCTAATGGTCGATAACTTTAAGTCTGAATGGTTAAGAGACTACCATTAAGATGGTAGTATCTTAACCATTCAGACTTAAGGTTACCTCTTAACCATTCAGAGACTATGAACCATTCTAAAAAAACCTCTTAATATAAACGTGAACTAAGGTTTATACTTTACTTAAGATACACAAGAATTAGTCGACACATACGAAATACACAACACGAAAATGACCAACAGTAGAGAGTTTTTTCAAGCCACGCATTGCATGTGCTACTTCATACATTGGAGTCATCGCAACAATACGTGTTGCTCTGACTATTGTAACATATAGACAAAGGTGTTCACTTAGAGGAGACACACACAGTCTGTTTTAAGCAAGTATTGTCAAACAAGAATTCTTAGCCTATCTTTTCTTCTTATATATGTTCCTTGTTCTTTACATCATAAAAATTGTAATATATGTTGTAATTTGGTTTTATTTATCATCCTAACTTTCTTATTCATTTATTATCAATAGTTATCTCCAACATGTATCTAATATGCTTTAATAAAGATTAAAGTCCCATTTAAAAATACAAAATTAACCAAATGTATCTTATACTCGTTAGATACCCCATTATATTATTCATTACGTGTGTGATAGAGGAGGCTTGTTCTTCCATCCTACTAATCAAAAGAGCACATCATAAATGAATTCAATCTCTTTTAAATTGTTCTCTTAGTACACTTGAGCTCAATCATGCCCTCCACTCTATTTGAAACACCCATAATTGCACCCAACTACCAATCCTTTTCACCATATATAGAAACCAGAGCTTCTAAAAGTTTAACCCATGAAACCAAAAACACTATAAACTGTTTTTTTTTTTAAATTACATCTTATAGTTCATAATAAGTTTGTTTTACTACTTTTATTAATTAGTTAAATTTTTAACAACCTTTTTTTATACGAAAGGTAACATTTTTATTTTCTTCTACCCTATATTCTATGAACTTTTGCGATGAATATTTTTATTTTTTGTTTTGTTTCGTTTCGTTTCACTTACTTACATAGCTAGATGACTATATGCAAATTAACTTTTTTTTAACCGCGGGAACTTGGTTCAAAATCATTCAAACTCAGTTTTTTTTATATCTATCATTACTATTTGAATACAATATTAGAGAATAAAAATAAATTTACACGTGTAAATCTGTTGTAGTTACACATTTGGGTCTTGGGCAAAGCGGATGGCACCCCATTGTAGAGGTGGTTTGGTGGGGTCGGGTTTGGGGTCCATTGTGTGACACCCGGCAAATTCTGGTTAACAACGTTGTCTAGATGGAAGTCTACCTTAGCGAGTCACGCGTATATTGTACATAACTGGGTTAGTTAAGTCGTGTTATGGTTCGGGAACTGTTAGTTCAGTATAGAGGATCAACGGATGTTAGTCTAGAGGTTCATTAGATGTCAGTCCTTAACCAAGTGTACAAGTGGTGACGATTCATAGAATCGTCGGAACATAGGGAACATACAAGTCTTGGGTCCCGGGAATTGGTGAACGAGTGTGAATATGTTTGTTTGCAAGTGTTATGTGTTTACAATCATTATGTGACTTGTCGGTATGTGAATATGTGTTAACATATGTTAAAACGGGGTTTAACGCGCAAAACACACGGAACCAGCCCCTATAGGCGATTAGGGGAGCCCAATCGCCTATAGGGGATGCGATTGGGCCTTCATAGGGGCGATTGGCATGCTAAATGCATGCCTTAGGGGCGATTAGGCCCTAATTGCATGAAGTTTCATGCGATTAGGAGCCCTAATCGCGTGTAACTGCTGCACAATCGCGTGTTACGTACTGGACGACTAAAAACGACTATAAATACAATGCTTAACCTCCTAAACTTCATAATATCAACCCTAGTCGTCCCATAACCCGCCCCAACACACACACATCCTCTGGAACGTGATTTTTGATCAAAACACAAGGTTTCAAGCTTATTTCATCAATCTATCACAATCTAAGGTGTGATTTTCATCCATGAAATCTTTATTAACGTTTTTATTAAATCCCTAACGGTCCAGACCTGTTTTAAAACGAATAAGCTTTCTGAAAATCGTTAATAAGTGTTGTTAATCGGATTCTAACTATCATACATGTGTTATGTGTGTTTATGATTAAAAGCTAGGGTTTTTATGATTCAAGATGGATGATTAACATGTTATTAGGTTAGTTTCAGATTAATAATGATATCATGCTAATGAAATCTGAGTAATTGTTCATTAGGGTTATAGTTATGCATGTTAATGTGATGTTTCATGCTATGTGTATTGTGTTTGGATTACATGGTTGCATGCAGGGCTGATAATACGAGGCTAAACGAAGGATTTTGGTTTAAACATGTTTGGTATAGTTGTTGGATTGATATTGGATGATTACACGCGTCCTGGATCTGATTTGGAGTGTTAAACGCGCGAAAAACCGGAACAGCTGGGTTACTGGCGATTAGCAACCCTAATCGCCTATGTTATAGGCGATTAGGAGACCAATCGCCTGTAAGGATGCCCTAATCGCCTATATATCATGTGATTGGGGGCTAAATGCCTCTATTACACGCAATTGTGATCCTAAATGCTAGTTAAGTCCTGAAATACATGTCTTATGACCTAATTGCCTATAAACTCATGGTTTACATGTCTTATGACCACCAATCGCCTATATTATATGCAATTAGCCTTCCTAAATGCCAGTTGACCAACCTAAATGCTAGTTGACTTTTCCTAATCGCGTGTACTGCTGCTGTAAGTGTAAATTAGCATTCCGAGACCCGATTTGACATCTAGGAACATGCTAGGAACCCCGTAACATATCCAATAACTTGGTAACATATGTTCGGACTTAATTATGTGGTACTTGAACTACGTGCTATAACTTGTTGGTCGTTAACGTATGTTAAGTGTGATTGCATGATTGTATGTTTGAGAGCGTAAACATAACACGGGGAGTCTCGGGTCACCAATGGGATGTCGAGTCTTGTACATTGGGTCAGTTAAACAGTCACGGTGTTTTCAAACGAACTTGGTTATGGTCTGGACATCTAGGGACTAACTAACCTGCGGGTTATTAGTCTAAGTACTTGTAACTGTCATATGTTAGGTCGCCGCTTTACGGGACTAGCATAGCTGCTGAGTTTATTCGTATTACGAAGTAACGCAACTTAAGGTGAGTTTACGGCCCCTCTTTTAACTGGTTTCACTTTTCGGGGGAGAAAACATGTGTTAAAACTTATGTTTGGTAACTACTGTCATACTATGGGTTTTCTATGGTTCACTATACGATCTTTGGAAGTCCCGGGGGGAACCATGAATGTGCGGGTTTGCACAACGGGGAAATGTGAATAGCGCTATTGGGAGTGACCAACCCCGCTCGTCGACTTGGAGGGTCGGCAGGTGCATATTGTCTCAAACAGGAACAACAGGTTTACTACATCGGGCACGACATCTGGTTTGCGAGTTAGTAATGGTTTTCCAATCGTGATAGTAACAAAACATACGCCTAGCTAGCGTACTTTGGTTTTCGATTTGTTATAGTATGGACAGGTTGAACTTGGTACTTGGATTACAAACCTGTAAACTCACCAGCATTTTTGTGCTGACGTATTCTCTTACATGTTTTCTCAGGTCGCTAAGGTAGCACTACTGGACTAGGGCGCACGCGTCTGCACGACGTCTAGTTAGGGTTGCATGGTTTTTCAAACGTTGAACAATTGGTTTATTTTGGATTATGTTTTGAATAAGCTTCCGCTGTAATTGGGGATGTTAAACATTGTTTTTGAAATTGCATTATGTTCATTTAGACTTGTTTATTGTGATCGTTGGTTTGGATCCTGGTTTGTCATGCGCCTCGCGGTAAAACTCCGCAAGTGGATTTTGAGGGTGTGACACATTGGCCCGTTGGGTATTCATGTGGGTCTCATCCACTTTATTTCAATTAAATAAAAAATTTAAAAAAAAGCCTTTTGTGTTATTTTTTAATTAAAAAAATACAAAAACCTAAATTAAAAATATTACGCTAACCAAAAATTTATATTATACAAACATAATTAAAAATATTACATAAACTTAAATTAAATATTACACAAACATAATTAAAAATATTACTCAAACCAAAATAAAAATATTACACAAAATATTAAACACACAAAAGCCCTAATACATCCTATATATCCCAATCGTCTAGGTTGCTCTTTAGAGATGACACATTACGATTGCTATCACGACCGTCTAACCTAGCTCTTGACTAATGCGACCAAAGTCAGGAGATGGGGGAAGGTACGGTGCATTGTACATAGTGGTGTATTTCTCATCCGGGTCGGTTTCGTACCCTTCACCAAAGCTAGGTATGACTTCTGTTGAACGGAAAAGCCCTTATTATTTTTTTTATTTAATAAATTTAGTTTTATTTTTCCATACTTTTACTTATTTTAATTAATTAATAAATCATATTCTTATAAGTAAATAAATTAAAAATACAGTATATGAATTTAGACATAGGTTAAATAAAAAATAAAAGTAGATGATGAAATTGATAATGTGGTTTTTTTTAACGATAAACGACTTTATATATATATAAAGGCCCACCAAGATGGTGGCAGGAAAAAACACCAAAACCGCAGAGAAAAAAGAAAAAAGAAACAAGCGATTACATCATTTCTACAATATCAAAATCCAGCCACTTCTCCCAGGTCGTCATGCTCATCTTTGACCGGTTACGAATCCAAAAGAAAGCATCCTCTTTAATAAGATCGACGGAATTCGCGGTAGGAAAAAAGATCCCTTCGAACACCTTCATATTTCTCACGAGCCATATTCTCCAAATAGTCGCAATCACGATTACATAAACCGTCTTCTTCCACTTCTTCGAGCCCGGGCTATCCAACACGTGCTTTACCAAATCCGAAATAGAATGACAATCCAACGGGAACGGAATTCGGATCCACACCAAAATGTTCCACCAAATACATCTAGCCTAAATGCAATTGAGGAATAAGTGGTCCGAGTCTTCGTCTCTACAGCCACATCTATCACACGTCTAAGCAGGAAGAGCCACCCCACGGGCTGAGAGATTCACCTTATCAGCAACTCTATCAAGAAGAACCCTCCAAAGCAGAAAGTTACACTTCGCTGGCGCCCAAGAATTCCAATTGTGAATGAAAAAATCTTGAATACCAACAGCTTTTTGATGCCAATCCAAACGGACTTGTTTGACCAAAAAGTCCCGCACCTGCTCATTAACCCAGGCCCATTTGTCCGGCCCAGTTCGTCTAGAAAGACCATTTAACTGCTCCATGAGGCTATGGACTTGAATCTGGACGTCTGGGGTTAAACTGTTGGGCAGCCAAGTCAGGCTCCAATGTACCGAGTTATCCAAGAAGCTGCAATGGTCCACCACCAAGCCATTTTTATTAACAGCAATATTAAAGAGCTGGGGGTAAACTTCCTTTAAAGGGGAACTCGTTATACAGGGGTCTTTCCAGAACAGCGTCTTAAGGCCATCACCAACTATCGCTTCTAAACAGGATCGGATCGACATACCGGCGTTATTCAGGATCGATTCAGCCCCGCAAATATCTTTCCAATTACCTGTAATGGTCTTCTTGATCGGCACCAATAAATTATCAACTCTAGTCTTGTGAATAGACGCGACAACCTTCACCCAAAGTTGATCTGGGTTCTCTTTAAATCTCCACCACCATTTGGTAAGCATCGCCGCGTTAAAATCTTCCACACCTCCCAAGCCGAACCCACCAAAGCATTTGGGGCGAACCATTTTTTCCCATTTTATCCACCGGATCTTCTGACCAACCGCGGACTTTCCCCAAATAAAATCTCTGCGAATCCTTTCGATTTGTTTCACAACACCTTTCGGAGCCGCAAATAACGACAAGAAATAAGAAGAAACGCTCCCAAGAACCGACTTGGCCAATGTGACTCTACCGGCGAACGAAAGAGTCTTGGACTTCCAGGACGAGAGTTTACGTTTAAGTTTAGCGAGAATAGGCTGCCAATATTTAGAAAGCTTCATATTCGCGCCAAGAGGAATCCCCAAGTAATTGAAAGGAAAGGCACCCGCTTCACAAGAAAGAATTTTCGTCATCTCATCGATCTCAACCTCCTCAACATTCACCCCGAAGAGCTTACATTTCTTATGATTAACTTGCAACCCCGATATCAAGTTGAGACATCTAAGGAATCGGGCTAAACTAATCGCGTTATACTCCGTCCCCCACAAAAATTACATCGTCCGCGTAACATAGGTGAGAGATACGCGGGCCATTGTTTGGGAGTTGTACACCATGAAATAATCCCACATTGACCGCATGATTCATGAGCATATTTAGGACCTCCATAGCTATAATAAAAAGGAACGGGGACATAGGGTCACCTTGACGAAGACCTAAAGGAGATCCATTAATAAGGACCGACCCCCTAGCCAAAACCAAACAACCTTGAACCCAATCGATCCATTTGGGCGGGAACTTCATATACTCCAAGGTCTTGAGTAGGAACTTCCAATTGATCGAATCATACGCACGTTGGAAATCGACCTTGAACATCATCATTTTGAACGTGGTAAAGTTTGGAATGATTTATTGTTGTAGGAAAAAAATGGATTCAAAATGCTTATGATTTGAAGTGATATAACATGATGATGTGATGATATAGCAATTTGAAAAAAGTGGATTTGATCTCACATTGTGGAGGCTCTAAAATAGACTTATTTTGTGATACATGTACATTATCTATTTATCCTTTATATATCAAGAAAACGTAAATGACCTAGGTTACTTATATGCTTCCTCACATTAGACATCCTTCATTTTCATATGTGTATAATTTAACTATGTAGAGACCTAATATATAGGGTGTGAGGTTAACTAACTCTCAAAATATTGAATATTGATTATAGAGTTTTTTTAACTTGCTTAGCAAAGATAAATATATACATGTTGGATTAGATAAAAAAAAAAGACAAGCATAAAATAATGAGTATGATTTCGACTAAGTACTTCACTTACTCTTTCTAAATGGTTAATGAACAACGCACAATCTCTTCATGACTATATTACCTCAAAACAGGGATGAGATTTTTTTTAATACTCGTACTGATTTTGCTTATTCGATTCACAAGTTGTAAGGGTTTTAGTATTCAGTATTTTCGGTATCAGTGCCAATACTTTTTCAGTAAAAAAAGGTATTGGTACCGAATTTTGATATTATGCTATATTTTCGTATTGTGGTTTCTTAAATACTGGTACATGCACCAATTTAGCCTATTTGGTACCCGTACCTTATGGGTACTCATACATATTACTGGTACAGGTACACGATCAATGGACTGTTCGAAAAAAAAAAAAAAAAAAACTAAGTGGTTCTAAAGTGGGTAACGTACCAAAATATAAGGACCGATACCTATACCCGTACCTTACCAATATATTCGGTGCGGTATTCAATACCCAAATTCGTTCAAATTCAGTATTAGTATTTTCGATACGAGTACAGATACGAAAACTGTATAGATCGTATCTCTACCTCAACAACATAACCTACAATCATAATTATGTCAGGGCCATCTCTAAGATTTCAGATGCTCCGTGCGAAAAAAAAAATGTGCCACTTATATATTAATAACACTATTCAGTGAAAGGGATATTGTGTATTTGAGTTAAATGATTATTGATTGATGGGTAAATGTGTTAAGCCCCCCCCCCCCCCCCCCCCCCCCCCCGTCTTTCGAACATGGGATTTATACTAAGTTTATACTTTATTTATATGCGTTAATAAAGATACGCTACATAAACTAGAAAAATAAATTTGGTCCCTCTCTAGAACATGTGCAATATGTGGTCGCCCACCTTATATACCTTCAAAGTTGCCCATGTATTATGTGCATACATGCATATATGCTAAATTATTCCAACTAGAAACTACTTAGAATAACTTTTTTTTTTTAAATGCTTCTTACTTGTGCCATGTTCCTACACATAATAACGTCATCAGGTATGAAAACACAGACGCCTTGTATATTTTGCATATATCTTCTAACACGGTGAGCTTTTTAAGGAGGGACATTGATATCGGGAGAGTCAATATATGTGGAGAAGAATGTGGCAATGTGTGTTTGGGGAAGGAGAATGTTGAAGAATGCCATATCTTGCTACGTGTGCAAGATTGTTAATTATATTTACCTATATATGTTTTTGTTATTATCGAAAATGAAAAAGGTTGCTAGTGCGTACATGACCACAAAGTATTAATACGCTCCTTATTTTGAAGACAAGAACAATATGAACATTTAACACAAAGGAGTATTAAATTTAAATAATCTAACTGTCATAATGTATGTCGGTAATTTCATCTTTTAACATATTGGCTATCAATGGAGTATTATTAATAAAATACTAAGTGATTATATACATGTAACATATTTTGTTAATCATAGTTCGTTGGTGGCCAACATATTAAAAGGTTGGACCACGAACACACATTTCGTTAATTGAGATTGATGACGGTCAATTACTGATAGTTAGGATTTTCTAAATCCGACAGTCCTAATACAAATAGGGATGAGCTCAGGACGGTATCGGTACCAACCGATACCGATCCTGATCCCGAAAATACCGATCCTGAAAAGTCCAAAATCTCAATACCGATACCGATACCGAAAACATACGGTACGGTATGGTATCGGTACGGTACCGGTATGGTATCTGTATTTTACCTTAAAATACCGATACCATACCGATCCCGTACCGATACCGATAATACCGTAACCGAAAACCTCTAAATGTGGGTACTGATACCGATACCGAACACCCTCAGTTCGGGATCAGTATTCGGTACCATGTGCACATCCCTAAATACAAATGCTAAATATAAATATTCATGTGTTAAAATTTCAAAATCATCAACCAAATTGTCTAAAATATATATCTCATATAGGATTATGATCATTTGAGAACTCCTTTAAGTTGTGAGAATCATATGAACTCATTTTATAACCATACACTTATTTTAATAAAAAATAAATATGTGGTCCAAAATTAAACCACAACAAAATATTAAATATACTATGTGGTCCAAAATTAAACAACAACAAAATATTAAATATACTTACATGGGGATAAAAATCTTTTACATCGGTATAATTCGGCGTAAATTCATGTATTTTTTACAGCGTGGTTTACGTGTTTTTACAGCAGTTTACAAAAAAAATTTCTTCGCATTTTATGTCGAGTTCTCGTGAGTCCTCGAGTTCTCAACGGATCCCAACCCTATATATATATATATATATATATATATATATATATATATATATATATATATATATAATGCATGTTGATGCACAAACTATGGATTAATCTACCGTTGTTGATAGACAGGTGCACGGTTATATATGTGCAAATATAATAAGAGCATCCACAATGCTACCAATTTCAAACCAAAACAAACCGTTATGCGAGTGTGTCACATCATTTTAAATAGGGCTGTAGACGAAACAAACGAACACGAACAATGTCTTGTTCATGTTCGTTTGTTAAGAAATTAACGTGTTCACAAACTGTTCACGAACACTTACCGAACGAGATATTTTGTTCGTGTTCGTTTGTTAAGAAAATAACGTGTTCACGAACCGTTCATGAACACTTACCGAATGGGATTTCTATTCATGTTCGTTTGTATTTATTTGCTAAGTTTAGGTGTCGGAAAAAAACAATCACAAATGAACATAAACAAACACAAATAGGCATTACTGAACAAAAAAAAAAGCACAAACTAACACATTAAATTATGAAAATTAGCATTTTTCATTGCTAACATTGTCCGCCCAAAATATACTAATTCAATTACCCAAATATACTTGACATAATCTTGATCACATAATGTCTTATAAAAACACAGATGTATCATATTAAACTTGAAATCATGGTTTAATCCAAAAAAAATAACAATTAATTAAAATAGTTAAAGTAATATTAACATGTGATACACTAATATGTGTGTGTATATATATATATATAGGATTATATATTAAATAATCTTCAACTGTGAAACGTGAAGTACTTCAATTAAATATAAAAAAATTAAAACCCTAATAAACTATCGAACACAAACAAATATAAACGAACACATTACCGAACGTTCACGAACATAAACGAACGAACACGGCCTCTATTCATGTTCGTTTGTTTAACTTAACAAACGTAATTTCCTGTTTGTGTTCGTTCATTTATTAAACGAACGAACACAAACGGACTTCCCGTCAAACAATTCACAAACTGTTCGCCAAACGTAATTGGTTTGTTTACAGCCCTAATTTTAAACCATTTCAAACTAAACCCATTTTTTTCCTACAACCCCAAACCATTCCAAACTTTCACTTCATCACCTACTTTTCCTTTTATTTAATTTATTCCTCACACACAATTTTTCTTATTTATTTAATATTAAAGTATACGTATGGGCCCACCTTACAAGTCCACCGGACCATCCGGTATACCAGACGAACCACCTCTACCTTTTTCTCCTCGAATGCACAAAGTTGATTGTTGGTTTATCTATTGAGTTTGTACCGTCCGCTACAAGAGCATTGTAGGTGCTCTAAGTTGGGTTTCAATTTCCTAAGTGAATAACGAGCCTACACATGATTATTAGGTATACGCAAGTTAGAGGTGAGCAAAAAAACCGGTTCAGGAACCGAAACCGGTAAAACCCACCCGAACCGAATCCGGTCAAAACCGGTTTCACATGAAACCGGTACTAAAAAAATCTCAAACCGAGCCGAACTGAACCGAAAACCGGCCTAAAACCGACGGAAAAACCGGTCAAAAGAAACCGAAACCGGTACACAAACCGGCCGAAAACCGAACCGAAACCGAACCAAAACCGGTTTAAGAAAAATACATTTTTTTTGGCCATAAACACAAATAACACTTTGTTTTTTTGTATTAATATTCAATTTCTTTTTTTAGAAAACCCTAAAAGTTATTAAAAGTTAAATTTTATGTAATTTATACGATTTTAAAAAGTGTGCGAAAAAACCGATTAAGAACCGAAACCGAAACAAACCGAAACTGAAACCGAACCGAAACCGGTCTTCGAAACCGGTCTTACGAATCAACAAAACCGGTCCAAAACCGAACCGGTTTGGCACCGAAACCGGTTCGACCAGGAACCAGTACTGTAGCGAACCGGTTTGGAACTGAAACCGGTTCGGCAAAAAAAATCGATTTGCTCACCTCTATACGCAACACAAAAGGATACATGTGTTTATAATAAGGTTAACATCATTTAAAAGTGAGTACACTAGTTATACTTTCTGAAAAAAAAAATTAAATAACTTCATGTATAATTTAAATAAAATATACGAAGTTAAAAAGTGAAGACTAAAACAAGTTACAAAACAAAAGACATTTTTTTTATGAAAGTATAGTTTTATAGAATTTATAAAAGCTTATATCTTTAAAAGGGTAAAAAATAGTTAACGTGAGAAGTGAAGGATGATATTTTTTTTTTTGGAATTTTTTTTTATATTGTTAAACATGTACTTTAGTATTGAAATCTTAAAAAAAACAAAAAAAATCTTTTTTTTTGGTAGAGTAATTACGTAATTACTCTAGTGTAAAATACTATAATTACTTTAATGACGTAATTACGCTAAAAAAATTCTTTTATTATTTTTTTTTGTATTATTCATCTAGAAAACATGTTTAAGCAGATGGGAAAAAGAAATCAAAAAAAAAAAATTAATTTTTTCCCCTTCACTTCTTAGGGTTAGTAAGTTAAGCCTATTTATATTTGATCTTTACTCTTAATATATATAATTTTGCAAAATTTGAACACTCGAGCACTTGAATAAAAGGAGACAACTTATTAGTTACCACCATATCATGTCTCTTGAATACAATAGTTTCTAAATAAGTAGTCAACATTAAAGCTTTATATGATGTCATTTCTCAATCAAATGAGCTCATATCGGTGCAAAAGGTGCCCGAATTAAGAAATATGTTAAAACGAGCCATACATTAGCACACGGGAAATGAGTTATATAATTAGGTTACTGTATTAATTATGAAATAGTTTAATTGAAATTTTTTGTATAATAAGTTATGAATATTAGATTTAAATAACTCTAACTATTAGCTATTGGTCGTCATTAAATATACAAGCTATTTTTAAAAAAATAAGAAAAAAATGTTGTTACCTAGAGTTTTCAGGAGTTTTTTCAATGAAGAGGGTTTTTACAGGATACTTAGCCTATATAACTGATATATCAAAACGGGAAAAATACTAACTATAACACATCTAATTATGAATAAATGAATGGTTTATTACGAATTAGTTTAATTACTCCTATACATATACATTCATGACAAAAGATCAAATACAAATAACTTTTTCGTACGAACTGTACGAATCAAAGAAAAAAACACGCGGACTGCGTATAACTAGAGTAATTATATAATTACTCTAGTTATACACGACCCCGCGTGTTTTTTCCTTTGATTTGTACATTTCGTACAAAAAAACTGTTTGTACGTGAACTACCCCATACATTCATTACATAAAAATTTTAAATAATTAAATTTTCTCGTATTCGACCTATTACAATTACAAAAGTAATATCTCAGTTTGATACAATTACAAAAGTAATATCTCAGTTTGACATATCTATCTATCTCTCTCTATATATAAATATACTAAAGTACCCCAAGTTTTGCTCACTTTTTTGTGCCATCTCCCCATTTAAATACCCAACAATTTCCATCACCTTTTCCTACTTTGACACCAAAACCATAACCACCACCACAATCACCACCATAATGCACCGTTCCACCACCGCCACCACCACCGTCAACGGCTTCTACACCTTCTTAACGCAAGGTCTCGACGATCTTTATCGATCATTTCACTCACACAACTTCATGTCCATTCATTTCCTCCAACATGTCCTCTCATGCCTTCAATCTTTCCATTCTCAGCTCATTTCTGTTGTCCAAAAACTCCACTTGCCCGTTGGCGAAAAATGGCTAGACGAATACATGGATGAAAGCGCGCGCCTCTGGGAAGTTTGTCATGTTATAAAATCCGGCTTATGTAACATGGAAACTTACTATTCGGCTGCGGTTGCCATCGCCGCCACCCTCGAAAATCACCACTTTTTAAACCCGCAAATTTCGCGTCAGGTAATTTAATAATTTTTTTGGCTAAACTGCTAACTACGGTTTTAAAAAAAATTGGCTTGGTCAGTTGAACCGGTTTGTTTTCACGGTTTGAAAGTTTTAAACAACTTTTTATTGTATTTTATTTCAAAAGCAAAATTTTGTGTTACATTTTGAAAAAATAATAATGTTTTTTTTTTAATGTGTTACATATAAATAACTTTTTTACTTTTAAAGTGACAAAATAAATTAATAAACGTGTAATAGTCGGTTCGGTTTACACGGTCAGTTTCAAGTTTTAAATCATTAACTGTCAAACTGTAAAACAGACCGTGAACCGAACCGTATATATTTAAAACCAGCTAAACCGGCTGACTTTTTTTCATTTTTCGACGGTTTATGAACACCCCTAACCACCACTGGAATTGATGAAAGTAATCGGTTTAATCGATTATTAAACCCGAATATTATGCAGGTTCTAAGAGGGATCAATGGGTGTCTACGAGAGCGAGTCGGATTAGAGGAAGAGAACATGGGATTGATCCGAATGCGAATTCAGCCACTGATGATTAAATTCGATAAAAATGTGTTAATCGAATCAAAATTCAACGGTTTCAACGGGTTCAGAGGCGTTCTTTTCGCATTACGGAACACGAATTCATTGCTTTTGATGATCTTATTGAGTGGTTTGGTATATTGCTCACCTGTTACAAGGTTTTCTTCATCTTGTCATGGTAATAATATTAATACAATGGATTATAGCGAAGTTTTCGGGTCGGGTTTCATGGTTTCGGCATCAAGATTACATGAGAAAGTGATGGAGAATGAAGATGGGCAGAATGGTGTTTTGCTATATGAGTTTTGGAGTGCAGGAATAGCTATTGATGAACTGAAAACAGAGGTGGAAAGAATTAGAGGGACTGGAATGGAGTTTGATGTAAGTGAGAGGGTTGAAAAGGTAAAAAACTGTTTTGTGGGGTTACAATGTGGTGTTGAAAACATGATTGTGCAACTTGATGACTTTTTTGATGAGATTGTTGAAGCTAGGAAGAAGCTTTCTGACTTGTGTACTCATAATTAGGAGTTCAAGAACTTGCTAAAAGGTTGAGGGTTCAAGTTTCACTTGCCGGTTGCCTGGTTTAATCTATGTGGGTTCGGGTTTAGTCGGCAGGCTTTAAATAGCTAGTGTCGGTAGGGTCAAATTTTCTTTCATTAATAGGTAGGCGTTATGGTTTCAAGTCTCGTTCTTTTACCTGTTTTGCTTTAACCAGCAAAATTTCGAGTTTACTCATTTTGTTGGGAAAAGAAAGAGACTAGATTTGTGGATAAAGTGAAGAAAATCACTAAATAGACTATGAGTAGGTTCTATTTAATTTTCATATAATAATTCTTTTTGTTTATATTATTTCATTTTATTTTGTGGATTATGAAGGTCATTTTTCACTTGATGGTGAACTTTTGGTTTTTGTGCTTAAACTATGATACATGATGTTGACCCTTTTAGACATGAAGTTTCTTAACTCAAAAAGTGATGCTACAAGCTGAAAATATTATTTAAAACTTATTTGATTTTTGTTAAACTGAATTTTAAAATTTAATATTAACAAATACTTTTCCAACCAACCAACTTATGGTGTAGTATAGAGGCTCAATGATAGAAGACTCATGACTGAAAGGTCATGGGTTCGATTCTTGAGAGCGCCGGGTTTTACCGATTATTCCATTGTCATGCCTTTGGGCGGGTGGATAGTCGGGTTTTCCCCGAAACTGATGGACTTGGTGAAACCAGGAGCTCCCTTACATGTCTGGCTATACCGGGTGAAAGGGATCCTGATTTGACTGAGTAGGGATTCCAAAAGAAGTTTTTGGTGAATTTCGTTGGCCATTCAAAAAAAAAAAAAAAAAAAAAACAAATACTTTTCCAAGAAAGATAAAACTGACAAAAGAAAACAATTGTGAACAAAAGTGTGCATTCTTGAAAATGATATAGAATAGTATTTAATATTATCTTAACTACATTAAATAGACTAGGTTTTGTTGTTGAATTGATATGGATCTTGTAAATTTTTAAACAAATCAACAATCACATCAATCTATAAAAACTTGAAAAAAATTATAGTAGTAATATTAATTACAAACTATACATTTAGTTAAAAACTAAATAATGTGCTATAAATATATCAAAAATATACAGAAGCCAGAAGGTGCATTAAATATAGCAAAAAGTATACAAACGCTGCATGTTGTAAGGTGTGACAGGCATCATATGTTCCAATGAGAAGATTATGCCAAATGCCACACTTTTTACTTCTCACTGTCTTTACTTTATCATGTGTTATTATAATGGAAGATGATAAAATCTACATATTCTACATACAGTTGTAATAAATATTTATAATGTTTTATGAACGACATGAATGTTACAAAACAAATAAATTACCGGTATGTTTAGCTTACGTGTTATAGTGAATTTATTATCAGTATGATATTGACACTTGTATACCAATTGAAACGAACAATGTAGAGCCAAGGGGAAACGGACATTCAAACATAATCATTGTACGTGCGAAAGCCGGTTAGTTTAAAAAGTAAAGCAAAGTAATTTCAAAACTTTTTCTATAAAAGAGGGACTAACCATATTATTAGTAAAGTTGAGAGATTAAAATAATAAAAAGAGATAAAAAAAAAACTATAAAGAAGCTATGAAATTGAATCGCTAGAATAAATAGTGACCTAAAAAGGTAAAAAGAGTTGTTTTTTTAAATATATATTAAGATTTATAAATATGTTGCAAAATTTACATAACATGTTTCTTGTGTGTCCTCATTCATGTTTATTTATTTATTTACGTACTTCTCTTTTGTCCACTCCTTCCCATACGTTATTTTTAGACTTCACTTTAATCAAAATTTCTTTTTTAGATACACACATACGAGTGCGCCTACACACATATGTGTGTGTATATATGGAAATGTGATTCGTCATTATTATAAAATGAGATATGCCAACAAGAGAATGTGATTCTCCCTTGTAAAGAAAGCAAAGATATGTCCATATTCAGATAAGAAACAACAAGAATATAAAACTTATAAACATTAGCTTTAAAATAAAGCAAATTCCTGATAAAAAAAACAATGTTGGTTACTCGAATCGAATCGAATGGAATATAATTGTTTGTCTATATAAGTTATGTATTGAAATCGTAGAGTTTAAAACCTATTTCTGTTATGATATTAGTTTATTTATAAAAATAAGTTAGATAAGTAACTCTATAAAATTAAAATGATACTATTTTTCAACAGATTTTTTTTGAAAGGCCAACAAAGTTGTCACTGGCTCTCGTGGGAATCCCTTTATGACGAATTTAGGATACTCACGTGGCACCTAGTCCTCCAGGTCCACCAATCAAGGGAAAACCCGACCACCCACCCGCTCGGAGGCATGGCGGTGAATAATCAATAAAACCTGATATCCTTCAAGGCGGTGAATAATCAGTAAAACCTGGTATCATTAGACCTCCATACCACTCCACCAGAAGGTAATTGGTTATTTTTCAATAGATTTCACTCCACCAGAAGGTGATTTGTTGACCCGGGCGTCAATGTGGGGGGGGGGGGGGGATAAAGAGAACTGCTAGGGGAGAAGGGAGAAATGTATCGGTTTGTAGGGCAGGCATTTTGAAGAGTCTGTCGTTAAGGTCTGCAGATTTTCCCGCTTCAGATGGCCATGTGTTTTAAACACATCAGCTTAATGTAAAGTGAAAACTAAAATAAAACACCAATCAAAGCAATACTAATACTTATACTTAGGGCCAATGATGTGTTTAAAGTAATTCTCCAGCTACTAAGTGCCAATGTTTTATTTTCAATAGAGTAGATTTTGCAATACAAAAAGGGGTGGCGGCACAACTTGTGGCCAGTTTACCTACGTATCACTTGTAATTGGCCGTCTTTGGTTTAATATAATGTTTCTTTAATCATACTTAGATGAATCTTTTAACCACAAATGTCCTTCAAACATTATTATAAAATAGAAGGGGTTACTTTATTATAATATAACTATATATTATGGTATAACATATTTGAAATTAATAAGTACGTATTGTAGTTTATTTCATAAATATGATAGAAATTTTGATATGATGGAGGAGTAGTAGATTAAAGGGAAATAACTAATGATTTCAGTTGTGAAACAATCATGGAAAAGTAGGCAGGCAGGCAAACACTGAGTACACTTGTACAATCTTTGATATAAAGATTCCCTTGGTGGCTCTCAATTTTTATTCCCATACCCAACTTTCTTTGCACCTACAACACCATGCAAAAACAACTTGTACCCACTGCCTTTAAAGATGTACTTTATTCCAAGGTTCATCATTTATGTCTTTGGAATACTCTTTTAAACCAAAAAGATAAAAAGCTTTTGTCTGCTCTTTCTTTCTGTTTTCTGTCTTGTAGGAATTGAAGTTTGGTGGCTGGTGGTGGGGTGGTGGGATTACTTCAATGTTGTATGGTAAAAAAAGATGTAGGGTGAATTAATTATTGTAGGTATTGTTGTGTCTAAATATACACTCTCTACCCCCCCCCCCCCCCCCCCTTACCCCACCTTGTTCCATATTGACTACACTCATTTCTATTTTTCCAACTCATGTACAATTCCTTTACAGAATACTTCACTTTTGCTTCAGGCAAAAAAAAGGCCTACTCAACGACTAAGTAGACATTCATTACTATTGCATGTTTCTAGTTTGGATTCCTCATATGACCCCTTGACCAGAAAAAAACAAAGTCGATACTAGTACATGGATCGGGTTATAAATGGGTCCACATGTTAACGGCACAATAAAATGTGTTAAACAGGTTCAATTGCTTGACGGTTTATGACACTTATAGTGCATTTACATTTTCTTGTTAAATTGTTTAGTATGTTGAGAAGACATAGTTTTATAAATGATTATATAAGAATTGGAAATTTTGGCAACTCTTATTATTTCCTAACCGTGTGTGTGAATTTGTTAAACATATTGTGTCGTGGTATTGAACTACTTATATTTAATTGTGTTAAAAGTATCGAGTCATTCATGTTATTAACTAGTTATATTTAATTATATTAAACGTGTCATGTAACCTGCTTATTAAACATTTCTTTGTTAGTGTTCAAGAAAATGATACCTTTGTTTAACCATAGCTTGCTCAATTTACTTGTCATGTTCAGTCTTATTAGTCGTGTTAAATGTGTTTTGTCAAACACGACTTGTTTATTACAACATGACATGTATTGCCTACTAGTTTTATTGCAAGGGAAATGAACTTTCCATTTCAACTCAATAGACTGAATTTTACATTTTTGTAATTATATTATTTTTTCTTATGAATAGTGGTTGAATATGCTTAGTGGACCCTAATCTCCCTAAAGTATATATGGTTGTGCCTATTAGTCTAACACAAATCATATCAATAGACCCCGCTTTTCTTAACCATTATTGATCGTGAGTTATTCCTCAATTATAAAAGTCGCATTAGTGTCCGCTCTGTTAACTTTATTTAATTAAATTACTAACTTTGGAAGGTTCAAATCTAATCAGTTGACTTGTGACCCTACACTTTCTAATCAACGCCTATACCATAATTGACTTGTTAACACTTCACTCAAATTAGAAAACTCAAATGCATTCCTCATCATTACCTCAAAAACAGTTAGCACACTTCAAACACATTTTGGTAATAATATGCCAACTTGTCAAGTAATGAGTGTGTGCAACCACTGCCTGTTGGACACTATCTCATCATCAAGTCACAATGTTAATTTTAAATCACTAGCCCCAACAAAGAAATCTACAATATGTAAGTTTCTTTTGAAATCCAGTCAAAGTTCCCAAACATATGTATTCATGATTGGTGGACCTCACTTTTTTTTCTAACATTTTAATTTAACATTCACAATTAGATGAGTTAATTTGGTTTGGTTTGTGTTTTTATGTCAAAGGGTCAAATCGAAAAGTTTAGTTGAAAGGAGAGCATGTGGATCAAATAGGTTGATTGGAAGTGTTTAAAAGTTTATTTTTATTGCAAACAACTTTCTAAATGGTTTTTAATTTAACGCCTAGATTCATTCTAATCTTGTAATCATATTTGGCTATGTGCAAAAAAGTGTTTTGCATATCAACCTATCATGACCTGGCCTAAAACTTTCACGTGATACAGTAACAAGTCATCAAAGCTATCCCTGAGAACCCTTAAAAACTTTGGGCCTTGAGCAACATAAAAAATCGGGCCCAAAATGAAGGGATATGGTGCCAAAACAACGTCACCATATTAATAAAAGCAACCAATTCTTTCATACTGCAAGAAGTCAAGACATAAGAAGAAAGAAGAATGATTGATTAACATCGACAATAGGCTGCGTCTATAAAACATGACGCTAGTTCTTCCGCCCGTTTTACGTCAGCGGAGTAACTGCATCTGCGACAATGACGCCAGTCCTCCCGCCCGTTCTACGTCAGCACCAAGCTTGACACAAACGAAGCATCCTTGACACGAAACGGCGAAGCTTCGTCAACACAATTGAAAGGTACCTTTCTGGGCAGCATCGAGACACACACCCCAGGGCAGACATGCCCTGGACAACTGTTCCTGACGCAAAGTCTGCCCGTCAGAGTTCTTGGGGTCTTGTGGGAGACCTTAGGGCCATCCTAACATGTCACCAAGGTTAGGATTCATCCTACCTTGATTATCTTGGCCGATAATGGAACCGCAGAAGTAGTTACATTTAATAAAACATCGAGGGTCGTAAGGATCACATTAGATACATAGGATCAAGGAGGTGGAAGGCTTGTCTATGAGTTGGAAGCATCCATGTTCTTGTGTTGATTATAATTTATGGTTGTATCCATCCAGTATCTTCCATACCTATTTCGATTTGTAGACTTTTAGTATTAGTAGTAGTTTATTTTTAGTTATTCGGTGTGTTTATCTTCTTAACTAATTCTTGTTTGTTTATCTTTGTGACAAGTTCAGTTAGTGATTAACTTAACAACCTTTAAAATCAACCCTAACTTTAATAATAAAATTGACTAACATGAGGTTCGTAAGGC
The DNA here is from genome assembly GCA_028751855.1 of Ambrosia trifida. Lineage (NCBI taxonomy): Eukaryota > Viridiplantae > Streptophyta > Magnoliopsida > Asterales > Asteraceae > Ambrosia > Ambrosia trifida. The sequence continues at coordinate 58,863,260 of CM054132.1, read as the reverse complement.
TTCTGGTAGTCCCGAGCTAGATCCAAGGCAATGAAACCGGTAGTGATACAGTTCCTTCGGGTTTCTGATATCCAAACCAGGTTCTAAGCAATGGCTTCTGAAGTGGACTATAACCTCACGAATTTTCCCATTTATTTTGCATTAAAGTATTTCCCAATCCATGATATAAAGTCTAATTTATTTCTAAGTATTCTTATCTTTATCCGTGCACTCTATTTTTCTAAGTTCCTTTTATCATTGTACTAACAAAAAAAAAATCTTCAATCATGACATATGTCCTATCCTAATTCTATTTATAAAATCGTCATTTTATAAGACGGTGTTTTTATTTTCTAATTCAGACTAATGATTTTTTTTTATTTCTTATTTAAAGCTAATCATTTTTCCAATTACATTTATAATCTCAAACAAGGAAGATATAAATTCATTTCAAAATAAAGGCTTGAGTCAAGAGTCAAAGTCTTGACAACATAATTCTTGGAGTCAAAGTCTTAGTCATAGTCCAAGTCTTAGTCCTAGTCAAAGTCTTAGTCAAACAGTCAAAGTCTTAGTCAAATAGTCAATTCATCATAAAACCTTACTTGGGAAAATGACCAAAATAGCCCGTTGACCGGGCGTTTTGCACAAATAGCCCTCTCCACCGTCTTTGGAGAGAGGGGTCACGGTTTCCAAAACGGCTGAACCGTCTTCCGAGAGGCTTCCCATTTCAGCCAACAGAGGACCGCCACGTGTCGTTGTTGATCCCGAGACAGACCTTTCTCTCTCCTGAACCCACTCTCTCTCCTCTCTCCTCTCTCTCCCGTCTTGGAGACGCCACAAAAGCCATACTGCCCTATGGACCCCTCTCTCCATCTCCCCCACAAAACAACACCACAATTTCTCTATCCCAATTTCTCCATCCCAATTTCTCCATCATCACCACCAGATTTCTTATTCCTTCATTATTATTATTATTATTATTATTATTAATATTATTCAACTCATCATTATAATTATCCAACTGTAAAGCTACTACTCAAACGAATCCTATAAGGTACAAAAACCCTAGATCCGTTATTTTTATATATATTCTTCCAACTTTTATACTCCATATTATTTCGTCACCGGTCCGGTTTCCACCAGTTATTTTATATATATTCTTCCAACGGAAACAGAAGGGCTCGTGATGCCCTAGATCCGTTATTTATATATATATATTCTTCCAACGGAAACAGAAGGGCGGCGGCGCCGGTTCTTCGTCTTCTCCGGTGACCCTGCTGGTGTACTGATTCTTGTTTCTTCGTCTTCTCCGGTGAGTTCTCCGTTTTTCTTGTTCTTCGTCTTCACCGGAGACGTCTTCCGAGACGTCACCGGAGGCGTCTTCCGAGACGTCACCGGAGGCGTCTCTGAGACGTCACCGGAGGCGTCTCTGAGACGTCACCGGAGACGTCTCAGCTCTGTCTCACGTCTCAGGTCTGTCTCGGGATCAAATACGACACGTGGCGGTCCTCTGTTGGCTGAAATGGGAAGCCTCTCGGGAGACGGTTCAGGCTCGTTGGGAGCCGTGTCCCGTCTCTCCAAAGAGGGTGGAGAGGGCTATTTGTGCAAATCGCACGGTCAACGGGCTATTTTGGCCATTTTCCCACCTTACTTTATGGTGTTGACCAATTTTAATGGCTAATTGAATCCAAAACTAGTATAAAAACCCACCTATGACCCATTATACTTTGCACCTCTAAATCGATTGTTTCAATCCGATTAAACTTTCCCTCATACCTTTCTTCTATAGTCTATTACTTCTACAATTTAAGCTTTGATTATAAGCTCTTGTAATTGGCAACTTTGGGGCTACACATATTCTATTTCTCGAGACTTAATACTTTGCTAAGGTGAGTTTACGTAACCATGTTTATGCAATTCTTTATACTTGCAACATTATACTTAAGCAATTCTACATACATGTCTAGTTGTAAACTTTAATGCCTCATGATTTAGACAACAACAACAGTTTCAACGAGTTTCAACATTACATAATCATTAGCTATGGCCAAGCCGGCGATACTCAATAATAGATCTATTGGATTGACAATCCCACCCGGATACGTGTACCTCCTACATAGGTAGCGTGGGTGATTGTTATCGTTCCAACATATTATTAAGGTGAACCGTGGATGACGGGATGGACCTAAACTAGTCGGAGGTTTGATTATGTCGATTCAACATTCCATGTTTATTCATGTAGACTTAAACTTACGATAGACATATGAATTGCTAAACTTTTATTTCTAAACTTAATTGCTTGACATGGCTTATGTATTCTCACCAACTTCAAGTTGACCCCCCCATTTTTACAACTCAACAGGAAATAATGATGCTTGAAGTCTAGAGCTAGCATGAGAAGATATTTGAAGTTTTATGCTTTGTTTGATTTTTGGATGTACTAGATTTCATTCAAGACATTTAATGTAATTCAATATTGTATTAAAGGATTATGTAAACATATGTATTACCATGAGCTACTGAACAATCATTCATACGTGACACCTCGATATTTCCGCCATCGGTTGGGGTGTTACATGGACCAGATCCGAGTGACACGTTTCTGGTTCTTACTAGGACAGACTTTCTTAGCAAAGAGATGATTCCCTACATGTGCACCAGTGATCTTCGGATTGCACACCTTTAGGATTATGTTCCACCTTTGTTAAGGACTTCATTCATCTCGGGAGGTTATGTGTGTTGGGTTTGTTAAGTCACATGATCACTAAACCAGACTTAAATTTATCTGATCAATAAATTATTAAGTTGTCACTTTTAAAAGATAAATTAAACAAGGACACTTTATCCAGCTCTCGTTAGTAGAACGCCGTTAACTTCTTAGAGGGTCCCCTGTTACACAAGCTGATGGCATGTGAGATCATTCGGTACGGAAAACGAGAGTTGAGAGAGGTGGAATGGATTCTCGGTCGGAATTAAGCCTTTACATAAATTTAAGAGGTAAATTAGAGGATCCAGTGCTTAAACAAGTGGCTTGCTGGTGGTTTGGGAAGTGGCTAAAAAGCAGGACTCAAGCTTTCCAAAAAATACACGGTAGTGTGAGTTAGGTAACACCACATTATCAATCAGGAGAAGACCGGCTTACGGGCCAGGAGTCCGAAGACACCTTTATGGGGAATCATACACTTCCCCTGT